>OX104124.1:17301012-17796358 GCA_944474755.1 Limnoperna fortunei | reverse complement strand
CTCCCAAGCTTTTGATGCTTAGAGGGAGAAGGGAGGTTCACTTCAAATTTGCTGTACCTGTTATACTTTTTTAACTATCAGTCGAAAACTCTCGACCCCCCCCCCCCCCCCCCATTTTCATTTTTTCTATTTTAATCCAACGTAGCTATGTAGGTAGTCAGGTGTCATGATTTGCACAATTTTGGTAGAGAACATCCTAAAGATGATGTGTACAAAGTTTCAAAGCAGTACTTTCAGAGGAGAAGATTTTAAAAAATCAATTAAAACCGATTAAAAAAAACAGTTCAAGGGGAATAACTCTTAAACGGTTAATCAGACAATCTTGACCCTTAAGTCATTTTTGTAGCCCTCATAGAGCAGAACAATTAAGCAATGCTAACTTTTTCTCTAGTTCTAATAATTTTCAAGATTTTGAGGCAAAAATGGAAAAAATCATCAATTTTGACAATTAAAGGGCAATAACTCCTATAAGGAGTCATCATACAACTTCAACCCAATGGAGTGTTTCTTCGAGCTTTTGATGCAGATGAAGACATGTCTCTTCGGTTTTCCTGTATCTGTTACACTTTTTTAAATATAAGCCAAAAACTGTATTTTACCGCCCCCCCCCCCAATCCTATTTTTAGCCATGGTGGCCCTGTTGGTTAATCTGCAGCCATGGTTGGTGCAAACTTGGTTGAGGACATTTGACAGATGATGTGTACAAAGTTTCAAAGCAGTACTTTCAGTTGTTTCAGAGGAGAAGATTTTAAAATATCAATTAAAACCGATTAAAAAAAAAAGTTCAAGGGGAATAACTCTTAAACGGTTAATCAGACAATCTTGACCCTTAAGTCATTTTTGTAGCCCTCATAGAGCAGAACAATTAAGCAATGCTTACTTTTTCTGTAGTTCTAATAATTTTCAAGATTTTGAGGCAAAAATGGCAAAAATCATCAATTTTGACAATTAAAGGACAATAACTCCTACAAGGAGTCATCATACAACTTTGACCCTATGGAGTGTTTTGTAGTGCTTTGGATGCTGAAGAAGGAAGGTCTCTTCGGTTTTCCTGTATCTGTTATACTTTTTGAACTATAAGCAAAAAACCGTATTTTGACCCCTCTGTTCTATTTTTAGCCATGGCGGCCATGTTGGTTGGTCTGAGGCCATGATTTGGGCAAACTTGCTAGAGGGCATTTTACTGATGATGTATGCAAAGTTTCAAAGCAATCCCTTCAGTGGTTTTGGAGGAGAAGATTTTTGAAGAAAAGTTAACGACGACGATGACGACGGACGACGACGGACGCCAAGTGATGGCAATAGCTCACATGACCCTTCGGGTCAGGTGAGCTAATAAGGAAGTCCATTTTGGACATGCACATTTTTTTGGACAGAAATTCGAAAGAAATGAAAGTAAACTTTTAGATCGTATGAACTTCCAGCCTATCTTTCATTCTTGTGTTTTTAGGTAAAATTTTGATTTGTTTGGGGTTTAATGCCATTTCCATCTTTATTGTGGCATCCAGTTTTTTGGGGGGAGGAAGCTGGAGTACACTACCACATACAGAATATTGTGGCATCCAGTTTTTTGGGGGGAGGAAGCTGGAGTACACTACCACATACAGAATATTGTGGCATCCAGTTTTTTGGGGGGAGGAAGCTGGAGTACACTACCACATACAGAATATTGTGGCATCCAGTTTTTTTGGCGGGAGGAAGCTGGAGTACACTACCACATACAGAATATTGTGGCATCCAGGTTTTTGGGGGGAGGAAGCTGGAGTACACTACCACATACAGAATATTGTGGCATCCAGTTTTTTGGGGGGAGGAAGCTGGAGTACACTACCACATACAGAATATTGTGGCATCCAGTTTTTTGGGGGGAGGAAGCTGGAGTACACTACCACATACAGAATATTGTGGCATCCAGTTTTTTTGGCGGGAGGAAGCTGGAGTACACTACCACATACAGAATATTGTGGCATCCAGGTTTTTGGGGGGAGGAAGCTGGAGTACACTACCACATACAGAATATTGTGCCATCCAGGTTTTTGGGGGGAGGAAGCTGGAGTATACTACTACACACAGAAAATCAGAAAAACTGTCTAGGATTGATTTCCCCAAAATTGCACTACCTGGTACTAGAACACTGCCACATACAACCAATTATTTATTACAGATCCACAATTACTCACAAATAAAAACTGGTTGCCAGTTTATAACATAGATGACTTACCTTCAGATAGTATACCAGTAACTCATTCAGGGAAGGGTCAGCATTTAGGTTGACTAAGAAGTATTTCCCAGTCTCCACTTTGATGCCTGAGGTCTCTACGGACACACCCATTTGTTCTAATGCATCATGTCTTGCCTAAAAAAATATGTTATCTCAAAATGATACAAGAGCTTTGATGTCTTAGTAGTCTCATGTTTATGACAAAGAACCTGTTCACGCTACAAATTTTTGAATCGAAAGCCATTTTGATTCATTTTGATCAATAACTATTGGTTCAATGTCTCAAATGTGAATACAAACAGATTTTTAAAGAATGGATCTTAATTTGAATTGATCACACCCAGTTCTAATGTGAACATGATCAAATTTATGTCCAGACAGTAATTTTGCCAAAAACTGGGGGAAAAATTTACGGAACATTATTAAATGAGACACAACATTTAGGGGTGAGGTGCATCTAAAAGAGCAAAATACCTCCATTGTTTAAAAATTTATTGAATTAAACACCTAAAAAGATACATCTGTAACAACTGTATCTTTTATTTAAATATATTGTTAAAGCTGTCCTTCACTTCAAAATTGCATAATATAATACAACTATTGACTTCCAATGCAGATTGTCTCCCTTAGATTGATGTTACAATATAATCATGACTTTATTAAATTTTATCCCAACATTTTGCATAGAATGTTGTATAGATAGTCATCTATCATCTATCAATGCCATGTCAACAGGGGGATTGGAGCTCGAGACTGACCTCATGCAAGATGTGCTCAACTCGGGTAACTGGCAATCAAACAAAAGCTGCTGAAATCTCATTGACACTGAACACAATTCTAACAGAAAAACTCTCTGATCATTTTTTTTTTAAATTACCGTTTTTATCCCCATATTTGGACATTTCATAATTCTGAGTGTGTAAGTGCAATAAACATTATTTCAACACTGAACTTAAAATTACCACACACAAGGAAACCAAAAAAGTATGTATTCACCTTGTGTATTTTTTCTGTTTCCTTCAGTTTTTCCTCCCATGTTTTTGTCATTTCTTTCATCAGTTTTTCAGACTCCTCCAGTCTTTCCTTCAGTAATGGTGCTTTCATACTCTACAATGTTGTTTAAAAGGTCAATAATTGGGTCATTACATTTTAACTTTGTGCAGAATTAATCACTGAAAAATCATAGAGAACAAGTGTATGTGTGAGTTAATGCTCATTAGTGATACCCCTGGCCAAAAAGTATTCGGTAAACAGGAAGTAGATGACCAAGGAGCATGAAATCGCTATACACCATATGGCATTATAGGATAAAGCAATATGCAAAATATCAGGCTTCGACATCCTATAGTTGCTCAGAAAACTGCGACATAAATTTTTGTTACGAATGGGGGAACGGACAGGGGTAAAACATTGTAACCCTCTTCCTCAAAGCAGGGGTATAATAAGACAGACTGATTGATTGTGTCTTTGCTAAATGTCCAGTGAGCAATATTTCATCTATGTAAAGGCCGAGGACAAGTTTACAAACAAAAACAACAAGTGTGGACTGTGAGCAGGCTCACAAAGGGCAACCGCCCACTTCGCTTTCAAGTCCAATTATCTCCCCTTAATGATATCCCAGGTCAATAAAATTATTCATGCACATCTACATACAATGTACTTCCTTTATTCAAAGTTTCATTAAATTCCATCAAGCCTTTTAAGAGGAGTTGCGCTTACAAGTGATGTGGACAGACTGACAGACAGACAGAAAGACAGGGTGATTCCTATATACCCCCCCCCCAAAACAAGTTTGCTGGGGGTATAATAATTCAACAGGAATCATACTGGATGGGTTCCCAGTGCTCAACCCACAGAGCAGACCAGCGGGTCCCCAGGTAGTGGATAGGGGAGACCCTCATGTTAGGGGCTGTCAGATCAAAATACGAAAAGACTGGCAGTGGAACATAGTTGGTGACATGACTGGAAAAGTCCACACTCCTTGCATGATAAAGACCCTTTTTGCAGACTTCAAAAAGAGTAGGCTCATTGTGGCTACTTCAAAAGCCCCCTACCCATACCCCATACTTTTCCAGTGTCAGTCAAAAATTTGTTCTCTACGTCCCACCCCTTTATCCGTTGATTGTTTTTGTTAACTTGTTCTCATCCTGAATATAGGGATAATACTGCTTGCTGGGTGTAAAACAAAACCCAAATCAATCAATCTAACAATAAATCTATGAAAGGAAGGGACCAGAACAGAATTTTGACAGCCATTATAAAACTGTGAAGCAATGGTTATGGAGGGAAAATTTATTCTTACATATAAAGGGAGATAAACCAAAGAAAACCTCACAAAATAATCATTTCAAGATTGTTATTAAAGCTTTCCATAATCTATCATAAATTTTCACATTTTGTACTTCCTGCAACTTAACTAATTATATTAGAATTATGCTTTATATAATTCCTAAAATGTGTCTGATTACATACATTGTATATGCACATTACATACTTACTATGTTTTTTAATGTAAATATGTTCACACTTTTTGTTTATTGTTATGTTATTGTACTAACTTATATCATGAGGGGTCTTTAGTGAAATAAAATGTCTTAATGTCTTAATGTCTTAGGACAGAACAAATAACTCACAGAAAGGAAAAATATGACTGTCAAACAGTCACAAAAAACATTATACTACAAGTCACCATGTTTTGGTGAGGGTTTTTTGCAGGACAAATGAAAACCGCTAACCATGTATGGTTGAGTTTATGCTCTACTTGTAGATCAAAAAAGATATATTTTAATATTGAGAATTATTTCCTTGAGATATTCAGCGTTTTGAAATGGGGCAGTTTTTCATTTTGACAGGGTGATTTCCCATAGTAAATTTGGACCTAAATTAGAATGAAAGTGTAACCTAGGTGCAGTCGATTATGTCAGTTTGAAACTTGTCGAGCATTGTTCTTTGCAGTTGACACAGAAAGAGTTTAATACTATAGAATGTACGTAGATGAAACTTTGTACACAACATAAGATCCATATAGAAAAAACATGGCTGACCTACAATGTAAAATTCCCATAGCAAAAGTCAAGGATGATTTGTAATATGTAAAAAAGTAGGCAAAGTATTAAATATGGACAGGTTATTATGACAAAATTGTTTCAACTGGATTTTCATAATAAAACGGTATAATAGGGAATAATAAAGAAATGCACCAAATGGGAGAAGATGAAGAAATCCCAACTCTCCTCCCCCCCCCCCCCCCCCCCCCCATTATTGTAACACCCTCACAACACCGACGTACTTATTACCTGTGCTTCATTTAGCTGTTGTTTCAGATGCTCTAGTTCTTGTCGTAAGTCATGTATAATTCTTGCATTCGGATCTTCGTTAATTACAGCATGGTTTACTATACGTTTGGCACGGTCGGCGTAGCGAAGAGTCGATAAAGTTTCTTCGTAATTATCAGCAGCAGGACTTAAGGTCGCTATCATTACAGTTTTACTGTTTCCTCCTAAATTGTCCTGTAAAATAAATTCAAAATCAGCTTTGCCGTTTCTTACAAGGCATTTGAACATTTCACTATAGCATTCTATCTTAAAAATAAATATGCTTTGATTGCCATTTTGAATTATAAATTGATTACAAACCATGAACTTTGTAGAGGACCATCTTTTGAACATTCAAATTGCCTTGGTAGTGTTAGAGAAGACTAAGAATATTTACTAATGACCCACAATGGCCGACGTAAGATGGCAATGTGTTTTTTTTACAAAATATCAAAATGATGAAGGTAATTTGAAAGTCTAATCAGTTGAAAGAAAATCATTGTGTCTGCATTTCATGATGTTTCAAATAAAGTAAGCATTAAAATAAAAATTCCATAGAAAGTACTGAAAGTTTCCTGATAAAATAAACACTGCTCAGGTAACAGCAAATATCTTGTTTGGAAATTATTTCATCATCACATCAAGGCACTATTCTTTTGAAATAAAACTAGAGGCTCCCAGGAGCCTGTATCGCTCACCTGAACCTGAAACCAAACAACACTTTTTTATCCAGCTTTTCTTTGCTATAAGGAATTGCCCAACACTTCTGCAAAAGTCATTAATTTTGACCTTTTAAGGGAAATAACTCCTATAAGGAGGAGCTTTTGATGCCTAGAGGGAGAAGGGAGGTTCACTTCAAATTTGCTGTACCTGTTATACTTTTTTAACTACCAGTCGAAAACTCTCTTGACTCCCCCCCCCCCCCCCACCCATTTTCTATTTTAAGCCAACGTAGCTATGTAGGTAGTCAGTTGTCATGATTTGCACAATTTTGGTAGAGGACATCCTAAAGATGATGTGTGCAATGGTTTAAAGTAGTCCTTTGATTGGTTAAAGAGGAGAAGATTTTTTATTTAAATCAAGTAAAATTGATTAGCCCTCATAGAGCAGAACAATTAAGCAATGCTTACTTTTTCTCTAGTTCTAATAATTTTCAATATTTTGAGGCAAAAATGGCAAAAATCATCAATTTCGACAATTAAAGGGCAATAACTCCTACAAGGAGTCGTCATACAACTTTGACCCAACGGAGTGTTTTGTAGAGCTTTTGATGCTGAAGAAGGAAAGTCTCTTTGGTTTTCCTGTATCTGTTATACTTTTTGGACTATAAGCCAAAAACTGTATTTTGACCCCCCCTTGTTCTATTTTTAGCAATGGCGGCCATGTTGGTTGGTCTGAGGCCATGATTTGTGCCAACTTGGCAGAGGACGTTTTGGAGGAGAAGATTTTTAAAGAAAAGTTAACGACGCCGACGACGCCGACAGACGACGATGGACGCCAAGTGATGGCAATAGCTCACATGACCCTTCGGGTCAGATGAGCTAAAAAAATTCATACAGAGTAAACTTATTTTTGACCTTGAAATCTTGCCGATTTGGTTATTAATTAAATACTGACCTTAAAAGATAATTAGTTGTTTGTTGTTTTACAGGGAGCAATGTTGATCTTAAGCAAGGAATAATTATTAACTTACCTTCAGCAGCCATGTTAAGACAGAATCTCTGTAGGGTACGAACTTGTCTTTCCTTTTACCAGCAGACTGATCAGCTAAAGCAGATATCACCAATCCTAGCGTTGTGAGTGATCTGAAAAAAAATTGAACAATTTTCTGTGTATATTGTGCATTGATGCGTAATACTCACCCTATCCAATCCTAAAGGCAAGAGTGATCTATACAGTGAAACATAACTTTGTTACACCTACCAAATTAACTTAATGTGGGTTGCAAGTGGGCGGAGAAATTGTTTAGTTATACTGAATTGGTACCCAAAACAAGCACACATGCATGTAAGTGAGTGAATCTAAAGAGAGTCATATACACAATTGAAATAATAACACTTGAGTTCCATTCACTATGAAACATCAAGTGTGGTTTATTGATAAAACTTGGACATTGTTTATTGTTTATTGATAAAACTTGGACATTGTTTATTAATAAATTGAGTTTTTATTTTTTAATATTGTAAGTGTGTTTATTAATTAGACTTAAGTGTCATTCATTAATAGACACTTTCAGTAATATCATGGCATACAGTTTTTTTTTTGAGGAGGAAGCCAGAGTACCCTGAGAAAACCCTGACCTTTGGTAGGAAAACAGGCAATCCTGGTCAATTAAGATAGGAGTCAAGTACACCCTGTATGCAGTGACCACTTAATCAGATTTATTACAGACTATTATTGAGTGTTGTTCATTGAAAGACTTTTGAATAAATGTGGTTTTTAAACAGATAACTGAATATTTTACAGAAGGTAGAATTGAAGTTAATACAAGTGGTCAAGTTTAAAACTGTACAAACTTGTTAATATTGCTTCCTTCTTTAAGACGGTCCCCGACAGCTCCTGTTTTCTGAGCACGCTCACTTCCAGCCAAATCCACCAGACTTATTTTACTGACCTTTTCGCCACTGACCTGAATACAGAAATAAGGTTATACAAACATCATATGACTGTCAAATTTTATTTAATGGCTGTTCTAAGGAAAACTATCCCCCAAAAATTTAATCTCTCTACTAGATGAAAATCATCACAATGTAGTTTTGAGAAACAATTATGATTTCTCCTAGTAGTTCTTTCCAAGGCAACACATTGGCCTCAATAGTTGTCTTCAGAAAAATAAATAACAAAATCAGAGAACAAGCAATTGAAACATGAGACTTACCAACAGTTCAAAATCTCTGCCTGATATCCAGTTGGGCAGATGTGTGAATGTTCACCTGACACAGAAGTAATTTTACTGAGATTTTAATTTTTTAACCAAAATGTCAGACAACCTTAAAACTTTTCCTGGCATAAGCAAAATTTGCCAATCAGGTCTTATGCTCAGGCACATTTTGGGAAGACTGAAACAAGTTATTAAGGTCAGGGCAGGGTATCACAGAGTCCTATGCCAACATGGACACCTGGAGTTTCTTGTAATACCAAAGTCATGTTAATACCCTTGACAGGGCTGGGTATACTGGAGTCGTATGTCATGGCAGAGTGTCCTGGAGTTGTACATCAGGGCAGACTATCCTGGAGTTGTACGTCAGGGCAGGGTTTCCTGGAGTCGTATGTCAGGGCAGGGTATCCTGGAGTCGTATGTCAGGGCAGGGTATCCTGGAGTCGTATGTCAGGGCAGGGTATCCTGGAGTCGTACGTCAGGGCAGGGTTTCCTGGAGTCGTATGTCAGGGCAGGGTATCCTGGAGTCGTATGTCAAGGCAGAGTATCCTGGAGTCGTATGTCAGGGCAGGGTATCCTGGAGTCGTACGTCAGGGCAGGGTATCCTGGAGTCGTATGTCAGGGCAGAGTATCCTGGAGTCGTATGTCAGGGCAGGGTATCCTGGAGTCGTATGTCAGGGCAGGGTTTCCTGGAGTTGTACGTCAGGGCAGGGTATCCTGGAGTCGTATGTCAGGGCAGAGTATCCCAGAGTCCTATGCCAATATGAAAGTTTTTGCCACATTTTTATTATCGAGGAGTGTGCAATACAATATGACATGTAATAATAATTGTTTTCAATCAAGTATTACCAAATATTGCATATTTCATATTTCCAGAGATTGCATATCCATCCACAGCTTAACATTAGCAATAATTAATTGTTAATAATTTTAATTCAGAAATTACAAAATAACTAACAGAGGTAATAAAATAACAAATATACAATAAAATGTATCAGAATTTGTCAATTTATTGTTAAAACAATGGCATAAAAATTAACATAAACATATACAAATTGTGTATTGTTCAGAAAACAATACTTTTACTATGTAGATCTCTATATAACCACAGTTTATATGTCAGAATAATAACCATATATTGACAAATGTTTAAGGAAAATTATCTGTATTCGCAGTTCAGTTCAATAAGGACTATGTTGCAAACTGACAACAGATTTCTTTCACCATTCCCAACATACAAACCAAAAAAACTAACTACCTAAATATTTAATTTTTAATTTTTAATTTTTCTGTGATTTTATTTTCAATTATTACAAGACACATACAGGAAGGGAGAAAACCAAAAATAATTTTTGATGTACAAATTTTACAGGATTCCTGTTTTATTATTTTTTTTCTTGCAGATTATTTTATGACAATGAATGAATTAATTTTTACGCCTTTTTTAAACAGCAGACTTGAATTAACTACATGCACTAGACCAAGATATTCCTGGCATGTACGATATTAACATATTTACATATATATTGAAAATCAAATAAATATGTCAATGAATCAATCAATCATTATTATTATGATTCAAACAGGCCAAATATACTTGTACAAACTTTTCTAACATATTAACTGATATTTTGCTAATCATATACATATTTCAGACTGTCCTCTGCCTGACATTCTGTCCAAGAGATTTGGCCTCAAAAAATTATTGCTCGACTCTTATATACATTCAGTCAAACATTGCATTTCAGAACATGTGCTTAGGGGTGACTGTTTGTTAACATACATATTTGTCAGTTTGAATTTGATTTTAAGTCGCTTTCATCAAATTATCAGCTATATTAGCGCAATATGAGAATAAAAATGAATCATCTATTTTTTATCCATGACACCGGAGTAGCTGGTGAACATATTAGACCATATCAGCGAAAACTATCACTGTATATTAATAAAGGCTCTAGTCAAGAGCAACATGCCCCAAAGTAAGGCCCGAACTCACAACCCGCGATAACCCGTAATTAAGATTGGAGTGGGGAATAATGTGCCCCTATAGATGACTTGCTGCATAATCCATTTTAACTAATAAAACTAGAGTAAAAACACCTGTGAGCAATGCTCACCATTGATACCCCCCGCTTCACAATTACTTTGAAAATTCAGGTGTTCTTAATTATCAAATTGAAACTTTATCTAGTTAAACGTGAAGGCGAAATTGCAGATAATACATGTAACCCTCCCCAATCCCCCAAAGAATGGCATCCCCTATGTCAATGACAAAGTCCATGTTTTTCTATGGCAAGCCTCCAATAATATTCTGATCAAAATGTTTAACATCCAATGCACAATGGCAATATGTGACCAAGATTCTGTATAAGTTTCAACAAATTCCATTCAGTGGTGTAGGAGGAATTGCAAATAAAAGATGGGTATCCCATTATGTCCATTACAAACTCCATGTTTTTCTATGGGAAACCCCAAATATCATTCCGATCAAAATGTTAAATATGGCAAACCTCCAATAATATTCTGATCAAAATGTTTAATATCCAATGCACAATGGCAATATGTGACCAAGATTCTGTATAAGTTTCAACAAATTCCATTCAGTGGTGTAGGAGGAATTGCAAATAAAAGATGGGTATCCCATTATGTCCATTACAAACTCCATGTTTTTCTATGGGAAACCCCAAATATCATTCCAATCGAAATGTTATATATCAAGTGCACAATGGCAATATGTTACAACATTCTGTGTAAGTTTCATCAAATTCCATTTAGTGGTGTAGGAGGAGTCGCACATAAGAAATGGGTATCCCCTTATGTCAATGACAGTCCGTGTTGTTCTATGGGAAACCCTAAATATCATTCCGATCAAAATAATAAATATCTCCTGCACAATGGCACTATGTGACAAGGATTCTGTGTAAGTTTCAACAAATTCCATTCAGTGGTGTAGGAGGAGTTGCACATAAGACATGAGGACCCCCTTAGGTCAATGACAATGTCCATGTTTTTCTATGGGAAACCCCAAATATCGATCCGATCAAAATGTTTAATATCTCCTGCACAATGGCACTATGTGACAAGGATGCTGTGTAACTTTCTTTAAATTCCATTCAGTGGTGTAGGAGGAGTTGCACATAAGAGATGAGGACCCCTTAGGTCAATGACAATGTCCATGTTTTTCTATGGGAAACCCCAAATATCGATCTGATCAAAATGTTTAATATCTCCTGCACAATGGCACTATGTGACAAGCATTCTGTGTAAGTTTCATTAAATTCCATTCAGTGGTGTAGGAGGAGTTGCACATAAGAGATATGGACCCCCTTAGGTCAATGACAAAGTCCATGTTTTTCTAAGGGAAACCC
Source organism: Limnoperna fortunei (assembly GCA_944474755.1). NCBI lineage: Eukaryota > Metazoa > Mollusca > Bivalvia > Mytilida > Modiolidae > Limnoperna > Limnoperna fortunei. Next base: position 17,784,577 of record OX104124.1, on the reverse strand, counting down.
CAAATATCATTCCCATCAAAATGTTAAATATCTCCTGCACAATGGCACTATGAGACAAAGATTCTGTGTAAGTTTCATCAAATTCCTTTCAGTGGTGTAGGAGGAGTTGCAAATAATAGAAAGTGTAACGGACGGACGGACGGACACCATGAACACTATATACCCCCCCGCTTTTCAAGCGGGGGGTATAACAAAATTTCAACACATTATAAGAGATTACATCTTAATAAATTAAAGAAAATTGTAAGCCTTTTAAAAAATATCAGTTTTTTTTCATTTTACAATGAACAATAGTAATAATTACTGAACTAACAGTATACATTTAGTTGACTAGATTAATTTCAATTTTCTTACAAACATTTTTTTTATTTAACAATGTCTGACCTTATTTCCACATAAAACCAGCTCAAGTTTTATTTTATTTATTTTCTGTTTGTTAATTTACAAATATTCAGTATTAAAAACAATGTGTACATTTGCAAAAGAATACATTATCCCTCGAGCATATTGAAATCTCGACATTATTACCAACATTTAGAAATAACAAAACAATACAACATAAAAATGAAATATTTTATAGATAAGCCATTAAAAGTCTATAATATGTCAATTAATAAATTAATGTTCAAGGCCTGAAAGGCCTACCTACATAACAATTTATCACCTGTATAAAAAATATACTACACCTTCCCGGAATACAACATAGATGAATTTTACATGTAAAGTGTCAAAGTCGTTAATTATTCGGAACATTTAATCATTCTGTACTATTGATATATTTGACACTTTTCATGAGATGTTTATTAATATTTTTGTTTGCACAAAATGCAGTTTGTAATTGTATATCACAAGATGCAGTCAAAATGTGAAGATTTTTAAATTTAATTTTTTTTCAAACTGGACTTAAAATCAACTTGCTCAAGAATACAATATGTATTTCTCAAGTATTTTTCTGACAATATTTTGTGTGATTCTCCCAACACAAGGCCAACAGACAAATTCTAATGACAGAAGACAATACTTTGCTCCAGAAGAATCCAGAAATCAAAACCAGTGGAATTACAACACACAAAGAGGAAATGGTACTCGTTCTCAACAAGGTATGTTATACAGTTAATGATGCCTTTACTGGAATCTGACCACACTGTGTGTAAACATGGCAGGTCTCACATGTTCAGCAGACATTTTGTGGAGATTCAGAATACCATTTTAATTTGGTTGGCTTACCTTTCCTTATTCATATTCTGTTTATCTTATTTGTTCCCTTTTCAATTACTATTCAACATAGAATTTTTCATATCTTACTTCCCTTTAAAAAAAAAACTAAATCTAAAAGTAGAAGAATCAATCCCTTTGCACAGATTGGTCTTATCCTAAGATAAAACAGTCTGTTACCAAAATCCAGAATTTCTTATGAAACTTTGCATTTGAATAAATATACATTTTGCTGGGTCTGTTAAAATTCTTAATTGTACTCATTTTTTACTTTTGGCTCCTCCTGATTACTAATTTAACATGTAAACTATAAATAGCTAAACAGAATTGTCATGTCCAATCTTTTTTTTTTTTTACTTAATATACTTCCAAATTACAATTTGTTGATCTTGTTTTGGTTGATGTTTGTTCATTTGCTTGACATTTGTTTATTTTCTGGTTGAAATTTGTTTATTTATTGGTTGTTGTTTGTTTGTTTATTGAATTTTCATGTCCAATCTTTTTTTTTACTTCATACTTGTTTTGGTTGATGTTCGTTCATTTACTGGTTGAAATTTGTGTATTTGTTGGTTGTTTGTTTGTTTATTGGTTGACATTTGTGTATTATTGGTTGAATAGGGTCGGTTTTACCGAGTTAAAGTAAATGAATCACTTGTGGTAAAACATTAGATTATACACAGCCAATTATAGTATGCTGTCTGGGAATTCTGACTCATGATTTTCTTATCTTCAAAATGAAAAGGAAATACATGGATTCTTCTTCTACACTTAATTTAATGTGCTTCAATTTCAAAGTTTTGTTCGATTTCTAAATTCCATCATTCTGTCAAAGAGAGGTAACTCTAGTTAAAAAAGGTATCTTATGGAATTCTGCCTTGTCTTTAATATCCATGATCAAATTTTGACTGAATTACAAATCAGCCTATAGGTAACAGCCAAACATGATAACAGTCCATCTAAGAAGACAGTTTTTACCGCAATCATCTTAAATTTGCCAAACTCAAAAACTAACAAAATCTATATCTCATTTAATCTATTGAAAACTGTCAATTTTTGAGAATTTTATTTTCATTGGAGTTACTCAAAACCTACAAATGGTGGATTGTGCTGAAAATTGAACTTTATCTTTATTTTATAGTACTTCACAGCTGTGCAACATTTTAACAAAATTTGCTAACATGTTTTCAAGTTAACAAAACGGAAAACCGTAAACTGTTGACCAAAAAAACAATTTTCATTGGCCTGACTCACAAACTTTAAATAAGATTGTGCTGAAAATTGAACAAGATCTTTATTTTATAGTACTTATCAGCTGTGCAAGTTTAATCAAAATCTGTTGACACGTTTTCAAGTAATCATCTGGAAACCATCAGTAAATGGATAGGCAGACCAATGGACATATAATGAAATGAAGCGTATCACATAAACTGATAAACTTGTATATCAAAATTTTGTTGTATTTTAGTGTCATCAAACCAGACTGGTGCCTACATGTCAGAAACAGTTCAACAAGATCTCTACAGGGAAAATCGCCCTTTAGAGACTCCTAATTCTGGAAGGTCTCGTGTCTGGAACAGACAAGAACAAACAGGAAACGAACAGATAGGACCTGGAAATAATCAAAACTGGAATGGACAACAGTGGGATCAGGACCAAAACAGACTATCACAACATCAGAATTGGGACAGGATTCCTGAACAACATCAGACAAATAATCAAAATCAGGATTACAGGAGGCAAGACTATTATCAAACATGGGGAGCACAAAGGCAACCTCAAAATCATCATTCAGCACCACCAAATGGTAACCAGTATGATCAGCAGCAATATAGTCAACACTCAGCACCACCAAATAGGAACCAGTATGACCCAGTACCTCAAAACCATAATTATGGACGGGCATCTAAGTATGTGAATAATCCACAACATAACCAAATCTACAACCAACAACCACCAACCTCCCACATCAACACTGTCGGATTTCCAGCTTTGAATGCTGGGATTGTTCCATTTATTGACCCTGACCTTCCAGATGGATTGGATGACCTTTGGGAAATGAATCAAAAGCAATCAGCTATGCAGCACCTAATGCAGACAAATCCAGGACTTATAACACAAGCTATGATGCCAAGACCAAACTATCAAGGACCACAAGGTCCAAATCATAGTGGACCATCCAATGATAAAGCAGCTGGTGGACCTGGTCGTGTCAGGGTCTGGACCAAACCAGAAAATAGTCAGAATATGAACATGTCTGGATCGGACCAGGAATATAGGAGTAGTGTTCCGCATCGCAGCAACTTTGAATCACCCACTGTGCAGAAAGAAAACAGGGTTGCCCAGGGCAACATGTTGATACATCCCTCAACTTTTGCAGATGCTTCAAATAATGCAATACAACACAACATTCCATCTGAGGAAAAAACCCATTTATCAGGTACACAGAAAGTAAATAATCTTCAGGAATATCCAGGACACATTTCTGAACAGCAACCCATAATACAAAGAACATCTGCTTCTGAAACTAAAACTACAAATCTGAAAATTGAGGACAATTCCGGAAACTTGCAAACAGCAGACAGAGGTCAACTCTACAGAAAACGAGGTCAAAATAGGAATAATGGAAGAAATGAACCTACGACCCCAGAACCTTATCACAACCAGAAACCAACTACAGGTGTCTGGGATGTAAAACACCAGCCAACAACATTTGAATATGAGCAAAATCCAAATACCATGTATCGTTCTCGTCAACATGAACCATCAAATAATATGGAAGTTCAGCAGCAAAAGGGACAAACAGACAGAATTAATCAACCATATTATGGACACACAGACAGAAATATTCAACAAAGCAATGGACGCACAGACAGAGACAATCAACAAAATTATGGACAAATGAACAAAGATAATCAACAATATTATGAACCCACAGTTAGAAATAACCAACAGATGTATTCAGAGTATGTTCCCCCGAACAAGTCACAGTATGTTCCCCTGAACAAGCAAAAATATGAAGCAGGAACTGAAAGTCATACAAATTTTTATCCATCTCCATCCAGTCAAAGAGAACAAAGGAATTCTGCTTGGGATCCACGACAAACCCCTCATTTCGCAGAATTTGTACATGAAGAGACACAACAATGGAACCGAAAGGGAAATACAGTAACTGAATCAGAAAACAGAGGCTATCCCCAAAGACCAGAACAGGAGAATACAGAAAGGACTGGACAGACATCTCGTTATGGAAATAACCCTGAGAGAGGAATAAGAAATTACCAGTCTGAAAGAAATCCACCAATTTCTCAATACAGCACAAGGTCAGGTCAAAGACCTGAACATTTTGAGCAGGAGCATGAAGGTGAAAGAGAACATGAAAATATACCAAGATCTTCGTATCCTTATCGAGACGGAGAGAACGAGAATAGACTCAGGTCTTCTTATCAAGGTCCAACAGAATACAGACCAAACATAGGAAATCAGCGATTACATGATGTTACACTACAAGATGTGATTGATGAAAGAATTAAACAACGAAGGATTGATCAGGACAGAAATAACTCAATGCCTTGGGATAACATACAGGAGGGTGGGACACAATCCCAAACCCCACACCAGGTCAAAAACAATGCAATGTCTTGGGATCACATACCAGAAGGGGGGGCACAGTCCAAACCACTCCCCCAAAAAGGAAATAATGGGATACCATGGGATAACATACAAGAAGGAGGGAGCCCACATCAACAATCCCAACCCAGACATGACCCATATAATGAACACATAACTTCTTCACATTATGAACAGGGACCATCTCAAAATGGTTTTTACAACAAACGAATATCACAAAATGAACCATATGGTCAAAGTTCACCTAGGAAGAACACTGATCCAAGAATAGCTCCAAATCTTCCTAATGAACCGTATAGTATGGAAAAGGGTCATTTGAAAGACACATCAACTGTCAACAAAACGGTCATTCCAGCCATAACTGGGCGAGAGGTTTGGCGAGACCCAGCAAATCAGCAGGAAATCCAGGCATCTCAACTTTCTCCCTCAGTTCTTGACAAGATAATTGACAGTTTTGTCTATGAAGGAGTAGACGAAATTGACACTCCTTATGGGAAGATTGAGAAGGAAGAAAGTGGCGGCTACGAAATAGATGGACAGCTACTAAGAATGATTTTATCCGAGATAGAAAATGAACAGAGGCAAAGAAATAGGACATCACCAAAACAATTAGAACACCAACGAAAATTTGCAGGTTTTGATACATCTTTAAAATCAACAGCAGGACCTGATAAAGTTAATAAACCACCGTTACAAAGGGAGACAGCTCAATCTAAACAGGAAGTTACGACAAAATCTACACATGACAGACAACGGGCAATATGGGACTCACTACCAACATTTGATCATCCAACACACCAAACTCCAAAGGAATCTCCAAGTAATACAGGAAGACAAGTGTGGAACAAACAGGAACCATGGGATACGGTTACTACAGCAAATAACAGAAATGTCTGGGACCATAGTGCTTCTCCTTGGGAGCCAGTTGCAGAACAACAACCTCGCAATCCACTATTTGAATCTAAGATTTCATCAAACAGAAGAAATTCATCACGAACTGTTAAACAACCAAGTGCTGTGGCACAAATACCAGAATTCCCTCAAAATAATATTGATAGTAACCATTCTTCTGTTGCCATAGTAACAAAGCCAATTGCAACAACTACACCTCCAACTACTGGTACCCCCGTCCATTTACTACCCCCTGAAGTACCCTCTGGAACTCTTTGGAAACATGTTTTATTTGATGAACCTTTCAACCTCAATAAGACGCCTCCAGAAACTGCCAGAATGATTATGATCCCCGATGACGAAAAAGTAGTATTAAACCAGACCTTATCTAATGATATAAAAAAAAGAATCGTCAAATCTGAAACTTCTGACTCAGCATTCAGCATTCTTATAGCCTTGATTATTGGTGCTGTTGTAATTGTTGCACCAATCATTTGCTTGGTATGGAGGGTACGTAAACATTACCGTGAGAAAAAAAGTAAAAAATTACAAGCCGACAAAACTGTCGATACAAAGTGTGTGATGGAAGCCATGATATCAGATGATCTAGGAAGATGCGACGAAATCTCAGACCAAGGAGCTCGAAAGAAAACTTACTTCACTACATGTAACAGTAAGATGCAGGATTTGATTCGTGAATTACAACCGTTGAATTCTGGGAGGATATCACCGACTGTAATTGTTCATCAGGAGAATGAGATTTATTAGATATTAAAATCATGTTTTAACTGTGCAGCTTTAAGTTAACAAAATACGTGTGATATTTTTTATCAGTGTAAACTGATTTATACTGGATTTAATTGGATAGAATTAAATGCCACTTCCAACAAGTTTTTAGTTGAATCTTATATTAGTTATATTGATGCTGGAATCTTTTATTGTTTGTTTGTTTATATGCTGTTTAATGCCACTTTCAGCAATTTTTCAGCAATATCATCGGGTCCAGTTCTTATTGGGGGAAGAAGCTGGAGTACTCAGAGAAAACCCCTGACTCGCGGTAGGAAAACTGGCAATCCTTGTCAATTAAGATTGGAGTCTAGTGAACAGCAGACCCTAAGAAACAAAGTAACTAATGTAAGAAGTCCATGAATGGAAATCATTTTCAAAGCTATATACTTATCTGATTTTTGTTCAAAAGGGCTTCAGATATTTTATCAGCTATATCATAGTGTCCACCAGTTTTTATTCGGGAGATGTGGGGGAGGTAGCTGGATTATGGTCAGAGAAATCTCCAAAATTCAGCAGGAAAACTGATCTTTGTCAATTAAGGTGAAGTAGAGCACACACTGCCCCCCCCCTCCCCAACTCGCCAACACAGTGTTAACAGCCATAGGAACTTAATACACAAAACAGGATAACAGGATATACCTACAACTGAACTCAAGTTAGTAAACTGTGATATGGAACTTAATACACAAAACAGGATAACAGGATATACCTACAACTGAACTCAAGTTAGTAAACTGTGATATGGAACTTAATACACAAAACAGGATAACAGTGCATACCTACAACTGAACTCAAGTTAGTAAACTGTGATATGGAACTTAATACACAAACAGGATAACAGTGCATACCTACAACTGAACTCAAGTTAGTAAACTGTGATATGGAACTTAATACACAAAACAGGATAACAGGATATACCTACAACTGAACTCAAGTTAGTAAACTGTGATATGGAACTTAATACACAAAACAGGATAACAGGATATACCTACAACTGAACTCAAGTTAGTAAACTGTGATATGGAACTTAATACACAAAACAGGATAACAGGACATACCTACAACTGAACTCAAGTTAGTAAACTATGACAGAGAACATAATACACAAACATTATAACAGGTGCTCCAACGATAAACAAACTAATTAAAAAATCATACACAAAAAAGGACAAAATTTATGAGACCCTATTTAGATTTTTCTGTCAAGAATTTCAATGTATCTTTTCATGGACTTCCTCAATCAATACCATATACACTTAAGTAGAATTGATTTTGTGTTTCATTTGACCCTGATGCTTTCCAGTTATACTACACTTTCTAGTAAATAACAGTTATTTTATGACACCATTTTTACACACACAAGTTATTTTATAATACACATTCTAGTTAAAATCAGTTATTTTATGACAAATATTCTAACGCTTCTATAATTATAAACTGTTTTTTCACACTCAAAAAAATTACTTAAATTTTTTTTTTTAAATATTAAACTTTCAAAGACAACACATATATTAGGATGGCCAGTTGTTCTTGGGGAGAAAGCTTAAGTATACTCAGCAAAAAACAATTGGTAACAAAAAGGGAATAGCTCTTTCAGAGCCAGTATTCAAAAGTGAACCATCAAAACACAACATAAATAAAACTAGAGGCTCCCAGGAGCCTGTAATCGCTCACCTGGAATCCAAATGACTTAAACTATATTAAAATTTTTTAAATTAACAGTTTCAGTCTAGTTGTTATAGCTTTTAAGTTACTGTGCAAAAACTTAACATTTCTTCAAAAAATTTGTTAAATACAATAACTCCTATAAGGTGCCATCCACAATTTCTGAAAATTAAATGGTTTTTAGGCATTGTCCTTTAGGGTACTTTAGAAATTTACAGTTTTACTCAACTAATAGGTGTGTTATAGACTAATTTATAATTAAAAAACTGTTCATATGTCCAAATTCATAATGAAAGGGCAATAACTCCTATAAAGAGTCATCTTGCAATTTTTGGACTAAGCAATCATTTGTAGGGCTTCTATTGCTGATCATTTGTGCAATTTACAGTTTTAATCTAGCTACTATAGTTTTCAAGTTACAGGACAAAAATGGAAAATTTCTTAACAAAATTGTCATTTAAGGGCAATAACCCCTATAAGGAGTCATCTGACAATTTCAGACCAATTAAATGAATTGTAGGGCTTTTTTGCTGATCATTTTTGCAATTTATTATTTCACTCTAGCTGCTATGGTTTTTAAGTTACAGGACAAAAACGAAAAATTTCATAAAAAATTGCAATTTAAGGGCAATAACTCCTATAAGGAGTCATCTGACAATTTCAGACCAATCAAGTGAATTGTAGGGTCTTTATTGCTGATCATTTGTGCAATTTACAGTTTCAATCTAGCTGCTATAGTTTTCAAGTTACAGGACAAAAACGGAAAATTTCATAAAAAATTGCCATTTAAGGGCAATAACTCCTATAAGGAGTCATCTGACAATTTCAGACTAATACAGTGAATTGTAGGGCTTGTATTGTTGATCATTTTTGCTATTTACAGTTTTACTCTAGCTGTTATAGTTTTAAAGTTACAGGACAAAAACGGAAAATTTCATAAAAAATTACCATTTAAGGGCAATAACTCATATAAGGAGTCATCTGACAATTTCAGACCAATCAAGTGAATTATAGGGTCTTTATTGCTGATCATTTGTGCAATTTACAGTTTCAATCTAGCTGCTATAGTTTTCAAGTTACAGGACAAAAACGGAAAATTTCATAAAAAATTGCCATTTAAGGGCAATAACTCCTATAAGGAGTCATCTGACAATTTCAGACTAATACAGTGAATTGTAGGGCTTGTATTGTTGATCATTTTTGCTATTTACAGTTTTACTCTAGCTGTTATAGTTTTTAAGTTACAGGACAAAAACGGAAAATTTCATAAAAAATTACCTTTTAAGGGCAATAACTCATATAAGGAGTCATCTGACAATTTCAGACCAATAAAGTGAATTGTAGGGTCTTTATTGCTGATCATTTGTGCAATTTACAGTTTCAATCTAGCTGCTATAGTTTTCAAGTTACAGGACAAAAACGGAAAATTTCATAAAAAATTGCCATTTAAGGGCAATAACTCCTATAAGGAGTCATCTGACAATTTCAGACTAATACAGTGAATTGTAGGGCTTGTATTGTTGATCATTTTTGCTATTAACAGTTTTACTCTAGCTGTTATAGTTTTAAAGTTACAGGACAAAAACGGAAAATTTCATAAAAAATTACCATTTAAGGGCAATAACTCATATAAAGAGTCATCTGACAATTTCAGACCAATCAAGTGAATTGTAGGGCTTTTATTGTTGATCATTTTTGCCATTTACACTTTCACTCTACCTCGTATATTTTTCAGGTTATATTGTAAATACCAAAAAATTTGTCAAAAATTGTCAAAAAAGGGCAATAACTCCTACAAGAAGCCAATACACAACTTCGCACTAATAGCAACTATTGTAGACCTTAATGTGCTGATCAATTTGAAGTAACGGTTTTCTCTATAGCTATTATAGTTTTTTAGATAATGATCAAAAACCTGTGTTGACCCCCATGTTCTATTTTTAGTAACAGCGGCCATATTTGTCTGTTGATCAACACCCTGGGTACAAACTTGAAACTAGGAACCCTAAGGATGATTGTGGCCAAGTTTGAAAAAAATTGGCCCAGTGGTTTCAGAGGAGAAGATTTTTGAAAAAGTTTACGACGAACGACGGACGACGGACGACGGACGACGGACGACGGACGACGGACGCCAAGTGATAGCAATAGCTCACATGGACCTTCGGTCCAGGTGAGCTAAAAATTGAAGAATGAGTCCATGGGACATGGATGCCACCGCTAAATGAAGTCCCAAACAGGAAGTAGTTGTCTGACGGGTATGAAAGTCGCTTAGGACATACAATTTGTGATACTGAACCACCCTGCCAAATTTCAAATTGTTCTCATGTACGGTTTCTGAGAAAAGCTTGACGGAAATTTTTATACTTGTGTTAACACATTTTTATATCGGCCCAGTCGCAAACAGGAAGTAGTTGTCCGACAGGTCTGAAAGTCGCTTAGGACGTACAACTTGTGACACTGAACCACCCTGCCAAATTTCAAATTGTTCTCATGTACGGTTTCTGAGAAAAGCTTGACAGAAAGTTTCATACTCACATTAACACATTTTCATATCTGCCCATTCGCAAACAGGAAGTAGTTGTCCGACAGATCTGAAAGTCGCTTAGGACGTACAACTTACTGAACCACCCTGCCAACTTTCAAATTGTTCTCATGTACAGTTTCTGAGAAAAGCTTGACGGAATTTCGTACGGACGTACGGACATACAGATAGAAGGACGGATAGACGGACAGACAGACGGATGGAGATGAGTAAAACTTAATGCCCCCCGACAAGTCGTCGCGGGGGCATAAAAACAAACAAACATACAAACAAACAGAAAAACAGAAAAAGCTCAGACAACAAGAACTTCAAGAGTGACATGAAATGAATTTAGCACAGCCCTACAGAATTTTGCCAGTGAAGAAACCTCATTATTTTGTAACAAATTTAATCAAAAATCTTCATAAGAAATAAAAGCTTCAACACAATGCTAAACCTGAGGTGGGCTAGACGAACAAACACATGATGGCAGGACTGAAGAACAAACACAGGATGGCAGGACTGAAGAACAAACACATGATGGCAGGACTGAAGAACAAACACAGGATGGCAGGACTGAAGAACAAACACAGGATGGCAGGACTGAAGAACAAACACAGGATGGCAGGACTGAAGAACAAACACAGGATTGCAGGACTGAAGAACAAACACAGGATGGCAGGACTGAAGAACAAACACAGGATGGCAGGACTGAAGAACAAACACATGATGGCAGGACTGAAGAACAAACACAGGATGGCAGGACTGAAGAACAAACACAGGATGGCAGGACTGAAAATCTAAAAAAAACCAGCATTTTTAACTGAGTCAAAACATGTTAATCTAAAGTATAAAATACATCAATTCAATACACCATGCAATGTTTCCAGAAATACCCCATGCACCGCACAGATCTGTAAGGTTACAGACCAGGAGCAGACGACATGTTGACCAGTTAAAAAATTGGGATGTTAGTCATCTGTTGAATTTCTGATTGGCATAAAAATTATTTACTTTGTAGAGGACCAACTTATGAGTACCGCCATTTGGTGTCTTCTGATTGGATGACTACTAGAGCCTGTATCCCAATGAAAAAGACTTTTAGACTAGTTTATATAGTAACAATAGGACTGTAATGTCGGCCATTTTTTTAATGTCAGATAGTCATCAACAACAAACTTTATAGAATGTTTTGTTTGAATGATGTTTAATGCCATTTTTTCAGCTGTATCATGGCATCCAGTTCTTATCGGGGGAGGAAGCCAGAGTACAAGAGAAAACTGGCCTTTTCAATTAAGATTGGAGTCGCGTACACATGCCCTCAGTGAGACTCGAACCTGCAATGTCAGTGTTGACAGACCATGTGATAAATAGTAGACGAACTACCTTAACCACTCAGCCACCGAGGACCATCCATTAAATACTGCTACTAACCAGCTTTAATATAACAAGGTCCGAATAATGTACCAGTATCAAATGTTTTAACTGTTAATAGTAAAATTTTCAATAAAATTATAAATTTTTAAATCAATACAAACCACTTAAAAAATGAACATTGTGTCTTTGATAAACCAAAACCCATATCTGCAACAAAACACCATTTAAAGATTACTGCTAATTATCACACAGAAACCATAAAACTATAAAAGTATATTGATAATTATTCTAGGATGCAACAAAAGTTCTTAAGAAATTATTCCAGCCCAGGGAACGTCGGCCATTTAAGCACATACTTCTCTATTGAAGATAATACCAGACAATTATATCCACTGATGTTTTTAGTTTGCTGAACACTCCAGAAATCCAATGTTACAATTTTAATCTTCTTTTCAATCACTGCATGACAAGTTATGCAACACTAACGAATAATAATCAAAAAATTTAATTTGGTAAGTTAAAGGTACGTCTGCTGAAATTATTGGTCCATAAAAATCAATTATTTCCATGATAACGGTACACATTTTTATGTTATCAAATCAGGATTAAAAATGTTATTATTTTATCTGTTTTCAACAGGATTAAGTTTTAATTAACGAGTTTCCTATCCCTGCGAATAATTGAAATGAAATCACTGGAGATCCTATGAAGACATATTTTCTGTTTAAGGATTGTATTTTAGATGGTTTTTTAGTAACCCATTAGTATCTTTAACCATCAGATGGACAGCTGTTGGTTTTTTTAAATTCAGAAAAAACCATGCCAGGACTGATTCTTTTTTTATTTACATCAGGATTTGCAACAACAAAAATGGCCAAAATCTACTAAAACTGATGTAGACTGGACTGAATGATGTATTGGATATAACGATAAACAGCACATTAACATGTGTTAATATATTTTATGTTAATTAATTCAAGTGAAATTTAATGTAAAGTACAAAACAGACAAACAATATGGCAGATTCTATGTTCAACGAAATGTCACAAAATGAAAAACAACAATACATGCATGCTTCTTCTTCGGAGGTCGTCATAGCAACAGTGATTTTCTCGGTTCTTATGACACTAACTGTGTTAAATATTGTCTTTTATCTTGTATGTAAATATGTATCAAGGCCGAGGACAAGTCAAAATTTGGATGCAAAACAAGTTAAGAGAATCAAAGTAAAATCAGCCTCAAAGGATACAGAGAAGGAAAGCATAAAACAATTGATGAATCAACTGCGGTCATCGTCACGGAGAAATTCTGAAGTGGAAATACACGATACAGTATATGATCAGGATACTAGCAATATAAATATATTGAAACATTCTACAAATCAAGAGGAATTTTCTGTAATTATTGAACCTAATAATCTTTCATCAAACATTCAGAGGATAACACTTGGTAACCATGGTGATGAGGTTTGTCAAGAAGTTAAAGAAAATGTTTCGGGGCAGGAAGTACAAATGGAAACTTGTATAGATGACAAAAATAATTTGCAGGAAAAAGTGAGAAACAATGTGTTAAATGGAGGCAAGTCTTCACCTAACAATGGAGACAAGCCTTCAACTAACAATCCTTACAAGGGAAACGACATAAAATTAAAAAATATAAATATGAAAGGAGACATCTTGGAAATGAACACTAGTTTTACAGTTGATAACACAAAAAATGACACTATCGATGAAACAATGAAAATTGAACTTTCAAACACACTATCAAATGCAACAGGATACAAAAATGGTGACAACCCTAAGGAAGTGGGAAACGATGTAGGCCATGAAGTTTATTCTGATAATGGGGACATTAAACTGGCAGATAATTGTCCCTTGATTGGTAACTACGGAAACCAAAGAGATTCATCAAGTTCTAACGAAAAGGACCTACTACCAGAAAAAAATGAACTACCATCTATAATTATTTCACATTTAAGTCAACAAACTGATGTTGAAGACATGAACAGTCTCCACGACAACCATCTAAAAAATAAAGTTGCAATTACCATAACAACAGTGGATGGTTTACAATCGGCTATTAGTTTTGGTAGTGAGATGGACCTTACAAGTAAATAAACACTAAAACAGTTTTAACATTTTTTTTAATGACAGTAAGAGTAATTACTTTAACGAATGTTTATTAAATGTTCACATACAATTTCTGCATGTTTTTGTAAAATATGTTTTCTATATACCTGAATAATTGATTGTTTTGTTTGAACCACTCGGCCACCCAGTCCTCCTTTGTCGTGGCTTGTATAATTAAGGTAAAGGGTCAACTTTAAGTTATTTTACTTCCTGGTTTAAAGTAACAACAAAACTAGAGGCTCCCAGGAGCCTGTATCGCTCACCTGAACCTGAAACCAAACAACCCCTTTTTATCCAGCTTTTCTTTGCTATTAGGAATTGCCCTTCGGGTCAGGTGAGCTAAAAATGGGTCCATGACCACATTTATACAGAAGTGCATGGCAAATTGGGTGATTTTGAGTGGGCGATTACAAAATAGGCTCAGAACTTTAAATGCTTAAAATTTAGAAAAACAACCTACATAATTCAAATGCTTTAGATATATATGGTGCCTAGCTAAAAATGATTATTTATTGTACATGTACATGATGTATGTCTGATAACTTCTTCAAACCAGATGCTCTTAAGACCCTGTATCGCTCACCTGATTATATAGGCAATGAAGATATGGCATAATTTCACTGATGTTAAACTAAGTATTGTAAATTTCAATAAACTTTAAAGAGGACCATCCAAACAATATTGCTAGTAAGTTTTGTTTACATTAGTTAATCGGTTTCAGAGAAGAAGCATTTTTAAACATTTTTGCCATAGGGACCAATGTTAAACCAAGTCCTGCGGTGGCAGTCATTTTGAATTTCTGATTGGGATAAAAAAAACATGAACTTTATAGAGGACCAACCAAACAATATTTGTAGGAAGTTTTGTTTTGATGGTGAACTGGTTTCAGAGAAGAAGTTTTCTAAACTTTTCCCCATAGGGTCCTATGTTAAACTAAGTCCTGCTTTAGCAGCCATTTTGAATTTTCAATTGTCATAAAAAACATAAACTTTATAGAGGACCATCCAAACAATTTTGCTAGTAAGTTTTGTTTACATTGGTAAACCAGTTTCAGAGAAGAAGCCCTTTTAAACTTTCCCCATAGGGTCTAATGTTAAACTAACTCCTGCGGTGGTGGACATATTTATTTCTGATTGGCATAGAAAAAATAAACTTTATAAAGGACAACCCAAACAATATTGCTAGTAAGTTTTGTTTTGATTGGTAAACCGGTTTCAGAGAAGAAGCTCTTTTTAATTTTTTTCCCATACGGTCCTATGTTAAACTAAGTCTTGCGGTGGCAGCCATATTAGTTTTCCAATCCAAATAAAAAACACAAACTTTGTAAAGGTCCATCCTATGAACATAATGGCCAAGTTTGGTTTCAATTGTCTAAGTGGTTTCTGGGCAGAAGATTAAAATGTAAAAAGTTTACAGAAGCTGAACACGACGAAGGATGCAAAGTGATAACAATAGCTCACCTGACCCATAGGGGTCAGGTGAGCTAAAAATGAATAGGACCTATCCTCAAGATTTTGTAAAAGTCCCAAGAAAATTAAAAAAAATATATCATGACAACGAAGTATTATTTAAATTGTGACACACAAAACATCCTTTAATGCTGAAAAAATATTAATTAGAATTTTTTAACAAAATTAATTTAGCTTTAAGTGAAATAAATGTACATTTTAACAAACTATGGTATACAACAAAGAAATTTTACAATAATTATTAAATTTCCACCAGCTAATTTACGTATGCGAAAATCATAAGTAATTATAAATTACAAATTCATCAATCAATATCAGCCCCCTAAAGAATCATTTAATGATTAATTTCTATACACCTTTTGAAAATGTTCCTATCTTTTGGAATCATATAAAACCTATATATGATATGAAATAGACATGTAAACATTGTAACGATATCATGACAGAATTAAAAGCATATCGTTGTGACACAGGTGGACAGTGAAAAGAGGTTTTATCAGTAAATAACTAAACTGATAGCCTGTATGACAACTTTTCTCTGTATTCATACATGTATAAAGACATAGGCTCCGTCCTTTAACACCAATAGTATCAATCCTTACAGTCAAATCAGAATTTCAGAAAAAAAATTATAACAACCCATGATAAAATTATCAATAAATCATATGTTTCTATTTTTCTTTCATTTTTACAGTAAATCGGAATTAAGATTTTTTTTCAATCCATTGTAAAAATACCAATAAAAGTTAGGATTCCCTTTTGACCTAAAAGTATGGTGTTCTGACCTTCAGATTTTTCGACTGCTTGCTTCCTGTTTGATTTATGTGTAAGCAGTTTGTTGTTGTTGGGTTTGTATGTTTGTATTATGTGTTGTGCTCTCTTCCTTCAGATGTAGTTTGTCTGTTTTTGTTTGCTGCTATTCATTGTCTGTGTTGTTAGGGTATTACGGAGAGGGTTGAGCTCCCCTTTTACGGAGAGGGTTGAGCTCCCCTTTTACGGAGAGGGTTGAGCTACCCTTTTACTGAGAGGGTTGAGCTCCCCTTTTACGGAGAGGGTTGAGCTCCCCTTAAGAAGGCCAGAGTACCTGGTGAGCTGGTGAGAACTCGGCCCTTAAATAGCAATCTATGTAACTATTGATTAGAGTCCAGCATATCTTGCCCAAACTCTCAGCCCCAATGATAACCCTTTGGTGATCAACAGTAGATGTCAGGAGACAATCAACTGACAAATAATATGTTCATTTTCTATTTCATTAAGTTGTGAAGTAATGCCTTTATATATAAAATCCTATCAACAACAATTGCACTAATTGTTACAGTAAAATCATAATAAGAAACTTATTAGCAGAAAGTTATTGTAAAATTTCCAACAAACCTATGGCTTAAAAATACCAAAATACAGATCTGAACAAAGTTATTTGACACTAATAATTATAATCAAAGTTCAAATTTAATTTTTAACATTCCTAAATGGGTGTAAAATGGATGAGCCAACTACCCAAGAAATATAAATAACTTAAAATTTAAATTAAATACATAGGAGGCCGATTAATTCAGGTGGTAAAAAAATCTAATTAATTCTCATTACTGCTAGTAAAGGTTAAAGTTCAGATCAGCATGGTCACACTGTACAATCATTTTACTAAATAGTGATCCCTTTTACATCATAGGTGGCACTGCAAACCTGTGTGGGTATTATAAACTGCAAAATAAAAGTCATCGTATGTGCACTCCTACATATGTTTATCTTGGGATCTAAAAGAACTTTAAAAGGCTTTTGTGAAATGTGTAAAAACGAAAAAAAACCACCAAAGTGATTGAAATAACCGACATTACCTCAACTTTAAAATACTGTGGAAATAAAAATAACATTTATTTCATTGCAAAGCCAGCATTATCCAAGTTGTGTCCAGATTTTTCCAAAATGAAAAATTCTCAGAATTAAAACAGGAATAACTTTAGTATTTTTGTTCAGGAAACTGTTACCAGCATGATACAATTCTGACATATCTTCACAAGGAGTGACCTTCTATAGAAATTTTTCTTCTCTAGAGATTCTAATCAACAATTATTGCCATGCTTAACCAACACAGCTTGTATCTGATACTGGGTGTACTCTGCTGTACACTTCCCAACATTGTGTGTCAAACCTGTCCACAGTCGTGTGTACAATGTGATAAAAACTTGAATGGAGATGTGGAAAATGTCACATGCAGCAATGTGACAGACTTTCAACTACTGCCAAAAACTGTGAAGAATTTAATTTTCAAAAATGGACAAGTACCACTAGGAATTTTAAAAGATTTCTACTTCTTGGAAAAGGAAGATCTGGAAACTATAACGATTTCAAACTTTAACATAAGCATTCTTTGGGACTCGGTTTTCATCAATTGTTCCCATTTAACTTTGTTAAATCTTTCTGACAATAACATTCACAATATTTTGAAATCTAATTTCAAAGGACTTCTGGAGCTAAAGGTCATTAATTTCAACAATAACAGAATTTCTAGTCTTAATGATAGCCAGTTTGAAGAGCTAACCTTCCTGACAGAGCTCCACCTGGCTAATAACCGAATTCAAACAATTGCAGACGACACTTTCAAAGGATTACAAAATCTCAGAATTCTTGATCTTACTGGAAATCAGATAAGTACAATAAGGTCAAAAGCATTTATGATGATGTCAAATATCAATGAAATTATTTTAAATTCAAACAATCTCCCTGCTATAACTCAAGGATTATTCAATGACCGAACTTCTCTCAAAGTTCTAAAACTTGCTAAAAACCAAATTTCAGTTATATCAAATGATTCTTTTCATAATACAGGGATCAATGATTTAGACTTGTCGCAGAACAACCTGACAAATGTACCGACTATAGTGCTACGACAAATATCAGGGAACTTAACAAAGGTTAACTTAAACCAAAACTTCATACAAGTGTTGAAAAGGCATAGTCTTTCGCAAGTAGAACTCCAAATTTTATACCTGGCCAGTAACAGAATGAACGTAATTCAAAACGAGGCAACTCATAATTGTCAGGTGAAGTATATAGGTCTTGCAATGAACTTGTTGACAACCATACCACAAAGCATGGAAGAATATTTCACTTCTAAAATTAAACCAGAATTATTTCTTTTTGGAAACCCACTAGTATGTAACTGTGAACTTTTGTGGTTTGGAAAATTTCTTTCTTTGAACAAATGGAGACTACATCCAAATTGCAGTGCCCCTGAAGCCTTTAAAACAAAAACAGTGGTGAATTTTTATCAAGAAGGACAAGATATCTGTTTTACAACAACAGTCACAACAATAGAAACAACATCGATAACAGAAATAATTACTCTCTCAGGAAGTACACAAACAACATCAACATCAGAAACCCCTACTCCCTCAGGAAGTACACAAACAACATCAACATCAGAAACACTTACTCCCTCAGGAAGTTCACAAGCAACATCAACTACAGAAACACTTACTCCCACAGAAAGTACACAAACAGCATCAACAACAGAAACACTTACTCCCTCAGGAAGTTCACAAACAGCATCAACTACAGAAACACTTACTCCCTCAGAAAGTACACAAACAGCATCAACAACAGAAACACTTACTCCCTCAGGAAGTTCACAAACAGCATCAACTACAGAAACACTTACTCCCTCAGGAAGTACACAAACATTGCAAACAGAAACAAGTGATAAATTACTGACACCACCAACAGAGACTGTGACCTCAACCACAAGTGGACAAACATCACAAACAACAGAAACTCTGGCCTCAACCACAAGTGGGCAAACATCACAAACAACAGAAACTCTGGCCTCAACCACAACCACAAGTGGACAAACATCACAAACAACAGAAACTGTGGCCTCAACCACAAGTGGGCAAACATCACAAACAACAGAAACTGTGGCCTCAACCACAAGTGGGCAAACACAATCACAAACAACAGAAACTGTGGCCACAACCACAAGTGGACAAACATCACAAACAACAGAAACTGTGGCCTCAACCACAAGTGGGCAAACACAATCACAAACAACAGAAACTGTGGCCTCAACCACAAGTGGGCAAACATCACAAACAACAGAAACTGTGGCCCCAACCACAAGTGGACAAACATCACAAACAATAGAAACTGTGGCCTCACCCACAAGTGGGAAGACATCACAAACAACAGAAACTGTGGCCTCAACGACAAGTGGGCAAACACCATCACAAACAACAGAAACTGTGGCCTCAACCACAAGTGGGCAGACATCACAAACAACAGAAACTGTGGATTCAACTACAAGTGGACAGATATCACAAACAACAGAGACTGCGACTGCAACCACAAGTGGGCAGACATCACAAACAACAGAAACTGTGGCCTCAACCACAAGTGGGCAGACATCACAAACAATAGAGACTGTGACCTCAACCACAAGTGGGCAAACACCATTACAAACAACAGAAACTATGGCCTCAACCACAAGTGGGCAGACATCACAAACAATAGAAACTCTGGACTCAACCACAAGAGGGCAGACATCACAAACAACAGAAACTGTGGCCTCAACCACAAGTGGGCAGACATCACAAACAACAGAAACTGTGGCCTCAACCACAAGTGGGCAAACACCATCACAAACAACAGAAACTGAGGCCTCAGTCACAAATGGGCAAACACCAACACAAACAAATGAAACTGTGGCCACAACCACAAGTGGGCAGACATCACAAACAACAGAAACTGTGGCCTTAACCACAAGTGGGCAGACATCACAAACAACAGATACTGTGACCTCAACCACAAGTGGGCAAACACCAACACAAACACAAGAAACTGTGGCCTCAACCACAAGTGGGCAGACATCACAAACAACAGAAACTGTGGCCTCAACCACAAGTGGGCAGACATCACAAACAACAGAGACTGTGACCTCAACCACAAGTGGGCAAAAAACAGAAACTGTGACCTCAACCACAAGTGGGCAAACACTAACACAAACAAAAGAAACTGTGGCCTCAGTCACAAATGGGCAAACACCATCACAAACAACAGAAACTGTGGCCTCAACCACAAGTGGGCAAACACCATCACAAACAACAGAAACTTTGGCCTCAGTCACAAATGGGCAAACACCAACACAAACAACAGAAACTGTGGCCTCAACCACAAGTGGGCAGACATCACAAACAACAGATACTGTGACCTCAACCACAAGTGGGCAAACACCATCACAAACAACAGAAACTGTGGCCTCAACCACAAGTGGGCAGACATCACAAACAACAGAGACTGTGACCTCAACCACAAGTGGGCAAAAAACAGAAACTGTGGCCTCAACCACAAGTGGGCAGACATCACAAACAATAGAAACTCTGGACTCAACCACAGGGCAGACATCACAAGCAACAGAAACTGTGGCCTCAACCACAAGTGGGCAGACATCACAAACAACAGAAACTGTGGCCTCAACCACAAGTGGGCAAACACCATCACAAACAACAGAAACTGTGGCCTCAACCACAAGTGGGCAGACATCACAAACAACAGAAACTGTGGCCTCAACCACAAGTGGGCAAACACCATCACAAACAACAGAAACTGTGGCCTCAGCCACAAATGGGCATACACCAACACAAACAAAAGAAACTGTGGCCTCAACCACAAATGGGCAGACATCACAAACAATAGAAACTGTGGCCTCAACCACAAGTGGGCAGACACCATCACAAACAACAGAAACTGTGGCCTCAACCACAAGTGGGCAAACATCATCACAAACAACAGAAACTGTGGCCTCAGCCACAAATGGGCAAACACCAACACAAACAAAGGAAACTGTGGCTTCAACCACAAGTGGGCAGACATCACAAACGACAGAAACTGTGGCCTCAACCACAAGTGGGCAGACATCACAAACAATGGAAACTGTGGCCTCAACCACAAGTGGGCAAACACCATCACAAACAACAGAAACTGTGGCCTCAACCACAAGTGGGCAGACAACACAAACAATAGAAACTCTGTACTCAACCACAAGTGGGCAGACATCACAAACAATAGAAACTCTGGACTCAACCACAAGTGGGCAGACATCACAAACAACAGAGACTGTGACCTCAACCACAAGTGGGCAGACATCACAAACAATAGAAACTCTGGACTTAACCACAAGTGGGCAGACATCACAAACAATAGAAACTCTAGACTCAACCACAAGTGGGCAGACATCACAAATAATAGAAACTTTGGACTCAACCACAAGTGGGACATCAAAAACAACAGAGACTGTGACCTCAACCACAAGTGGGCAGACATCACAAACAATAGAAACTCTGGACTCAACCACAAGTGGGCAGACATCACAAACAATAGAAACTCTGGACTCAACAACAAGTGGGCAGACATCACAAACAACAGAGACTGTGACCTCAACCACAAGTGGGCAGACATCACAAACAATAGAAACTCTGGACTCAACCACAAGTGGGCAGACATCACAAACAATAGAAACCCTGGACTCAACAACAAGTGGGCAGACATCACAAACAACAGACACTGTGACCTCAACCACAAGTGGGCAGACATCACAAACAATTGAAAATGTGGACTCAACCACAAGTGTGCAATCACCATCACAAACAACAGAGACCATGACTTCAACCACAAGTCCCCAAACACTGCCAGACACAACAGAGACTGTGTCAACAATGTCAACTCTGACCACCAGTCAACAAGCACAGCCTACTTCATCTACAACTAACAGTCAAGGGCAGACAACTTTTCAATGGATGCCAAAAATAACTTCGGCCCAAAATTTAATGCAATGGCCAACAAACACTTCAATTCAACAAACCAAGACAACAAGCCAACAAATGAATTCAACAATACTGGTTGACAATACAACACAAACAAAATCTATTAATAGCACCACAACTAATAACCCATTTGTAACAACAAATTACAATACAACACAAACAAAATATATTAATAGCACCACAACTAATAACACAATTGTAACAACAAACAACAATACAACAAAAACAATATCTATTAATAGCACCACAACTAATAACCCATTTGTAACAACAAACTACAATACAACACAAACAAAATCTATTAATAG
Source organism: Limnoperna fortunei (assembly GCA_944474755.1). Taxonomy (NCBI): domain Eukaryota; kingdom Metazoa; phylum Mollusca; class Bivalvia; order Mytilida; family Modiolidae; genus Limnoperna; species Limnoperna fortunei. Next base: position 17,761,771 of record OX104124.1, on the reverse strand, counting down.
CACCACAACTAATAACCCAATTGTAACAACAAACAACAATACAACACAAACAAAATCTATTAATAGCACCACAACTAATAACCCAATTGTAACAACAAACAACAATACAACACAAACAAAATCTATTAATAGCACCACAACTAATAACCCATTTGTAACAACAAACAACAATACCCCAGTAACTACAAACAAACAACTGACAACAACAAACAATTCAATCGGTTCTAATAATTTAAGTAAAGACAATGATTCTAATTTTGTACTAATTGGCCTGCCAATACTTATTTTACTTTCGCTGACCGGAATCATATGTTTGTTTATTATTCTGCGGAAACGATGTGATAATGAAAATACTGACCAACATTCTTTACTGGGTAATAAAAATATGTGGAAATATTACGATGGAAGTGTCAGGGATCCGCTCGGTCCGGCTAAACCCATATTTATGTATAAAATCAGCGATGATAAAAAGATGATTTTCCGTTAACTTATTGTTTACTGAATACTTCACGGAATATACAATGTAATAATCTGAACATGAAAATGACACACGACAAGCTTCGATAATTTTAAGACCCATTACTACTATTTCAAAGTATGACAAACTGTTCTACAACAAAATATCTTTGTAACTGAGAATCAATGCTCACTGATGCATAAACAACTTTGTCTAATGGATACACAGCTACTACTGGAACATTCCTCAAATACATTATTGGTGGAATGGAAAACTACTGCTGAACAATTCTACAATTAAACTTTTGAAATAATGGAGAACTGCTGCTGAACAATTCTACAATTCAACTTTTGAAATAATGGAGAACTACTGCTGAACAATTCTACAATTCAACTTTTGAAATAATGGAGAACTACTGCTGAACGATTCTACAATTCAACTTTTGAAATAATGGAGAACTACTGCTGAACAATTCTACAATTCAACTTTTGAAATAATGGAGAACTACTGCTGAACAATTCTACAATTCAACTTTTGAAATAATGGAGAACTACTGCTGAACAATTCTACAATTCAACTTTTGAAATAATGGAGAACTACTGCTGAACAATTCTACAATTCAACTTTTGAAATAATGGAGAACTACTGCTGAACGATTCTACAATTCAACTTTTGAAATAATGGAGAACTACTGCTGAACGATTCTACAATTCAACTTTTGAAATAATGGAGAACTACTGCTGAACGATTCTACAATTCAACTTTTGAAATAATGGAGAACTACTGCTGAACGATTCTACAATTCAACTTTTGAAATAATGGAGAACTACTGCTGAACGATTCTACAATTCAACTTTTGAAATAATGGAGAACTACTGCTTAGTAATTCCACGATGAAACTTTCTGAGGAAGGGAAAACTTCTACTAAATGATTCTATAAAAAAAACTTTTAGAGGAATGGAAAACTACAGCTTAATTGTTCTACAATTAAATTTTTGGTGAAATGAAGAATCCTACAAGTGTGTTTCTGTGTAATGGAGCACAGTCATATGCTCTTAAATAAACTCATTGCCGTGGAGAACTACTGCTTAACCACTCAACACAAGCTGTGTCCATGGAGTAGATGATCCATGTACTACTGCTCAACCACTAAACACAAGCTGTGTCCATGGAGTAGATGACCCATGTACTACTGCTCAACCACTCAACACAAGCTGTGTCCATGGAGTAGATGATCCATGTACTACTGCTCAACCACTCAACACAAGCTGTGTCCATGGAGTAGATGATCCATGTACTACTGCTCAACCATTCAACACAAGCTGTATCCATGAAATAGATGACAAATGCACAATGATTTCAAAAGTTAACTTTGCTAGGTGTAGAGAACTACTGCTCTACTTTTCACCCAGTGAACTTTTTGTTCCAAGGACAATCCCTGTTTACAATTCCACATACAAATTTCGAAACACCAATTCTATAACTTTGGGTGGAATGTAGAACTGCAGCTTATAAATTCCATACAAAATTTTTAAATTGAGGAATTATTACAATCTCACAAAATTAAGATAAAATATCCAAGAATCAGTGAACAGTGAACATTCAGAAAGTCAAGAAAAAAAAAAACAGGAAGAACAGCAAAATGATCTGAAATAAAAGGAACGAAAAATGTATTGAACCATGCGAGTGTTCTGTTAGGGAACTTATTTATGTGTAAGACTTCACAGACTAGATGAATGAATCGATAATGAATTGTTGAACAGTGTGAACGTTCAGCAAAATAGTGAATGAATTTAAAGTGAATAATTTATGATTCATTAAACAATGTGATTCAAAGAAATTTTGTGAATTTCGCAAAAGAAGAAAATTATTTTCTGGGAAATTATTAATAATGTTTCCCATAACTTTTGCAAATAAGTTTAAAAGGAGAAAAAAAATTGTTAATAATGTTTGTAATTAATGTTTCTAATGAAATTTTTTTCAAACTGAGAAAAAACCAATATGAAATTAAGAACCATGTGTCTGATGCCTTTATCAATGAAATTAAGAACCATGTGTCTGCTGCCTTTAACAATGAAAAACAGTTTTCTGTGAAAATTTAGAACAATTTTTGTATGGACTTTTTGTGAAATTGAGAACACTGTTATTAATTACTTATTCCAAATGAAATTTTGTCAACTGATTAAAAAAAAAATTTTCCATGAAACTAAGAACAATGTTTCTCCTACTTTTCCTCATAACAATTGAGTAACAATAACAACAAAAAACTTTTTTTTGGGTAATGCTTGTAAAATGACATTTTCCAAAGAAATTTTTGTAATACACTGCCAACAAAGGTTGACACAATTTTTGTTTCTATATGAGTGATCAGTAATATCTGTATTTCTGTTTTGGTTCTCCAGCTTTCTCTCCCTATACAAACTGGACGCCATGATATAGCTGAAAAATTACTTAAAGTCCCATTAAACACCATTCAAACAAACAAACATTTTTCTATGCTTTAGCTTTTTACACATGTATTTGTACTATTTACTTCCTGGTTTTGTATACATGGTGTCAAGAGTATAATTATGAAGCAGGAGGGTTGGAATCCCAGTACATAGTAATGTTCTTTATATTCGTTATTGGTATTTGTTTTTTATTAGTTTTAGGCAATATATCTCCCCATTGCTATATAAAAACTATTGTTACTGATCTAATATATATTTAATCTATTGCTACTGAGCTGTGATTGTGTTTGCTACAGAACTGTATAAGTATCTGTAATTATACTGTACTTATATATCTATGTTTTCTTTTACATATACTTGAATTTATATCATTTAAATAATCAAAATTTCTGTAATTCCTGTAATTATCTGCCAACAGCATAGCTATTTTACACAACACCTGGTGGAGGTATTGAACAGAAACTCACAATAAGACTTAGACTGGTTGATATTCAACTAACCAGTTTATTATTTACCAAGCAATTACTCCACGCAGTCACATATCTAGTTTTAACTGTAAAAGCTACATAAACAGCCTTTGGCCAACTGATAAAATAGTGAAATTATTTATATTTAATATTTTTGTTATATTTATATATTAAAATTATTATTATTTATTATCATTACTTTTATTATTATTATTATTATTATTATTATTATTACTATTAATATCATAATTATTATTATAAAATCTAATGTACCTCATGTTGTTTGTTATAAGTTCATATGTATGATGAGACAATCTTAAATAATGTTTACAGTAACAAAAAAAACTTATAGGTAGAATATATTGTGTCAAAATTAAGTAATAAATGTGATTTAACTGCAAACTTCATATTTTAATTGCTGTAAAATTTACTTCAGGACACCTTTTGTCGTTTGTTACGAAAAACTTAAAACAGATATCATTTTTATGGTAAATAAATACTTCATTATTAGCATGGGTAAACACCTTTTTACTGTTCTCCTTCAATAAAATCTGGATGTCATGACATAGCTTATAAAGTGCTGAAAGTGGCATTAAACGCCATTCAAACAAACAAACCAATTAAACCTAGCAACCACACCGGCTTCTAGTCAAAAACATATGGTAATCTTAATTGACAGTTGCCACCTTTGTACAAATCTTGTATAAAATAATCCCCGGGTTTACACTTTTTCACTCAAAACATTTTTATTTTAACAAAGAAGTAAAGACAAATTATTATTTTATTTGTAAAGAAACCTTTAAAACATACTAAAAAAATATTTACAAAAATTTTAATCTTTTTCTTAACCCTCAGACTGTTTCCGGCAAAACATTTTAAAAAAACATACACGAAAGACTTGAACAAAAAAGGGGTGTGCGGCTTTTTAATGATACCTTATTTAATCTTATCTTAATACTGCAAATTTGAACAAATTACTATTTCTGTTGATACAAATGAAGTATATAGAGATATCATTCATTTCACTTGTTGATTTCATTCCTAGTTGATAATTTGTACATTTCATCTGAAAACTTGTCAAATTGTTAAATCATGTTTTTCTATTTTATCAACCAAGTCATAATAGCATCACATTAAAGTCATTTTATCAATAACCAGGGCTTCAGTTTTATCTTATTTACTTGATTTCAACTTGATGCTAAATACCCAGTCACTGATAAACTAACATAAACTAAAGCTCGGGTGGAGTAGCTACTTCCACCAATCCATACCGGGCAGCTGACCAATGTCCACTCTTATCTTATCCTTCTTTGTGAAAATACAGTAAAGTCAATGGAATGCTGTGATTTTTCTTGGCCCACGTTTGGGCTCATGCAAAATACACAAAAATTCTACCCACCAAAATTGAATTGAAAAATATCTGTGTGTCTGATACTTAGTCCAGAAAATAAAGCAATATTTCCGTTTGTGAATACACTGTCTAGACATGGATATACATGACTTCAAAAATTTTTAACTCATAATTAAATATAAATTTTTAATACAGTTGACATTCGTTTTAAGTAAGTAATTATTCAGCTACATCATGATGACCAGATTAATACTGGAGATTACATCAGGTCTGCAAGAGGAAACTACTCATTCAGGGCTAAACCAGATGTGTTTATTTGAAAATAAACAGACTATATATTAATTCATTCAGGGCTAAACCAGATGTGTTTATTTGAAAATAAACAGACTATATATTAATTCATTCAGGGCTAAACCAGATGTGTTTATTTGAAAATAAACAGACTATATATTAATTCATTCAGGGCTAAACCAGATGTGTTTATTTGAAAATAAACAGACTATATATTAATAATTTAATTGCCAGATTTGGTCATTCTGAATTCTATTCTCTAATCAAAGAAACATAATAGACTTACACAATCTTTATGCATATGTTGTAATTTGGCAAGTAACTACTGTTCAAAGGCACAGTAAATTACTCTGATTCATTATACAGTTCTGGGTGAAATGGCCACCCAGCTAAATAGTTTCTTAAAAATGAAAAAAATTGATAAAACTTCATATGTTTGATGTTTAATTATATATCTTAGAACTTAGAACTATATGCAGAGGTTAAAATAAAAAAGAGGTACACTGTTAAGCACAAATGTCTTTTGTGTGATGTGTGTATGAATATGGTCATGTTGACTGAGTGATTAGGCTATGGGGATGTCACATCTAGAAATTTCTCAAAAGGTAAAAACAAGTGAGTTTTGTTTGGTCTTAATTGTGAAAAAATTCACCTAACATCATACTATTTTTGCAAAGATTATAAACTTCATGCTTTGCATTGATATATAACGTGTTTAAATGTTTACAATAATATTTTGTACAGCCTGAAACTTCTAAAATGACTAAAGTTACAATGCCATCTATGGAAACATCACAAGCATGAAGTAAGACTAAATAATTTCTGTACATACAAAATAACTCTTGCATATGGGAAATAACTCCTGTATATGGGAAATAACTCCTGTATATGGGAAGTAAGTCATGTATATGGGAAGTAACTCCTGTGTATGGGAAGTAACTCCTGTCTATGTGAAAAATAGCAAAGAAAACCGACCAAACAACAAGAGAAACCAGAGGCTCTTAAGAGCCTGTATCGCTCACCTGATTTTATAGGCAATGAAGATATCATTTCCCTGATGTTAAAGTAATTAAGTCCTGTAATTTTCAATTAACTTTAAATAGGACCATTCAAACAATATTACTAGAAAGCTTTGTTTCATTGGTTAACCAGTTGTATAGAGAAGATTTTTTTTAATTGCCCATAGGGTCATATGTTAAACTAAGTCCTGCGGGGGAGGTGGCCATTTTGAATTTCCAATTGCCATAAAAAACATAAACTTTATAGAGGACCATCCAAACAATATTGCTAGTAAGTTTTTGTTTCCATTGATTAACTGGTTTCAGAGAAGAAGCCTTTAAAAACTTTTTCCCATAGGGTCGTATGTTAAACTAAGTCCTGCGGTAGCGGCCATTTTGAATTTCCAATTGCCATAAAAAACACAAACTTTATAGAGGACCATCCAAACAATATTGCTAGTAAGTTTTTGTTTCCATTGACTAACCGGTTTCAGAGAAGAAGCCTTTAAAAACTTTTTCCCATAGGGTCCTACGTTAAACTAAGTCTTGCGGTAGCGGCCGTTTTGAATTTCCAGTTGGCATAAAAATCATAAACTTTATAAAGGACCATCCAAACAATATTGCTAGTAAGTTTTGTTTAGATTGGTTAACCGGTTTCAGAGAAGAAGCCCTTTTTAACCTTTTTCCCATAGGGTCCAATGTTAAACTAAGTCCTGCGGTGGCGGCCATTTTGAATATCAGATTGGGATAAAAAACATTAACTTTATAGAGGACCATCCAAACAATATTGCTAGTAAGTTTTGTTTCCATTGGTTGGCCGGTCTCAGAAAAGAAGCCTTTCAAACTTTTTCCCATAGGGTCCTATGTTAAATTAAGTCCTGCGGTGGCAGCCATTTTGAATTTCCAATTGCCATAAAAAACACAAACTTTATAGAGGAACATCCAAACAATATTGCTAGTAGGTTTTTGTTTCCATTGATTAACCGGTTTCGGAGAAGAAGCCTTTTAAAACTTTTTCCACTAGGGTTCTATGTTAAACTAAGTCCTGCATTGGCGGCCATTTTGAATTTCCAATTCCCATCTAAAACACAAACTTTATAGAGGACCATCTAAACAATATTGCTAGTAAGTTTTGTTTTGATTGGTTAAACGGTATCAGAGAAGAATCCCTTTTTAACTTTTTTCCATAGGGTTCTATGTTAAACCTAGTCTTGAGGTGGCGGCCATATTGGTTTACCAATCAAAATAAAAAACACAAACTTTGTAAAGGTCCATCCAATGAACATTATGGCCAAGTTTGGTTTCAATTGGCCAAGTGGTTTCAGAGAAGAAGATTAAAATGTAAAAAGTTTACAGACGCCGACGACAACGACGCCGATGGACGCAAAGTGATAACAATAGCTCACATGACCCTTTGGGTCAGGTGAGCTAAAAAAGTCAAGGGACAGTTACAAATCCGGATATAGACAAAACACAACACAAAAACCAAATACAAAAAAAACAGAGAGTAACCCGAACCCAATAAAAACCATTAGTGAACTCAGGTGCTCCGGACGAGTAAGCAGTGCCTGCCTCTAATTAGACACCCGTCGAGTTACTCATTGTCATATCTAGGGAAAAGTCAAATCCAGGAATAGGAACACTACCTATGACTCAGCAAACATGTCAGATCGTATTTGAGACGCTGATTTCCCATAACGATCAATTAAGTCATGGTGACGACCATAGAACTTCAGGAGAGATAACATCAACCTAGGTGCAACAAACCCTTGTTTGAGTAGTTTAGCAGTCAACAACAGGGATCGGTCTAGAAAATCAGAATACCGATCGCAGGATCTAGAATAACGTATAAGTTGTGAAATGTACACACCATACGCTGGAGCTGCTGGAATGTTGCTGTCGATGAACGGGAAGTTGACAATTGGAAAGTTGAAGTCATCATGTTTGTCGTAGAGTCTAGTTTGTAGTTTTCCTGAGTCTATTTCTAGAATTATGTCTAAGTAAGAGGCTGAGCTTAGTGAAGTTACTCCTGTATATGGGAAGTAACTCTACTATATGGGAAGTAACTCTTCTATATGGGAAGTAATTCCTGTATATGGGAAATAACTGCTATATATGGGAAATAACTCCTATATATGGGAAATCACTCATGTATAAGGGAAGTAACTCCTGTAAATTGGAAGTAACTTGTGTATCCGGGAGGTAATTGCCATACAAAGTATGTAACTTGGCATATGATACCTGCCATGCTGAAATGTTTATGTTCAGTATGAAACCTTAAACAGGACAATATTGTACTGAGTCTATGGTTGTGTTAATATATAGTTAAGTAACTCAGGAGTAGCCATGATCACAGGACCTGAGGGGCAAATTTTGCTTCAGTCTAGCAAAGTATATTTAATTGTCACCCTGACACAATGTCTGGCTCAAAAATGTTAAAATTTCTAAATATAATGGCATCAGATTCCAGCAAAAAGTTTGTTTAGTGAGATAATTTTTTTAAATATCATTCTTTATGAACCTTTAATAAAATTTCCTTCACCCAATTATACTTTGTGCCAAATTAGATTTATATTTTAACATCAAAGTATCTTAGATGATTTTTAACTTTAAAGTTATGTCCCCTTTCATATTTTTCCAATTTCTTAATTACTTCCCTTTACAGAGTGTGTGGCTGTATCCACCTTCTAGGATAATTTGTGCCAAGTTTAATTTAAACTGGCTCAGTGGTTCTGGAGAGATGATACAAATGTCAATAGGAAAGACAAATTTTTAATCAGAAAAGCTCACAAGCAAACATTAAACGACCGTTACCTACAAATTCTATACATACCCATGATGAAATATCTGTTAATATATTTGTGTGAGGATGATATTGAAGACAGCATGAGATCGGCTAATCTCTATTGACCGTTACCTACACATTCTATACTTACCCCTGATGATATATCGGTTAATATTTGTGTAAGGATGATATTGAAGACAGCATGAGATCGGCTACTCTCGTTATTCATGTTGGTTGCAGCAACGGTTCTAGATTTGTTTCCTTCACTCATCAAGTTATCAATATCCTGTGCAATAATATGAAAATATAGTTCAAGTCTTGTTTATAGGCAAGGTAATTGACCAATTTTTGTGTCCATACAATGCTTCTATAGCTATCAAAGCTCTAGGTTGCCATAGTTAATAAATTGAAAACTTTGATAGATTGAGCTTTATTAATAATGAGAACAATACATAAATGTGGAAATGATTTGTTTGTTTTGTTTCTTTGATGGTGTTTAACACCACTTTCAGCAATTTTTCAGCTATATCATGGCGCCCAGTTTTTATTGGGGGAGGAAGCCGGAGTGCCCGGAGAGAACCACCGACCTTCGGTAGGAAAACTGGCAATCCTTGTCAATTAAGATTGGAGTCCAGTACACCCTGCCCGCAGTGAGACTCGAACCCGCAACCTCAGTGTTGACAGACCACGTGATTAATAGTAGACCAACTACCTTAACCACACTGCCACCAAGGCCCTCATTGATAATGAGAACAATAAATAAATGTTGAAATGAGAAGAATTAGATAAATGGTGACAATGTGTTCTAATTACTGTACCGGTTTTTTATGTTCTTATTGTCCTACCATGCCATTGGTTGGACATTTATTTAAAAAATATGCAAATTCTGTTTTGGTCAGACCAAAATGTTTTTAAGCACTCTGACTGATTGTATGGTACAAAACATGACAGGTCTCAATAAAATTGCAATGTTCTACAAAAATTTATTGTGTGAGATTATTATTGCATACACCTTACATATTGTCAGGAAAAGATATTTAACTTTCAGAACATTTTTTGATAAGCTTGTGAACAGTTACCGGCCTTGACCTTGGATCTGCCGGTTTCTTACACAGACTTTAAATGGCAGAGTACTGACAAGTAAACTTACCTCAAAAGAGGAAACTGCCAGCTGTGATAAACCATCTACATATGGTCCCAGTATGTTATGTTCTCTTACTTTTAAATTTTGTTTGCTACTGTAAGGAAAATGTATCTGCATATAATTCTCACTTTTTTAATGGGATGAGTGCATGCATTGCATATTTAGTACCGTAGATATCTGCATATAATTCTCACTTTTTTTAATGGGATTAGTGCCATTATCAGTAACTTCAGCTGTATCACGGTTCCTACTTTTTATTGGGTTGAGAAAGGCGGATTACCCACTGCATACCACAGACCTTCGTCAAGCTTTGAAAATTCAGGTTGGAGTCGAGCACAACCTGTCCACAGTAAGACTCAAACCCACAACCTCATTGTTGTCATGCATGTGATAAATTCTCTTTAAATTCTCACTTTACTAATAAAAAAACTTGTCTGATCAATACTGAAGTCCAAATACTACAGTTAAAATTTTGTGAATCTCTTGATGAAAGAACATTGAGTGTGTATAATACCTCTGCTTATATTATACACAGCAAAGTGTGTTTTACTTTTCATATCAAATTAATTTTTTTTATGGATTTCTGTTTGTTTAATATTTATGCAAATTTTAGAAATTTCTTCCACTGTATGATCGAAACCAGCCTTTATTGGGAGCAGATGATGGAGAAGCTAGTATTAAACCTTGCTCATGAAACAAAAACTGGCAATTGATTAGTCAAGCATTTACCTGTGTAAAATCAGGTGAGGAATACCCTAGATACTGCTTTTCCAATAAGGGCCATAACTCATTTAAAATCAGTCATGATGTCTCAATGAAGAGTGCATAAATGCTTGGTACTTATTAATGTTATAAAGTCTAATTAAAAATCAACCAATTAGACTAGAAATATCATTAACATAGTCATTAAATGTAATATAGGACAAATACTAATTTAAAATCAAGCCAATCATAACATGCCAATAATATATGTAACTAGGCACGGTAACTACCAGTCTGTAAAAGTTTCCGAAAAATCGGACCAACCGTAGCAAAACAAACTTACATACAGACAAATCTCATCTATAGATGGGGCAACAGACCAGTGCAATATAGCCACCACATACTTCATAAAGAGTATAACATTGTATACAATTCTTACCAATAAATTTAGCTGTTAAATTGTTCTATAAAAAGTTGATTAAAGGGAGATAATCTAATTCAGTTAACAAGCTTTATTGCAAGAGAGTAGGGTAGTTTCCAGTCAGTTTATTTATGTACGCAAATAGTATGACAATTTTTACCTCAGATAAAAAGAGAGAAAACATTATTGACAGAACTGTTTGTTTTGTTTGAATGGTGTTTTAACGCCACTTTCAGCAATTTTTCAGCTATTTCATGGCGTCCAGTTTTTATTGGGGGAGGAAGCCGGAGTACCCGGAGAGAACCCCCGACCTGCGGTAGGAAAACTGGCAATCCTTGTCAAGTAAGATTGGATTCGAGTACACCCTGCCTGAAGTGAGAATCGAACCCGCAATCTCAGTGTTGACAGACCACGTGATCATAGTAGACGAACTACCTTGACCACTCGGCCACCGAGGCCCCCTTGACTGAACTGTAAAATCTACATGTTTAACAAAATCACACCTATCAAATAAAAAAATTTGGCTACTCTTTACTGTGAAAATTGAAATAGAAATAGAAATGTTGATCTAGCAATCACCAATACCCAGCTTAAATTTTTAAGAACTTTTTTGGTAAAGATTGCAAATGCTTTTTGTCGGCTGGTGGCCTTTGATGAAATTCCAACAGCATCAATAAGCTTCTTAACCACCTGATATTTAATAATATCCTAAAGTTTTATTGAAATCAAATGCCCACTTTCTGAGTTACTGTCTAGACAAGGTTGTTTTTTGGTAAAAATTTCTAACATTTTTTTAGCAAATTTGACCCTTAACTTTGATGGATTTCCCCAAAAATCCAGAGGCTTCTGATCCACCTAATATGAAACTATATCCCAAAGTTTCATTCAAATGCAAACTTTTTGAGTTTTGTCCAGAAACATCTTTTTTGAACAAATTTCTAACGTTTTTGGCAACTGCGACCTTGAAATTTTACGGATTTTCCCCAAAATATTGATAGGCTTCTGATCCACCTAATATGAAACTATATTCCTAAGTTTCATTGAAATCAAATGCAAACTTTTTGAGTCATTGTCCAGAAACATCTTCTTTGTAAAAATTTCTCAAGTTGTTTGTCGACTGTAACCTTAATGTTTGACCGATTACCCCCAAATAGAAAGGCTTCTTACCAACCTGATATGTAACAATTCACCGATTACCCCCAAATAGATAGGCTTCTTACCAACCTGATATGTAACAATTCACCGATTACCCCCAAATAGATAGGCTTCTTACCAATCTGATATGTAACAATTCACCGATTACCCCCAAATAGATAGGCTTCTTACCAACCTGATATGTAACAATTCACCGATTACCCCCAAATAGATAGGCTTCTTACCAACCTGATATGTAACAATTCACGGATTACCCCCAAATAGGCAGGCTTCTTACCAACCTGATATGTAACAATTCACCGATTACCCCCAAATAGATAGGCTTCTTACCAACCTGATATGTAACAATTCACCGATTACCCCCAAATAGATAGGCTTCTTACCAACCTGATATGTAACAATTCACCGATTACCCCCAAATAGATAGGCTTCTTACCAACCTGATATGTAACAATTCACCGATTACCCCCAAATAGAAAGGCTTCTTACCAACCTGATATGTAACAATTCACCGATTACCCCCAAATAGATAGGCTTCTTACCAACCTGATATGTAACAATTCACCGATTACCCCCAAATAGATAGGCTTCTTACCAACCTGATATGTAACAATTCACCGATTACCCCCAAATAGATAGGCTTCTTACCAACCTGATATGTAACAATTCACCGATTACCCCCAAATAGAAAGGCTTCTTACCAACCTGATATGTAACAATTCACCGATTACCCCCAAATAGATAGGCTTCTTACCAATCTGATATGTAACAATTCACCGATTACCCCCAAATAGATAGGCTTCTTACCAACCTGATATGTAACAATTCACCGATTACCCCCAAATAGATAGGCTTCTTACCAACCTGATATGTAACAATTCACCGATTACCCCCAAATAGGCAGGCTTCTTACCAACCTGATATGTAACAATTCACCGATTACCCCCAAATAGATAGGCTTCTTACCAACCTGATATGTAACAATTCACCGATTACCCCCAAATAGATAGGCTTCTTACCAACCTGATATGTAACAATTCACCGATTACCCCCAAATAGAAAGGCTTCTTACCAACCTGATATGTAACAATTCACCGATTACCCCCAAATAGATAGGCTTCTTACCAACCTGATATGTAACAATTCACCGATTACCCCCAAATAGATAGGCTTCTTACCAACCTGATATGTAACAATTCACCGATTACCCCCAAATAGATAGGCTTCTTACCAACCTGATATGTAACAATTCACCGATTACCCCCAAATAGAAAGGCTTCTTACCAACCTGATATGTAACAATTCACCGATTACCCCCAAATAGATAGGCTTCTTACCAACCTGATATGTAACAATTCACCGATTACCCCCAAATAGATAGGCTTCTTACCAACCTGATATGTAACAATTCACCGATTACCCCCAAATAGAAAGGCTTCTTACCAACCTGATATGTAATAATTCACCGATTACCCCCAAATAGAAAGGCTTCTTACCAACCTGATATGTAACAATTCACCGATTACCCCCAAATAGATAGGCTTCTTACCAACCTGATATGTAACAATTCACCGATTACCCCCAAATAGATAGGCTTCTTACCAACCTGATATGTAATAATTCACCGATTACCCCCAAATAGATAGGCTTCTTACCAACCTGATATGTAACAATTCACCGATTACCCCCAAATAGATAGGCTTCTTACCAACCTGATATGTAATAATTCACCGATTACCCCCAAATAGAAAGGCTTCTTACCAACCTGATATGTAACAATTCACCGATTACCCCCAAATAGATAGGCTTCTTACCAATCTGATATGTAACAATTCACCGATTACCCCCAAATAGATAGGCTTCTTACCAACCTGATATGTAACAATTCACCGATTACCCCCAAATAGATAGGCTTCTTACCAACCTGATATGTAACAATTCACCGATTACCCCCAAATAGGCAGGCTTCTTACCAACCTGATATGTAACAATTCACCGATTACCCCCAAATAGATAGGCTTCTTACCAATCTGATATGTAACAATTCACCGATTACCCCCAAATAGATAGGCTTCTTACCAACCTGATATGTAACAATTCACCGATTACCCCCAAATAGATAGGCTTCTTACCAACCTGATATGTAACAATTCACAGATTACCCCCAAATAGATAGGCTTCTTACCAACCTGATATGTAACAATTCACCGATTACCCCCAAATAGATAGGCTTCTTACCAACCTGATATGTAATAATTCACCGATTACCCCCAAATAGATAGGCTTCTTACCAACCTGATATGTAACAATTCACCGATTACCCCCAAATAGATAGGCTTCTTACCAACCTGATATGTAACAATTCACCGATTACCCCCAAATAGATAGGCTTCTTACCAACCTGATATGTAACAATTCACCGATTACCCCCAAATAGAAAGGCTTCTTACCAACCTGATATGTAACAATTCACCGATTACCCCCAAATAGATAGGCTTCTTACCAACCTGATATGTAACAATTCACCGATTACCCCCAAATAGATAGGCTTCTTACCAACCTGATATGTAACAATTCACCGATTACCCCCAAATAGGCAGGCTTCTTACCAACCTGATATGTAACAATTCACCGATTACCCCCAAATAGATAGGCAATATCCCATGGTTTCATCCAAATCGGATGCCAGCTTTTTGAATTTTTATCTGGAAACCAAATTTGGAAAGAAACGGATGGACGGATGGACATGAGGCCTACTATATATTATATCCCAGACTCTGTTGACAATTGGTATACAAAATATATAAAAACAGATGACAAAAGCTTTACATGTAAAAACTGCATCCTACAATTAATTTCTTTTGGTTGCAAAAACCTTATTCAGTACTATTAAAAGAATGAAATGTTTTAATGAACTTTTCCCCCAAGTTAATAGTTTATTCCTTAAAATTGTTCTTTTTTTTTATTTGTTTTAATTTTTGTTTATTTATTGTTCTTTTCTACAAGAACTGACAGTGATGGTTAGTTCAAAAATATTAAGAAATTTAAAAAAAAATCTTGTTAATTGCATAAAATTATGAATAAATGGACACGTATTTATTTATGTATTTTTTTTAAATTATGATAATCTCCCTTTATATATAAATCATCATTGCATTATCTCCCTTTCAGCACTACAAGACCTTTCAACCTTGTAAACTTCCACTCAACTGATAAAGATCAATTATTAAGTTATGTGATTGATAATCTGATTAAGCATTTAGACATTTCTCTGTCAATTTAAGATTCAATTTCTTCTGTGTTAATACAGACAAGTTAAAATTGTCAATACTCCGACTTGAAAAAAAATGCCACTGCTGACTTTGATGGTTCAATATCATAGAAAAGTGATTAAGAAAAATTTGTCTTGTCAAAAATTCCAACACAAATCAAATTGAGAAAAAAACATATATTGATTAGTTGGTAGAAGTTAAACATAGGTCAATATTTCATTCTTTATAACGGAGAATTTATTGATTGTTTCACAACTTCAAGCATATTTTAGTGTCGGGTCTGTATTGGGGAGGAAGCCAGAGGACCTGGTGAAAACCCTAACCATGACCAGGAAAATTCTATCCCAGAGGCCCATAATTTTCATTCAAAAACTATGGTATCTTACAAATTATGTTATTTCTCATGCATAAACAAGAAGTACTTTCTGAAATTTAATCTTGAGGGATATACCAAATCAAGTATATTTACAATTTCAAATCTACAATTTTCCTTTCTGAGACCTACCCTTTGGGATCTAATAAATCATGCACTTTCTCGTTATATATTTCCATGTATGAGACTTCCACCTTATGGGCTAATCCTTCGTCATCACAATGGCTGTTAATTTTTGAAAACATGGCATTGCAGAGGCGAGGTATAATGCCATGACCCGATTCCTGGAATGTACCCATCATTGTGTACGACTTCCCCGAACCTGAAGTAATAAAAAAAAATGGCAAACTATAAAACATGACCGTAATAAACACAATATTATACCATCATCCTCAGTAGTGTATAGTTAGTACTTGTCTGCCTCGGTTTTACTAGTTCTGGTAGTGTATGGTTTGTACTAGTTTTAATATTGTGTGGTTTGTACTAGATTTGGTATTGCTTGGTTTGTACTAGTTTCAGTAGTATCTGGTTTGTACTAGTTTTGGTAGTGTCTGGTTTTTACTAGTTTTGGTAGTGTCTGGTTTGTACTAGATTTGGTAGTGTCTGGTTTGTACTAGTTTTGGTAGATTTTAGTTTGTACTAGTTTCAGTAGTATCTGGTTTGCACTAGTTTTGGTAATGTCTAGTTTGTACTAGTTTTGCCTGGATTTATTTTACACAAAGAGCAAATTGAATTGTCTATCTTCCAAAGGACATATACGTCCCAAAATACTACAGATTCGTTTTACATGTTTTATTTTGAGCCTTCTCTTCTTGGTTTTAGGACACTTAATTTCTTAGTTTTAGGAATTGATCTTTTTACAGAAACCATGAAAATGTATGTGGTCAAGTAGTGAAAATCATGGTTTGCATGTCAGTATGAAGTCCAGTGATAGTATCACAATGATTAATCATGAATACAGAGTCAGTTTGAAGTCCAGTGATAGTATCACAATGATTAATCATGAATACAGAGTCAGTATGAAGTCCAGTGATAGTATCACAATGATTAATCATGAATACAGAGTCAGTATGAAGTCCAGTGATTGTATCACAATGATTAATCATGAATACAGAGTTTTTAACTCGGACATATTCGTCAGTGCTGTTTTTTAAGTTTAAAGAAAATAATTGAATCCACATTTATACAAAAATGACACTAAAGGTTCCATTCAAATTTTCAAACTGATTAAAACAGTTTCATATAAACCCAAAACTGTTCTCTTCTGTTGTGTATTGCAAATAAAATCTGAACATAATACACATCCAAATAGTATCAATGTCAAACCAGAGGCTCCCAGGAGCCTGTAATCACTCACCTGGAACCCAAATAACATAAGTCTTATCATAATAATATTTCAACCAAATAGTATCAATGTCAAAAAATGTTCACAAGCACACCAAGTGATCCATCTGACATGCATAAAAAGGCATAAAATAAAATTAAAACAATTACCGGTTTGACCATAAGCAAATATACAAGCATTGTAGCCTTCAAATGCTCTCTCTAAGACATCTTTGCCAAGGGCATTAAACACACACTCTTGTCCTGTAAAAAAAACAACATAAAAGTTAAATGTTTTTATTATAAAATGCATTAATTGATTGATGTCCAGCAAGCAGTATGTTCAGATGATGAACAAGTTTACAAACAATAAAGCATCTGTGGGAAATCGAATGAACCAATGGAAAAACTGCAACAGGAATTCTTTATAGAGATGTGCAGTGACATCGAATTTACAGTTCTAAATTGTCAGATAGCATTAAAACCAAGAATTCCCGAATGGTGAAGAGAATAATATGTACCAGCAAAACCAAACTATAGCCTTTAGAGAGCCTGCTTTGTTGACATGGTAACAGATGCCTAGGAAACAAAAATAGGGCATTTCATGGTAGATTAAATGATACCCACCATGTTGCATTATTTTTAATATTCATAAACAAATTTGACTGAATTACCAATCAGCCTATACGAACAGCTGAGCATTATAACAGTCCATCTCAGAAGACAATTTTTACCTTGACCTTGGACCTATAAAACTAATTCTAAATGACCTAGTAGTAGAAAACTACAAATTGGATTGTGCTGAAAATTGATCTTTATTTATAGCACTTTAACAGCTGTGCAATTTTAAAGAAAATCTGTTGATGCGTTTTTAAGTTGTCATCTGAAAACAACAGAGATGGATGTAATGACAGACAGACACTCATATCCATACATATGGGTATAACATAATACCTCGCCACTTTGTATGTCTTTGGGTATAACAAATTTTTATGTTGGCGATCTTGAATGTTTAGTTGCAAGTTTAAATGAAGAATGCTTAACTGGCCTCCCTGACGATTTACACTTTGGCCTTGTATTTTCACAGAAAGGATTCTAAATTTCAGCCAGTAAGAAATAATCTTGCATCATGGTAGACATGTTTAAAGCCATGAAAACCACAAAAATTGAAGAATCTTTGGAAAACAGATCCTTTATATTTTATATTTTAATACGAATAGTTACTGTTCAAAATGGCTTTGTAGTTTCAGAGGAAACAAATTTAAAAATCTAAGATGTCAGGAAGAAGGATTCTATGATGTAAGCATTGTTTGAAGTCGTTCAGCAAAAACTAAGAAATCTGTTGGATTTCTCTTGCTTAGTTGTATGTTTTTGTGAAGTTTTGTTGTTTCTTTTGTTTTTTGTTCCCTCTTTTGTTTACCAATGGTTTGGTCTGTCCTTGACTTAACATTTCCTAAACAAAACTCCTCTGTATCTTTAAATCCTTTTTCTTAAGGAACTATTATACTACAATTTTTCAGAGTCACAATTAAGTAATGTATGTTGTTATATGATTGTGACTTGAAATAGCAGAAAATACTGTAGATTTCAGCAATTTAGAAAAAAAAGATTTCCTACGGTAGCCATGTTTTTCATCTGATCATATTATGTAAAATGAAAAATCTAAACACAGGACCTCAAATACATCAATGTAACAAGTTACACAACATTAAGAACTTGAGATATTTTTTCTATATTTTCAGCTAATCAGAAACAAGAATGAGCCATAGCAACCATGTTTTTTCCCCCAATCAAAACCAAGTGTAACAACCTGGTCAAACAAAACATTGTGTAAAAAAAAACAAAGGGGAGACAAATCTAATGAATTATTTACTTGATGATTTATAAATTGGTCAAATAAAAAATATAAAACTAAGCTGAAGGGGAAGCAACTCAAACGATTTACACTTGACTGAAGGGCAATAATAATCAAGAGGATAAAATCTGACTAGAAAATGCAATCAAAAGCTCTTAGTAATAAAACTCGTCAAACGCCTCGAGCAATATCAATAATGGTGTGAAATATTATATCTAATAATTTCATAAAAGCCATTCAACAACATTAGTTATCTGTTAGGATCCTTGTAATAGAAAATGCAGTCTGCACAATGTCGCAATGATTGTAATGTAACTTTACATAAACAATTGCACTAATGCTGTAAACTAAGTCAAGTAATTATATCAGACGTGGAATTTTTATGTAAATATCGTAGACAATGGGTATCTGATTTAGATCTGCATACAGCTGTGATTTTACAATCTATGTAATGCATGGTATTATACTGCAGTAGTCTTAGATAGTAAAACCTGATATTATAACTTATACTGTTACAACTGCAAGTTATCCAAGGTTGTTGGGTTTCACTGAAGACTTCAGCTTCCTTCCCAAAATAAAAACGGGATGCTATGATATAGCTTAAATTTTGCTGAAAGTGACATTAAACACCATTCACACAAAACAAAGCAAGAAATAAAAAAAAGCAGAAAAGCACTTGTGGTCATTAAATATTTAAAGTGAAGTGGACATTCATGGACTGCCCACTGTGGACAGGTGAAAAAATGAAGAGTGGATATTGGTTGCCTGCCCACTGTGGACAGGTGGTAAATGTATAGTGGACATTGGTTGCCTGCCCCCTGTGG
The DNA here is from genome assembly GCA_944474755.1 of Limnoperna fortunei. Taxonomy (NCBI): domain Eukaryota; kingdom Metazoa; phylum Mollusca; class Bivalvia; order Mytilida; family Modiolidae; genus Limnoperna; species Limnoperna fortunei. The sequence goes on along the minus strand of OX104124.1, from coordinate 17,741,903 downwards.
ACAGGTGTTAAATGTATAGTGGACATTGGTAGACTGCCCAATGTGGACAGGTGGTAAATGTATAGTGGACATTGGTTGCCTGCCCCCTGTGGACAGGTGTTAAATGTATAGTGGACATTGGTTGCCTGCTCACTGTGGACAGGTGGTAAATGTATAGTGGACATTGGTTGCCTGTCCACTGTGGACAGGTGGTAAATGTATAGTGGACTGGTTGCCTGCCCACTGTAGACAGGTGGTAAATGTATAGTGGACATTGGTAGACTGCCCACTGTGGACAGGTGGTAAATGTATAGTGGACATTGGTTGCCTGTCCACTGTGGACAAGTGGTAAATGTATAGTGGACATTGGTAGACTGCCCCCTGTGGACAGGTGGTAAATGTATAGTGGACATTGGTTGCCTGTCCACTGTGGACAGGTGGTAAATGTATAGTGGACATTGGTTGCCTGCCCACTGTGGACAGGTGGTAAATGTATAGTGGACATTGGTTGCCTGCCCACTGTGGACAGGTGGTAAATGTATCGTGGACATTGGTTGCCTGTCCACTGTGGACAGGTGGTAAATGTATAGTGGACTGGTTGCCTGCCCACTGTGGACAGGTGGTAAATGTATAGTGGACATTGGTAGACTGCCCACTGTGGACAATTGGTTTTAAAAGGGAAAACAACCTGTGCTGTAGTATATTGTGGATTTAACATATATTGTCCACAAATTTCAGAATTTTGATACTTCTGGGAATAAGAAGAAATAATAATCATCAACATGAAAAAAGTTGTGTATTATAAAACATGGCATGTATTCTTTACAACAAAGCTAGATGTAATGTTGTTTGTTTGTCTGCCATTTTCAGCAATTTTTTAACTATACATTGTATCATGTCATCCAGTTTTTAATGGGGGAGAAAGCCATAGTACCTGGAGAAAACTGTGACCTTGGGTAAAAAACAGTTAGTTATAGAATGTTTGAACATCATAGAACTATTCATAGAAATGCTAATTTTCGTTAAACATTGAAAATTTTAATTAGTCATAAGAGAGCTTTATCTGTCCAACCGTATCCACAAATACATAAAATATTTAACAAAAACCTCAAATTAGAATTTAAATTGTTTAAATTTTCTGTGAAAATGAAATTCTCAATTAAAAATAAAGTTGACAAAAATAAGGATGATCTAGTTACCATGGTACATTAATTATAAACAGATACCAGCACTAATAAAGCATTTCAGTGAAACAGATGCCAGCACTAATAAAGCATTTCGGTGAAAACACTACTAAAGTTCCGAGAAATAATTGGTAATGCCATTAGAGACCAAGCTATTGAAAATTTAATCTTTATAGAACCAAATAAAGAACATCAAGTTTGCCATTGTAAAATATTGTTGAAGGACAATTTTGTCAATATTAGCCATACAAAATTTCTCGTGTCAATTATTTTCTGCTTTGCGTATTTAATTTAGTTAGTAAGCTCTATTGTATTAATCATTTCTCCTGGTAGTGGGAACTGTTTTCCATAATACTGGAACAGAAAATGGGAAAAACAACATACAAACATGAGATTTAACATGAAGAATGGATTTCCATAATACTGGAACAGAAAATGGGAAAAACAACATACAAACATGAGATTCAACATGAAGAATGGACTGTATCTACATATATCCCTGGAGTAATTAGTGACCACAACAACCTGGCTCTGCCATAATTATTCCTTTATTACTTAACTCTGACAATAACAACAGTTTTAATCATATTATTTAAGGACTTTTCAAACTTGGGATCAATGAGTTGCCATAACAACTTGAAACACCTGATATACAATCTCCAATACAGCAACAATGATCCATAAATACAGCACATCCACAACATTAACAAAAAACATCATAAAAGATCTACAAATCTAACACAGTACCAAAAACCAACAAACCCACTACAACACCAAACATCCACATATACAGCACAGCAACAAAAGTCCAACTAGATATCAATGAGATGGTATACATCTCTGTTGGTCTGGCTGACCTTGAAGTCAAATTTCAAGGTCAAATGTGATATCATCTATCCACATACCAAATATAAAAAGCCTTCCTCAAAAGATAAAAAAGCTATAGCCGTGACAGGATGGAGAGATGGATGGCCAAGGTATGGACAAATGGACAGAATGATCACTATAGGGCATTAACCACTGAGTGGCGAGGCCCTAAAAAAACCCATACCTATTCTGTACCCTTGTACAGACCCTTTTTTATTTCCCCATACAAACCATTTTTATTTCCTAGTACAGACCATTTTTATTTCCCCATACAGACAATTTTTCTTTCCTAGTACAGACCATTTTTATTTCCCCATACAGACCATTTTTATTTTCCCGTACCTACCTGCAAACTTTGGGTTGTTTTCATCAATAGACCAGAAACAGTTGTCAAAAGCAAATGTCTGAAATGAGAGAAAAACAGAGCTCTGAACAGTCAACCTTCAAGATGGCAGTTACAAGTAGTATTTGTTATAGAAAATTTGCTACTTAGATCTTATGAAGTATATATACTACTGGTAATATTTGGTATTTAATGCTTATTTTCTGTAGTTCAGTGATGTACATGTATGAATAGGGTTGATCATGTAGGAATAGGGTTGATCATGTATGAATAGGGTTGATCATGTAGGAATAGGGTTGTTCATGTAGGAATAGGGTTGATCATTTAGGAATAGGATTGATCATGTATGAATAGGGTTGATCATGTATGAATAGGGTTGATTCACTCACAAACATGACAGAAATGTTTGTTAAATCTTTAAACTTCTTTAAATATTTTTTTCCTTTATTTTGCATTCTCTTTCAGACACTTGTTTAAATGTAACTGTTAAATTTCTGCTTTACAGAGGAATATCATCAAGGAAAAATTTGGAGTTAATTAATCTCTCCAAAGGTTCTTTGGACGTCATCAATAAAAAGCTAATGACCAGTAAGAAAACAAAAAATCTGAGTGGAAGTCAATTGAATTTTGATATTTACAATTTTTGGTCCATGAAAATAATGGCCCTTTGTTTCGACGGTGATGTTATACACACATTATAATTTTAATACCAAAGTGTTTGGTCCAGTTAAACTTCATTTGGTAATAAACAAATCTTATTATTCACCTAACTCTATGTCCTTGAACATTGGAAGACGTTTGTTACATTGTACTTTTCTGTTACATCATTTAGTTCTCAGAAAAATTAGATTTTTCAATTTTGAGGGTTAGTCCTTTATTGCTCAATCTTCTACAACTGATTAATTTCATAAATAGTTTTCTAGGCTGGTTACATAACCGATTATTTACATAACTAAACACTAACTGGTCACTTTCAGGACTTCTTAATGTGACTTAAAATTAAAATTGAAATGTCCTGAGCGTATGTAGTACAAAAGAATAAAAAAACAGATTTATAACAATAATATCATTAAATGCTAGGTCTGAATCTTAAAACAACAGGACCAGAGTTTGAAACAGCCTGTAACTAAGCCTGGCACAAAAATATTTGTTTGAATGGTGTTTAATGCCACTTCCAGCAATTTTTCAGCAGCAGCATGGCATCCGGTTTTAATTAAAAAAGGGGGGGGGGAAAGAAATACACAGAGAAAAACCTTTACCTTCCGAAGGGTAAAAAACAGGGCAATCCTTGTAATCTGTTACCGAGGCCCCAAACAAAAACTTTGACCTTCCGAATGGTAAAAACTGGCAATCCTAATAATTATAACCTGCTACCGAGGCCCTAAACAAAAACCTTGACCTTCCTGATGGTAAAATATTGGAAATCCTTAGAACCTGTTACCGAGGCCCCAAACAAAAACCTTGACCTTCTGAAGGGTAAAAAAACCGGCAATCCTTGTAATCTGTTACCAAGGTCCCAAACAAAAACCTTGACCTTCCGAATGGTAAAAAACTGGCAATCCTTATATCCTGCTACCGAGGCCCCAAACAAAAACCTTGACCTTCCGAATGGTAAAAACTGGCAATCCTAATAATTATAACCTGCTACCAAGGCCCTAAACAAAAACCTTGACCTTCCTGATGGTAAAATATTGGAAATCCTTAGAACCTGTTACCGAGGCCCCAAACAAAAACCTTGACCTTCTGAAGGGTAAAAAAACCGGCAATCCTTGTAATCTGTTACCAAGGTCCCAAACAAAAACCTTGACCTTCCGAATGGTAAAAAACTGGCAATCCTTATATCCTGCTACCGAGGCCCCAAACAAAAACCTTGACCTTCCGAATGGTAAAAAACTGGCAATCCTTGTAACATCCTATCAAGGCCCCAAACAAAAATGTTAAGTCTTAATATAGTCTTAGTGTTCAAGTTGGAGGCTGACTTTAGCAAGATATGCACATTTTGAATCATAACTGACCAAACACCTGTTTCACTGTTGTACGACTTATTAACACTCATATATTGGTTTGTACAAGATTAAGAACTGATCTAAAATCATATCACTTTCTGTGAAATGGGGCCAAGATTGTCTGTTTTCCTGTTGAGGGTTGGGAGTAGGATTCTATGGGTACCTCCTGCAATAAATGCTGGACATAAACATACAGCTGTAAAATTACTGAAATGACATTACACCAGACTCAAACAAATATAATTAATTATAGAAAAGCAAGCCAATCAGCATACAGTATCATTTCCTACCTTTAGAAGCAAGCAAATCATTTCCTACCTTTGGGGCTTTCCTTCCTCCACCATGATCCCCTCCGCCATCATGGGGGCTGAAATAAAATCAATATATAAAAATAAATAAATAAATAAATAAATAAATAAATAAATAAATAAATAAATAAATAAATAAATAAATAAATAAATAAATAAATAAATAAATAAATAAATAAAGACAGATAATCTTTCAAATTTACAAATATACAAGCTTTCAAAACAGAACAAACAAATGTGGTAGTGATACCCCATCTTTCCCTTTCACAACTATGTGTAAAAATCTAAGTATTCGGTAAACAGGAAGTAGTTGACCAAGGAGCATAAAATTGCAACACACCATATGGTACTATAGTATAAAGCAATATGCGAAATATCAGGCTTCTGAATCCTATAGTTGCTTAGAAAACTGTGACGGAACTCTTTGTTACTAACAAGGGTAAAACAGATACCCCTCTTCTTCACAGTGGGGCTATAAAAAGGGTTAATAATCTGACTTTTAGGCCTGACGTAAGACCAAAACATTCAACCCACTTGTTTGCAAAATGGCAGGCATAATTATTTCACTCTTCAAAAACCCCATTCAAGGTCTGTCTCACAATCAGAGATTGGCAGCTTCTTGTAGGAGTGTCTGCTAGTGTTTTTCCTATTGAAACACTATCTGTTCGTTTCCGAACTAAGAATCTCCACTTCCTGTCATACTATCTGGATGGATTCAAAAACAAATATTACTTCTTAACTGAAGGTCACAATGGAAAATCTAATGCTGAATGACTCGGTCACAATCTGCAGTGTGCAGACAGTATAAAACATCGATAGCAATTATTCTGAGTTACAAAAGGCAAAATAATGACAATTTTCAACAAATTAATTTGTTTCTGCTAATGGCAATCTAAATAGAATCATGCTGTAAGGACAATAACATGTTTTGATATTGGTCTACGAACACAATCAAGTGTTTAAGCCACTTCAAAACTAGAGTAAAAACACCTGTGAGCAATGCTCACCATTGATACCCCCCGCTTTACAATTACTTTGAAAATTCAGGTGTTCTTAATTATGAAATTGAAACTTTATCTTGTTAAACGTGAAGGCGAAATTGCAGATAATACATGTAACCCTCCCCAATCCCCCAAAGAATGGCATCCCCTATGTCAATGACAAAGTCCATGTTTTTCTATGGCAAACCTCCAATAATATTCTGATCAAAATGTTTAATATCCAATGCACAATGGCAATATGTGACCAAGATTCTGTATAAGTTTCAACAAATTCCATTCAGTTGTGTAGGAGGAATTGCAAATAAAAGATGGTATCCCATTATGTCCATTACAAACTCCATGTTTTTCTATGGGAAACCCCAAATATCATTCCGATCAAAATGTTAAATATCTCCTGCACAATGGCACAATGTGACATGGATTCTGTGTAAGTTTCAACAAATTCCATTCAGTGGTGGAGGAATGAGTTGCACATAAGAGATGGGTATCCCTTATGTCCATGACAAAGTCCATGTTTTTCTATGGGAAACCCCAAATATCATTACAATCGAAATGTTATATATCTAGTGCACAATGGCAATTTGTGACAACATTCTGTGTAAGTTTCATTAAATTCCATTTAGTGGTGTAGGAGGAGTCGCCCATAAGAAATGGGTATCCCCTTATGTCAATGACAGTCCGTGTTGTTCTATGGGAAACCCCAAATATCATTCCGATCAAAATAATAAATATCTCCTGCACAATGGCACTATGTGACAAGGATTCTGTGTAAGTTTCAACAAATTCCATTCAGTGGTGTAGGAGGAGTTGCACATAAGAGATGAGGACCCCTTAGGTCAATGACAATGTCCATGTTTTTCTATGGGAAACCCCAAATATCGATCCGATCAAAATGTTTAATATCTCCTGCACAATGGCACTATGTGACAAGGATTCTGTGTAAGTTTCATTAAATTCCATTCAGTGGTGTAGGAGGAGTTGCACATAAGAGATGAGGACCCCCTTAGGTCAATGACAATGTCCATGTTTTTCTATGGGAAACCCCAAATATCGATCCGATCAAAATGTTTAATATCTCCTGCACAATGGCACTATGTGACAAAGATTCTGTGTAAGTTTCATTAAATTCCATTCAGTGGTGTAGGAGGAGTTGCAAATAATAGAAAGTGTAACGGACGGACGGATGGACGGACGGACGGAAGGACGGACGGATGGAAGGACGGACGGACGGAAGGACGGACGGACACCATGAACACTATATACCCCCCGCTTTTCAAGCGGGGGGTATAATAATTCCTTATTCAATCCTATAGAAGAATTACATTTGAACAAGCTTACATGTGGACATAAAATAGTACACACACTGCAGATCAGATAGAAATCTGGTTTTTTTTGTTTTGGATTTTAAGTTATAAATGCCTATCAATGTGTTGGTGAAAAACCTGGATCCGATTAAGTTCGTTTGTTTGTTTAAATGTTGTTTAACGCCAATTTCAGCAATTTTTCAGCTATATCATGGCACCCAGTTTTTATTAGGGGAGGAAGCTGGAGTACTAGCTAGAAAAAACCCTCGACCTTCGGTAGGAAAACTGGCAATCATTGTCAATTCAGATTAAAGTGGAGCACACCCTGCCTGCAGTGAGATCTTACATGCAATCTAAGTGTTGACAGACCACGTGATCAACAGTAGACGTACTACCTTAACCACTCTGCCACCGAGGCCCCAATCTGGTTATGAGCGTACTTAGTAATGCTAACGGATATCGATCAATTACTTAATAAAAATGAAAACAGAAAAATAGAAATTAAATATGTAACAATGCTTATGCTTTATTCTAAAAAAACTTATAAGAAATTATTAAAACTTTATTAATAATAACTATACTTGTTGAAAAAGGTGGTCTTTGGTTTAATTGACTGAAGCCGAGAACTTAAGCATGTGCAAACTAAATTTATTGGAATTTTAGCACGGCTTTGTTTACATTACTAAAGCAGGACATCATATTAGAATCCTAAATAAATATAAGTAATTTTCCTTTTTTAAACCTTTCTGATCAAGTCAATTACAAACTTTTTTTAACCTTTCTGATCAAGTCGATTACAAACTTTTTTTAACCTTTCTGATCAAGTCGATTACAAACTTTTTTTAACCTTTCTGATCAAGTTGATTACAAACCTTTTTAAACTTTTCTGATCAAGTCGATTACAAACTTTTTTTAACCTTTCTGATCAACATGATCAAGTCGATTACAAACTTTTTTTAACCTTTCTGATCAAGTCGATTACAAACTTTTATTAACCTTTCTGATCAAGTCGATTACAAACTTTTTTTAACCTTTCTGATCAAGTCGATTACAAACTTTTTTTAACCTTTCTGATCAAGTCGATTACAAACTTTTTTTAACCTTTCTGATCAAGTCGATTACAAACCTTTTTTAACCTTTCTGATCAAGTCGATTACAAACTTTTTTTAACCTTTCTGATCAAGTCGATTACAAACTTTTTTTAACCTTTCTGATCAAGTCGATTATCAATCATCACACATATTCCTCTCCGATATAACCAACTTTTGTTTACAAGCGATCATCTCCACGAAACTACTATCAATCATCGGCTCATATGATTCTTAGAAATTTTACAATAAACTATCAATACTCATTTTACATGCACAAATATTTACCATGGTAATTTTCATACATCACAAACCAAATGAAACAGGGATCCAGTCATCAGGGAACACATAATCAAGCTGTATTACGATTTGTGTAAAAAGTTCTATCAATTTAAGTTATTTCCGACATTTCTAACATTACGTAATTTGTGATTACTGTCTTTGACATCACTGTTATCCATTATTAAAGGAATTTATAACTTTAAGGAAAATGAATAGCAAGTTTTTATCTTCATCTGACTAAATGTGTCAATTTAAAGGATTTATAAGTATGAGTTTCCACAGTTTATTCAATATAATATAAAATGATGGATTTTCAATTTTTCCACTTTACGGAGGGGAAACACTTGACACGCCATGGTTTCTTTACTCTATAAAATACAACTTCCGGGTTGTTCCGATTGATTTTTTTTTTATGTTTGCTTTATGTCCAGCGAGCAGTATTTCAGCTATATTCAGGACAAGAACAAGTTAACAAATAATAAATCAACAGAAAAGGGGGTGGGATGGGACACAGGGAACAAAATTTTGACTGCCACTGAAAAAGTATGAAGTTTTGGGTAGGGGGGAAAAATTTAGTCTTTTGTAGCGACTACAATGAGCGTAATTTTTTTCAAAATCTACAAAAGGGGTCTTTATCGTGCAATGAGCGTGGCACTCTCCAAACATGTTACTCACATCGGTCCGCAGCCAGGCATTCCGCATTATGACCTGACAAGCCCCCAACAAGAGGGTCTTCCCTATCCATTATGGGACAGGCTGGGCTGCACTGTGGGTCGAGCACTGGGAACATCACGCAGTATGGTCCCAGCCTGGTTGTTATGTTAGGACCATATCAATAAATACATCAAATAAAGTATCTTTAATACCTTATAAGCCACAAAAAGTAACCACAGTAGACACCTTCATGTTAATGTATCCATTATGTTAATGTTTTGTTACAGCCATACAGTTCATCATTGTAAATGGCAACTGACTTGTTGACTGCTGGTTTCTTTGTTTGTCTGAATGGTGTTTTACGCCACTTTCAGCAATTTTTCAGCTATATCGTGGCCGCCACTTTCAGCAATTTTTCAGCTATATCGTGGCCTCCAGTTTTTATTGGGGGAGGAAGCCGGAGTACCAAGAGAGAACCCCCCCGACATGCGGTAGGAAATCTTGCAATCCTTGTCAATAATGATTGGAGTCGAGTACACCCTGACTGCAGTGAGAATCAAACCCGCAATCTCTGTGTTGACCATGTGATCAATAGTAGACCAACTTCCTTAACCACTCAGCCACCGAGGCCCTCGACTCTGCTGATAACACCTGTGTTTATCATCTATATGTTATATGGTAGTATGGCATGGTCTAGTTGTTCATGTTATATGGTAGTATGGCATGGTCTATACATAAATGTTACACCCCACTGCGCTAGGTGTTTTGCTTGCATTTTTTTATTATTCCATATTGTACCTTTGTACTGTTAAAATCCAAATTAAAACATTTCTACACGATAACACTTCCATATTTTATATTATGCCTTTGTTGTTGACAAGTTCCAAATCGTCCTTGACATTTGCTACGGGAATTTTACATAAGAAGTCAGCCATTTGAGTTTCTACAGGGACCACGCGTTGTTTTGAAAAAGATCGTCTGCTTTCATAATGTTCAGTGGTATTTGGACAAACCGCGAGGATTTTCCCGCCTTTACTGCAGACGATATTACCCGAAGGATTTCAAACAGATGACAATGGACTCTTCCAAACATACACTTCCGTTGTAATTTAGGTCAAACTTTACTATAGAAAATTGCTCTATCACATTTAAAAATATGCCGCATTTCAAAACGCTAAATAACTGTGGAAAATAAAGTGATGAATTCAATTTACATATTAATTGATCTACAAAATGAGCGTAAGCTAAACCATACGCGGTAAGTAGTTTTCATTTGTCATGCAAAAACAATAACCAAAATATGTCAACATGTAGTATAGTGGTTCATGTTAATGCCACTATGTGTTCTATCCAATGTAAGAGTTACTTCCCTTAATACACTATTTTCATTTTTATTTTAATTATTTTCCGGCAAACCTACTTTTTCTCTACCATTTTTGAATTATTGTCTCTTGCTTCTTGGTTTTTGTGTTTAACAGATGCGATTTCGTAAAGTTTACTGTTTTAAAAGTAAATCGTTGTTTTGGAATATGTAAATATGAAGCGGAGCAGCCCTATCACATCACATATATGTACCATGCATTTCATTACAAACAGACTTGCAGTGTCTTGAATATACATATAAATGACCTCTTTTGAATAGAATGACATCCGATACCTGGACAAAAACAATAATGATTTACCTCTAAGAGGTACAGAATTGAGTTTGTTGAAAAGGAACGGCTTACCCGACCAGAGCACTTGATTTCCCCACCAATGATTGACCTCTAAGAGGTCCAGAATCAAGTTTGTGAAACATGCAGAACATGTTGATCAGGAACTGCTTACCCTACCGGAGCACTTGATTTCCCCACCAGTTTTTAGTGGAGTTTGCATATCACTTTTGTTTTCTCTTTTTATTCTTGATGTTTCTTACACATTCTAGTACTTGTTTATTTTGTGGTCACATATTAGTCATAAACTGTTTTACTATGTTTTTTTAATGTTTTATTGTCTTCTGCTTTCCTTAGTTCAATAAATTATGTGACATTATCAGTAACGCCATTCCGAAACTTACGATGTAGTATTTCCAGATTTCAAACAATGCCATTTACGCAATTCAATAATTTGAGGTAAAGTATTTCCGCATTTCAAACTGCAGTCTATCCTGCATTGACAGTATTAACACTTTTTAAAGAAGCAACTGTGTTTTAATCTGCATGTCTTCAATTGCCATGATGAACAGGAAGTAAAAACATATTTCACAATTCTGCATTTTAATGGTAATATAATTTGAATTTTATCCAATTAAGTTTTTACCAATTTATGGAAAGTTGCGTAATTCCCAATTACTGTCAGTGACAGTATTATGCATTATTATTTAAAGATTTGAATCGTCTGATGACATAATCGACTGATTTCCATTAAAATTAACTATATCTTCTAACGTTTGTTCCAAAGAACTAAAGCTCTCAGTATCTTAATAGGATTTCTGCCATTAATCTCACTATCCAGTATTTTTCCCTATCAAGATACAATCATCTGACCTTGCAATGAAGTGAATAACCTTCAAAAAAAGACTCTAAAAACCAATTTAATTAAATCATACAAAAGTAAAAGTTTAATGAACTCCGTGGTTCTGATTCCATTTATTTTATGGAGTACATTTATAGTGCAGTAACGCCATATGGTATGCACACATTTTATCCGAATTCAAAGCGTAGCCCAACGTCATTACTATAGGTCAAAACTTTTTAAACAGACTTCATCTATATCAAGTCAGATATGAAAAATTTAATGATTGAATTAATAAACAAACAACTACTGATTGTTAGATATTGTCAACAAATTGAAAAAGGAAACCAGTCTAGGAAAAAACCCAGTTCTGTGATATTAGAAAATTATGTAATACAAGATCAATACTGATGACATCATTATCAACTGCTGTAAAGTACACATAAATGTATTATACAACTATGCTTTTATCAACTTCGAGAAATCAAGTTGCTGAATTCGATATATCAAATGAGTTCTGCATCAATAATTTAATTTAAGAATGTCACATGTTTAAAAAACATTTAGACTGAATGGTGGGAAATAATTTCTGTCTTTGGTTTAGAACCTCTTGTATTTAAGCTCCGTGTGTCCACAGGTTGAAGAAAGGTTGTCCTCTCATTGGAGTTTTATAAAAATGGAAGGCTAGACCAAAGAAATTAAGTTACATGTTTGGTGAAGGACAAGCTTCTGCAGGTTTAAAATGCTTTATGCAGATTTCAATAAAGAGAAGCAACTTTGATAGCCCTATCAAAGGCAAACTCATCCTTCGTAATTTTTGATAGTTTGTATTTGTTTTGTTTGATGCTAAACATCACTTTCAGCATTTTTCAGCGTCCAGTTTTTATTGGGGATGGAACCCGCGGAGAAAACCTGACCTGCTGCAGAAAAAACTGGGAATCATTGTCAATAAAGATTGGGAGTCGAGTACACCCTGCCCAGAGTGAGACTGGAATCGAGTACACCCTGCCCAGAGTGAGACTGGAATCAAGTACACCCTGCCCAGAGTGAGACTGGAATCAAGTAGACCCTGCCCAGAGTGAGACTGGAATCGAGTACACCCTGCCAGAGTGAGACTGGAATCTGCAACCTTCAGTGTTGACAAACTACATGATGAATAGAAGACACACTACCTTAACCACTCGGCCACAGAGGACCCTTTATCTATTCAGTAGGAATTCTATAGTACAAATAATTATCAGATGTTTATGTTATCCTTTTTCAGTCATATCTTTCAATAATTGTATTTGTATTGCAAAATTTGATTGGTTGGCAGACATTAAGGAACTTAATAATAATAAAATGTATTACCTCGTTTGGTATGGGGCGAGGCCTCCTTGAAAACAAAGCTTTTTTTCATTGGTGCACAGTGCATTGGTGTTGCTAAAGAGATTATGCTTGTTAATAAATTTAATGAAATTCTGCCATTGTTTGTTTTGGAAATAAATTATAAGGAATAACTTATATTTTCTTAACATGCTATAAACATATAATATGGTTAGGGATAAATTTATACTTAAAACACGTCGTGGCCTTGAGAGTAAAACGGCCAAAACCATGTTATATATTAGAGCATGTTCAAAAATTGAAATCATTCCTGAAATAAATCATTGGAACATTTCAGGAGACATCATTCGGAACATTTCAGGAGACATCATTCAGACAAAGCTGATTTATCATGTTCCACAACATTAAAAGGACCACTAAATAATTACACTTTACATTTTATCAGATTATTAAGTATTGATTTTGCCGTCAGAGGTAATAGATTGTCCTCCGATTTTTGTTTCTTGAAGTTTTCTGGTTCTGTAGTGACCAGCGTCGGATATCTATATCAAGTCATGAATTTGTTATCAAATTTGACATTTGATTATATCAGTTTTTAATTACGGCAGTATGGCATCCATACTTTGTCATCGTGATGAATGCTTCGTGGTAATATCTAATAAAGATTATCTGTTCACCAGTCTACAGGGACCATCACAATATTATTTATATCAAAAACGGTATTACAATATTTTGAGGCCATCTAGGTTTGCTGTTGACATGGCTACAAGCACACCAAAGAAACTCTTCTTGAAAACTGCCTCATGTCCCTTTGAAATCAATGATTTTCTAGTGTAGCAAATAATAAAAATTTGCAGATTTCTTAATCACAAGTCTCCATTTAGGCTGATAGCAATTCCATTCATTTATAACCAATGGGTAGAAAACACTAATAATAACTTGTCTGAAATTAATTTCAATATGATGTTTGTTGTTTGATGGTGTTTAATGCCACTTTCAGCAATTTTTCAGCTATATCATGGAGTCCAGTTTTTATTGGGGGAGGAAGCCGGAGTACCCGGAGAAAACCCCCGACCTGGGGTAGGAAAACTGGCAAATTTCAATATGAAGACAAATTGTAGACCAACAAGTTTATTTATAAACTGTGTTAAATGTAATGAAATAATTATTCTTCTTAAGACTTAAGAAATAAATTTTCAATTTTTAATCCATTCCATTAGTTTTTCATAATTTCTTCAGTCCCTTATGGGTGAAAAAACAAAGTCTATAATTTTCTTGGTCACTTAATGGGGACAGAACAGGGATAATACATCTATGTTTTATACAGAGGTTACCTCCCTTGGGAGCTAATTATAACTCAATTACTTTACATCTCCATACTTGTTTTTCCTCTTTTCACCGACTGCATTCAATTTTTATTTTCCTGGATATTTTACCATGCTTTCAAAGTACATTTGCATTTTGTCAAAATCCAAATATTAGCATTAGTGCATACTTTCAGTTAAGAAATAATGCCAAGCAGAGTATACATGATCTATTATTTTCACCTTGGCTTCAAAGCCAGTCAGGAGCCTTGGTTGTCTAATGAGCATGTACTTTGTATAACTAGGAGGTCAATACTGGGAGTTGTGACTTCAAGCCCCATTTACTGCCAAGGCCCGGTTTCATAAAACATCTCAAATTTGAGGATTTCCTCAAATCATCCTCAACTCAAATATTGACCAATCAGATTGCTGGAAAATTCAAATTTGAGGAAAAACTCTGGGATTTGAGGAAAATCTCAATTTGAGAACTTTTATAAAACTAAGGCCTGGTGTTTTAAACTCCTAACAAGAACAGCCAGTTTTCATGCCAAAATTTAATGTAAGTTACGCTGGCTGAAAGAGTTGTAAAAACCATTCATCCAAACAAAAAAGTATCCATACAAACTGTTGTTTTCTTCAATTTATTTAACATATAAATTACTTCCAATATCAAGCATGGCTCAAATTATATAGGTACCCAGAGTGCAATTTTACATTCAACATCAGTACTGGTTCCTTGTTTATAGCTGGTATACACAATGAAGAACCTATTCTTCAAATTCTAATCTATAAAATTCTTCAAAGCAGAATTAATTTATCAACACAATTAAAACAAAAACATGATCTAAAGGACAAAATTAAACCCTGAAAATTAAAACCAAAAGATTTTTTGTTAGTAAGACCAAAAGGATGTAAAACGAGAATAATAAAAACATAGTGACTGGTTTTAATTAAATTACACCTAAATAACACAAGTGTGGACACAGAAAAACGTCTCGCCTGCATTCCGCATCAGTAACGAAAATAAATTTCGTCATAAGCATTACGTAAAAAGCATTAAATATCAGCAGCGGCCTGTATACAAAATATTGTCACCATACCCTGCATAGTTACAGGGGAACAGCCGTAACCCAAAAACTTTAACGTAGTCGCTTGACGGTGAAATTGAGGTCAAGGTCAGGTGGAACCTACCAGACAGTCATGTACTATTCATCAGCAACCTATACACCAAATATTGTGATCCTACCATGCGTAGTTACAGAGGAACTGTCGTAACCCAAAAACTTTAACGTAGTCGCTGGACCGTGAAATTGAGGTCAAGGTCAGGTGACACCTACAAGACAGTCATGTACTAGTCATCAGCAACCTATACACCAAATATTGTCATCCTACCATGTGTAGTTACAGAGGAACTGTCGTAACCCAAAAACTTTAACGTAGTCGCTGGACCATGAAATTGAGGTCAAGGTCAGGTGACACCTACCAGACAGTCATGTACTAGTCATCAGCAACCTATACACCAAATATTGTCATCCTACCATGTGTAGTTACAGAGGAACTGTCGTAACCCAAAAACTTTAACGTAGTCGCTGGACCATGAAATTGAGGTCAAGGTCAGGTGACACCTACCAGACAGTCATGTTCTAGTCATCAGCAACCTATACACCAAATATTGTCATCCTACCATGCGTAGTTACAAAGGAACTGTCGTAACCCAAAAACTTTAACGTAGTCGCTGGACCGTGAAATTGAGGTCATGGTCAGGTGACACCTACCAGACAGTCATGTACTAGTCATCAGCAACCTATACACCAAATATTGTCATCCTACCATGAGTAGTTACAGAGGAACTGTCGTAACCCAAAAACTTTAACGTAGTCACTGGACCGTGAAATTGAGGTCAAGGTCAGGTGACACCTACCAGACAGTCATGTACTAGTCATCAGCAACCTATACACCAAATATTGTCATCCTACCATGCGTAGTTACAGAGGAACTGTCGTAACCCAAAAACTTTAACGTAGTCGCTGGACCGTGAAATTGAGGTCAAGGTCAGGTGACACCTACCAGACAGTCATGTACTAGTCATCAGCAACCTATACACCAAATATTGTCATCCTACCATGCGTAGTTACAGAGGAACTGTCGTAACCCAAAAACTTTAACGTAGTCGCTGGACCGTGAAATTGAGGTCAAGGTCAGGTGACAGGTGACTGACTGGCAAGTACTCATCATAAGCTACCTCTGGACCAAATTTGATGGACCTAGGGCTTGGGCTTACAAAGATATGAAGCAAGATGTCAAGTGTTTACGCCGCCGCCGCCGCCGCCGCCGCCGCCGCCGCCGCCGCCGGATTCCCATACATATGTCTCGCCTCCAGCGACTTTCGTCGCAGGCGAGACAAAAATTATAAAGATCAAACTTAAAGAAATTATTGATTTTAAGGAAAAGCTGTGTTTGTCTAATGCAGGACTATCCAGTGGACTTAATTATACTATTAACGACACTTTCATTTGGCCTTGTAACTGTAAAATCTTTTCTATTTGTAGTCATCCCACTGGGTTAACCTTTTTATCCATTCCGCCTACGGCACAAGTTTCACCTGTCTTCACGACTAACAAAGACAGCAGTTGTGGTTTATCATTCGCCTCGCTGCGTCTATCTGTCTACTCCAATCAAGCTAATTAAAATAAGGGTAGAAAAATGCAATCGTCTAATTATTTCTCCACCACATATAGTCTGCGTGACAACTTTGTCAAGCAATGACTTTGAACTCTACATCAACTCACATAGGATCAAACACAATCAAATTCTTATTTACAGAAAAACAATTTTATTTATTGTAAACAACATTATACCGTCATTTTAATGGAAAATTGGTCAATTTCTTATTTCCCTTATTATGTCTTCCTACTCGTTGTTTTATTTACTCAAACTGGATTATTAGGTAAGAACAGGGACCTCATGTTTGTGTGAGATTTTATGCTTCTTTCAGCAATTACTGTCCTCAAATTAGTCACAATCCTGACAGTCCAGGCAAGTAATTGGCCACGAACTTCTAAATAATAGTACAGTCTTCGCGAAATTAGTTCTTTGCTTGTCAGACCTAAACACAAATACTGCAGGACCAATTTAACATTTCTGTTGTAAATTTAAAAAATTTGCCCGACCGGAGTTAAATTTGCTTGTTTTTTGGCAGTCAGGTACGGCGGACCGCACATTTCAGGAAGACTGATAGTATAATGGAAGTCCCACCAGCTTGTCTCAAAGTGATGATCAGTGTTTAAATTGTAGTGAAAGTTTTAAATGCAAAAAAAAAACCAACAAAAAATTACTATATTAATATTGATAACATCAAAATAGTAGTTTGTTTTTTAGGGTATTAAGAAGGAGGGGAAGGGGGGTGGATGGGTGGAATTATAAATATAGTGTTTATAAAATTTCAATCAGTGATTGAGTGCCATTGTTTAATTATTGATAGCCACATCTCTTTTATGTTCTCATATGACAGGTAGCCTTTTAATACCAGTATATGAAATGATCTCATCTGGTCCTGTATGTTTGTTTAATGCCACTATCAGCAATTTTTCCTCTATATTGTGGCACCCAGTTTTTATTGGTGGTAGAAGATGGAGTAAATTGTGAAAACCTTTGACCTGCCGTAGGGAAACAGGCAATCCTTTTCAATTATGATTGAACTCTGAAGTGAGACTTTAGCCTGCAACCTCAGTGTTTGACAGGTATGATTGATTGATTGATGTTTAACGTCCAGCAAGCAATATTTCAGCTATATTCAGGACGTGATCAATTTTATAAATTGATAAGGTTGAGCAATTAGAAAGAAAACAGAGACAATCCTGTCAAGATATAGTAAAACTGTAATCTCACAATAGTATAAGGGTATATACACATAAAAAATACCGTGATTAAAATCATAAAATATGAAATAACAGCATAGTTATGATATAAGATTATATTTTATTATACAAATTTATTTCTTTTAAGAACGGTAGAATTTTGTCGCCAGCGACAGTTGTAAACAAATTAAAGTAAGAATCCACTGTATAAAAACGTTCCGGAATGTTGGCCACGTCAACACAGTCCATCAAGACATGCTTGATTGTATACAGACTGTCGCATGTGATCAATAACAGATGACTATCCACCTTAATCACTCCGCTACCTTGGAAACTAATACAGTTTTAAAATTTTAATTTTTTTTTCTGGCACTAATTAAAGTATAAATAAAGTATAAATATGTAACAGTTTATATGTTGACAAAAATGGAATCAAGACAAGGAACATGATTAAAATTTACTTAGCACATATTTTTTTCCCATTTATATTAAAGCTTTTAAATTAACAAAATTTTTCAACAGAAATTGGTTTTTATATCCTTGAAAACATAATGAATTTTCCTAGGCAATCTCTCAGGACTCATCTATTTAGATTGAGCACATCAAAGTAGAAAGCATTATATAATTATAAAAAAACTGAAGACCAATAATGTTGAAATCTCTGCAGAATCGACTTTTAAAAAAAAAGAATACATGTATTACAGTAACAAGAAATCAGAATGTACAGAAATTAAATTGAAACTCTATTAGACAGATTAGAACAATGACAGTTACAACTACCATATATTTCGAACAATAAGTTGCTAGTTTTTTTTATCAAGGATCTGTATGGCCTTTTACGTAACCTTGTAACAAACATGTGACCTATAAAGTCATTTCAAACCTTCCCCATGAAAAAAAGCCAGCTATTTTTACATTGAGGCAATCTCGAGATACACATGTCTAACCAATATACAAGACTCTTTTTTATTTTTCTACATAAAATGGTGTGACTTATAGACCAGAACATACGGTATGCTGTAGGTGTGACTTATAGACCAGAACATATGGTACACTGTAGGTCTAACTTATAGACCAGAACATACGGTACACTGTAAGGTGTGACTTTAAGACAAGAACATACGGTACACTTTAGGTGTGACTTATAGACCAGAACATACGGTACACTGTACGTGTGACTTATAGACCAGAACAGTACACTGTAAGGTGTGACTTTAAGACAAGAACACTGTAAGGTGTGACTTTAAGACAAGAACATACGGTACACTTTAGGTGTGACTTATAGACCAGAACATACGGTACACTGTACGTGTGACTTATAGACCAGAACAGTACACTGTAAGGTGTGACTTTAAGACAAGAACATACGGTACACTTTAGGTGTGACTTATAGACCAGAACAGTACATTGTAGGTGTAACTTATAGACCAGAACATACGGTACACTGTAGGTGTGACTTATAGACCAGAAAATACAGTACACTGTAGCTCTGGAGAAATAAGCTATTTCCACTAATTCACATATTCTCAAGTAAACTTCTTCAGTCAAAATCATTTTTTAAACTAAAAAAAAAAGCTTCTTAATTTCAAAAACATGAAATGAATGGAATTCTAAACACATCATTGTTTTGATTTAGAAATAATTTCCATCTTCACATTACTGCAAGATGGCTTTCAAATTGAATACACCCACGTAACAAGACAAATTGATGGTATAACATCCTCTGTACGCAGTAACTGACATAATGGAATCAGGTGTCTGTTCCTTTCTATGAAGTAACGACTTGGGCCTCAGCAGTAATAAGCTACAGTAAACAGCGTAGAGTCGACCTGGACACAATACATACAACACATATCAAAGTTCAGACATAAACAATAAAAAACTTTAATTTTGTGTGGCTTATTCTGTAATTCCATAATACATGTGGCATTGATTTTCTTACATGTTCTCCCACATTTTATGTTAAATCAAAGCCAATTATTTAAAGTCTAGCAATTACGAATCTTAGAGGTGGTATTATTTTAACCAAAATACGACCTGTAAGCGGAATATTCAATTTATCTGATACATGAAACAGCAAGAATCTCTTATCGTTTCTGGCCTGAAGTAGAAAAACATCAAACATAAATAATAATCTTGTACAAATAGGCCAAAATGAAAAAGCCTATAAATAACAGAAAACCAATCTTTAACATGACTAATAAAGCATCTACAAGACCCAGACTGTTATAAAACATCTAAAGAGTAAGATTATTTATCAGATGTCAGGACAGTCTCTGGTGGCATATGGCTTTTGTTCAGTTATTTCAATAGAACAAAAAACTTTTTTTCAAAGAGAAATGTTGTGATAAAGTGTTGTATTTTGTTGCAAAAGACTAAGTATCAGTCGACATAAGAATCAGGCAAAATGCATACATGTGATGGCAACATTCTAATTTATTAAAGTTCTGAATTATTTTGCCTTTTTAAGATATAATCATTTGAAATTTAGTTGAATTGTACAGTGAAAAATGCCGGGAAATTTTCCTGCCAAATTTTTCTCTATGTAACCAGTCAAAAATTATCTAGGCAATTGACACTTTTTGTAAAATCTTGTAAGAATTTGTTTTTATATCAAAATGAATGCATCTAAGCCAAAAAATCTAAAAACAAAATGTGCCACCCACTGCCTGACCCTTAGCAAGAATACTACTTCATAAAATCAGCCATAAAGGTTTAATAGAATTAAGAAATCTTCAATATTTTACAGGTGACATTTCGACTTTACATGGTTATAAGCTGCTGTGGAAAATGTTGAAAACCTACTGCATTTTACTGACCGTTTGCCTAGAGTTATACCAATGTGTGAATACTCCTCTGTATCCCCTGAGTTTTTTTCTGACTATAAATTATTGCATTTCAAATGACAAGCTCAAGGTGTCCAGGTTGTGAAGGTAGCCAGAGTACCTGTGAGAACCATTGATCTTTCAGTACCTGTGGGAACCCCTGATCTTTCAGTACCTGTGAGAACCCCTGATCTTTCAGTAGGAAAATTGGCTGAATCTTTGTAATTACAATTTTATTTGAGCATTAACTTTGCCTCAAGTCTGACTATAACTCGCCACCTCGTAGTTGACAATCTAAATATAGGACTAACAACCATGAACACATGACCAGCAAAATCCAAGTAAGCCACCACACAGCTGAGATGATTTTGTTTTTTTACAATGTGAAGCCAACTTATGTCAGTGGGGCTGCCCACCACTATCCACAGTTGGGCTGCCCACCAATGTCCACAGTGGGGCTGTCCACCACTGTCCACAGTGGGCTGCCCACCAATGTCCACAGTGGGGCTGTCCACCACTGTCCACAGTGGGCTGCCCACCAATGTCCACAGTGGGCTGCCCACCAATGTCCAAAGTGGGGGCTGCCCACCAATATCCAAAGTGGGCTGCCCACCACTGTCCACAGTGGGCTGCCCACCAATGTCCAAACTGGGGGCTGCCCACCACTGTCCAAAGTGGGCTGCCCATCAATGTCAACCTTACATTTAGAACTGTGCTTTACCTCTGTACACAGGCCTATTTATAGTAAACAGGTTAAATCCATCAGTAATATACACTACAGCTCAGTTGGTGGATTTTATTCCACCTGTCCACAGTGGGCAGTACACCAATGTTCACTCTACTCTAACTTCTAATTTTTTAAAAATAGTAAACACACATGCTTATTCTATATTTGTTCTAAGGACACAAAATTAGACAAGGGAGACAAGCCAGAAGTTTTGACCACATTGTGTCCAATCCAACCATGGACTGGTTAAAAACGCAAGTTGTAGTACAGGTACCCAGTTCAAATAAGACCCACATTTTGACCTTTTCAAAAACCTAAATAAGTAAAATCAATGAACTTCAAATGTCATAATATTTAAGGCATACGACCCATAATTGAAGTCACTGTTTAATTTTATTTTTAGACCAAGAAATGCAGCTTTATTTACTCAATTTATTACTAATTAAGGGGTCATCCATAATTGTCAACATTTTTTACAAGTTTGCAAAGAGCACTCTTTTTGAAAACCCCCTCCCTCCCTCCAAAAGAGTATGTCAACATTTTTTGCAAGTCTGCACATTCACATTACCGGAAGTTAAGAACGTACCGAAAAAATGTTGAAATTGAAACCCCTCCCCCCTTTAGTGCCCTTTGCAAACTCGGGAAAAATGTTGACAATTATGGATGACCCCTAATGATAGAAAGTAAATATATTTTTTTACTTTGAGTCAATATTAACAGTTTTGAGGAAAAAGTTAGTTGCTCAAATAGTAGTTCCGATGTTTGCCGAACATTACCGAGGTCTGCTCCATTGACAAACAATGGACATCCGGGACACCATATATCATCACGTGGTCAATTATGGGTGGGATACCTTAAGCACTATTCCTAATGACAACCATAATAAAATATTCATTTAGACCAATTATTTCTGCTAACAACCAAGGAATAAACAGCCATTTTTAAGTTCTCCGACCCATAATTGAATTCACCATTTAATTTATTGCTCGACCAAGAAATACATTGCAATTAGATCAATGCATTGCTATTAGTTAATGATACAAATAAAAAATTTTGTTTTACTTCCAGTCGATGTTAACATTTTTGGGCAGAGAAGTTAGTTACTCAAAAAGTATTTCCAATGTTTTCAGAAAATTACCGAGGTCTGCTCCATTGAAAAACAATGGACATCCGGGACATCAAATATGATCATGTGGTCAATTGTGGTCCCGGATACCTTAAATCCACTTTCCAATGAAAAGGCAAGTTAATGTATTTTAAACATCATTGCAACAGTATCATTAAAGCATGTTTTCACAACTGTTTATCAAAAATAAATGCAGATTAAATCTTTGTATGCATGCCAGAACATATACTAGTATAGAAGATTATATAACATAACAATCTTAAAACAAAGGTATATTTATAGATATATATCTAGGATCAGAAGGTTGACATTTGATTACTGTTAACAGATTTGTTGCTTAACAATTTTAATGTCAAATAAAGCTATTTACTTGTCTTATATCAAACCATTAAAATTGCAATAATTTTTCAATCTTAGATTAAAACAATGGTATATTTAAAGATGGATTTCTAGGATCAGATGTTATATTACGAGATTGACATTTGATTATTGTTAACAGATTTATTGTTGTCAAAGAAAGCCATTGTCATGTCTAATACCAAACCATTAAAATTACTATATTTTTTTCAAACAGTCTGGATAAAACACAACACAGGACAGATTAAAGGTTTCAAATAGTCTGGATAAAACACATCACAGGACAGATTAAAGGTTTCAAATAGTCTGGATAAAACACAACACAGGACAGATGAAAGGTTTCAAATAGTCTGGATAAAACACAACACAGGACAGACTAAAGTTTCCAATAGTCTGGATAAAACACATCACAGGACAGATTAAAGGTTTCAAATAGTCTGGATAAAACACAACACAGGACAGATGAAAGGTTTCAAATAGTCTGGATAAAACACAACACAGGACAGACTAAAGTTTCAAATAGTCTGGATAAAACACATCACAGGACAGATTAAAGGTTTCAAATAGTCTGGATAAAACACAACACAGGACAGATGAAAGGTTTCAAATAGTCTGGATAAAACACAACACAGGACAGACTAAAGTTTCAAATAGTCTGGATAAAACACATCACAGGACAGATTAAAGGTTTCAAATAGTCTGGATAAAACACAACACATGACAGATGAAAGGTTTCAAATAGTCTGGATAAAACACAACACAGGAGAGACTATAAAGTTTTCAAATAGTCTAGATAAAACACAACACAGGACAGACTAAAGTTTTCAAATAGTCTGGATAAAACACAACACAGGACAGACTAAAGTTTTCAAATAGTCTGGATAAAACACAACACAGGACAGACTAAAGGTTTCAAATAGTCTGGATATAACACATCACAGGACAGATGAAAGGTTTCAAATAGTCTGGATAAAACACAACACAGGACAGACTAAAGGTTTCAAATAGTCTGGATAAAACACAACACAGGACAGACTAAAGGTTTCAAATAGTCTGGATAAAACACAACACAGGACAGACTAAAGGTTTCAAATAGTCTGGATAAAACACAACACAGGACAGACTAAAGTTTTCAAATAGTCTGGATAAAACACAACACAGGACAGACTAAAGGTTTCAAATAGTCTGGATAAAACACAACACAGGACAGATGAAAGGTTTCAAATAGTCTGGATAAAACACAACACAGGACAGACTAAAGTTTTCAAATAGTCTAGATAAAACACAACACAGGACAGATGAAAGTTTTCAAATAGTCTAGATAAAACACAACACAGGACAGACTAAAGGTTTCAAATAGTCTGGATATAACACATCACAGGACAGACTAAAGGTTTCAAATAGTCTGGATAAAACACAACACAGGACAGACTAAAGGTTTCAAATAGTCTGGATAAAACACAACACAGGACAGACTAAAGGTTTCAAATAGTCTGGATAAAACACAACACAGGACAGATGAAAGGTTTCAAATAGTCTGGATAAAACACAACACAGGACAGATGAAAGTTTTCAAATAGTCTCGATAAAACACAACACAGGACAGACTAAAGGTTTCAAATAGTCTGGATATACAATGTAACACATCACAGGACAGACTAAAGGTTTCAAATAGTCTGGATAAAACACAACACAGGACAGACTAAAGGTTTCAAATAGTCTGGATAAAACACAACACAGGACAGACTAAAGTTTCAAATAGTCTGGATAAAACACAACACAGGACAGATTAAAGGTTTCAAATAGTCTGGATAAAACACAACACAGGACTTCAAATAGTCTGGATAAAACACAACACAGGACTTCAAATAGTCTGGATAAAACACAACACAGGACAGACTAAAGTTTCAAATAGTTTGGATAAAACACAACACAGGTATACTAGTCTTTTTTTAAGGGTTCAATTATCTCTTTATTTCGACATTATATAAATGTTCATACAATCTTAGATAAAAGGGGAAGCTACTGAAAGAAACCTCTATCCTATAAGCAGATAAATCCACAGACTAGGAAAGTTTCCCTGGCGATCCTCAGAAAATGGGCAGATAACTCCAAGAAAGACACTGACAAAACCTTTCTTTGATACATCTGTATAGAATAAGATGTAAACTTATTAGTCAGGCAGTAAAGCACAAACTAGCTTCTGTCAAAATGTCATGTAATCCTTAAAACATTTGATTGGTTTTTTTTTTCCGCAAAAGGCAAACAAATATTTAACTAGACAAATTACATGATAGTTTTGTTAATAACAACAAAAAAACAAGATGATTCAATTTGTTTACATAGCTTAAACAAAAAGAGTCCTGTTTCCTTGACATCTGCAGTTTGAAATCTCCATCACAAAGGCGTTTTATTCAGATCATTGATTAATGTTTGACCTAAGAAGTTTAGAGATAGGATAAAATGAATAATTTCTGAAGATTTATTGTGGCAGATGAAAATGAATGTTGATCCTCAATTTGAATGGAAAGCAATCTCACTGAATATTGATTGAATCATCACATTTTTTATTTATATTTTCATTTTGCTTGTGTCTTAAAAAAGTTGTTCATTTTGCCAGGAGTAAACTTTGGTATAGATTGTTAATGCTGTCATCAATATCACACCATATTACATGATACATCAAAACCCAACGGATACGGTCAAAACCCATCTATTCTCATTTAAATAACAAAAGAAAATGATACATCAACACCCGTTGTATAATCCAGTGGGTTCCGATGTATCATTTTCTTTTGTTATTTAAATGAGAACAGATGGGTCTTGACCGTATCCGTCGGGTTTTGATGTATCAGGTAATACGGTGTGAATATACTGAAATAACTACATCTTTAAACAAAGTTATCAACATCTGATCTTACTTGCATTTTGTTAAATCAAATTTGTGTCATAATGAAAACTAATATTGTACTTTAAATAGCCAGAACTAAACATATTCACAGTGTTACACGATTTTACATCCCCCTCTATTACATGTGTGTGTATAACAACACCAAAATAACGGTTGCTTATTTCCAGTAAAGTCCATTTCTACAAACCTAGCTCTTTTCTGTGTGAAAAAATGAACCTAAATAGTTATTGCCTTATTTTGCAGTTTTATGGGACGCTAAATGAAAGAAAAATCCTGTCTCTAGTATACAGGGTGCACAAGCTTGAAGCTTGAAGTCTTGCCAACTCTGTACTGCCAAACTTCTGGAGGGAAGATTATGTATACTTAAACCCGGGAAAATATTTAATAGTTCCACCAACATCCTTTATTAAAATCTAGAGGCTCCCAGGAGCCAGTAATCGCTCACCTGGAACACAACTGACTTCTGTCACTTTAAGTTATTGTAAATTTATACATTCTTGTGACATTCTATGAAAAATTGGAATAAAAATCAAATTTCAAATCTTTATAATTTTGTCTGTAAGAATTACTTTCTAAGACTGTTTAATTTAATTTCCATCTGCAGGTCAAAAATCGTAACAATTATTGTTTGTGAAATTTCTCATGTGTGTCATTATTTTCTTTACCAATATTGCAATAATACCTTATAAAAGTCCAAGAAACCTACAGTTTCAGTTTAAACAAGTTATTTCCAATAAAAAATTTTATTGCATGGTATTATGACTTCTGTAAGATAATTGAATCATAGAAACATTAGACGATCTTTCTAGCAACCGAATGATTGCCAATTAAGGAACTTTGCACTTTTGGTATTGATTCTATTCTTACTGCCAGTAAGAATTATTTACAGGATATCTGGAAATTCATGATTTTGCAGTGTCGCCAAAAATGATAGTGTCAGTCAATATTTTTTTTAATCCAAGGTGATTCAATTTGTACAGATACATGTACTATAGGTAGAGAGCATAGGCTGGGAATAACTAGCAGTCTACTATCACACCCTTTGGAGATAGCACAGGCTGGGAATAACTAGCAGTCTACTATCACACCCTTTGGAGATAGCACAGGCTGGGAATAACTAGCAGTCTACTATCACACCCTTTGGAGATAGCACAGGCTGGGAATAACTAGCAGTCTACTATCACACCCTTTGGAGATACTATAGGCTGGGAATAACTAGCAGTCTACTATCACACCCTTTGGAGATAGCACAGGCTGGGAATAACTAGCAGTCTACTATCACACCCTTTGGAAATAGCACAGGCTGGGAATAACTAGCAGTCTACTATCACACCCTTTGGAGATACCATAGGCTGGGAATAACTAGCAGTCTACTATCACACCCTTTGGAGATAGCACAGGCTGGGAATAACTAGCAGTCTACTATCACACCCTTTGGAGATAGCACAGGCTGGGAATAACTAGCAGTCTACTATCACACCCTTTGGAGAGAGCATAGGCTGGGAATAACTAGCAGTCTAATATCACACCCTTTGGAGATAGCACAGGCTGGGAATAACTAGCAGTCTACTATCCCACCCTTGGAGAGAGCAATTAGGCTGGGAATAACTAGCAGTCTACTATCCCACCCTTGGAGAGAGCAATTAGGCTGGGAATAACTAGCAGTCTACTATCGCACCCTTTGGAAATAGCACAGGCTGGGAATAACTAGCAGTCTACTATCCCACCCTTGGAGAGAGCAATTAGGCTGGGAATAACTAGCAGTCTACTATCACACCCTTTGGAGATAGCACAGGCTGGGAATAACTAGCAGTCTACTATCCCACCCTTGGAGAGAGCAATTAGGCTGGGAATAACTAGCAGTCTACTATCCCACCCTTGGAGAGAGCAATTAGGCTGGGAATAACTAGCAGTCTACTATCACACCCTTTGGAGATAGCATAGACTGGGAATAACTAGCAGTCTACTATCACACCCTTTGGAGATACTATAGGCTGGGAATAACTAGCAGTCTACTATCACACCCTTTGGAGATACCATAGGCTGGGAATAACTAGCAGTCTACTACCACACCCTTTGGAGAGAGCATAGGCTGGGAATAACTAGCAGTCTACTATCACACCCTTTGGAGAGAGCATAGGCTGGGAATAACTAGCAGTCTACTATCACACCCTTTGGAGATACCATAGGCTGGGAATAACTAGCAGTCTACTATCACACCCTTTGGAAATACCATAGGCTGGGAATAACCAGCAGTCTACTATCACACCCTTTGGAGATATCATAGGCTGGGAATAACTAGCAGTCTACTATCACACCCTTTGGAGATACCATAGGCTGGGAATAACTAGCAGTCTACTATCACACCTTTTGGAGATACCATAGGCTGGGAATAACTAGCAGTCTACTATCACACCCTTTGGAGATACCATAGGCTGGGAATAACTAGCAGTCTACTATCACACCCTTTGGAGATAGCATAGGCTGGGAATAACTAGCAGTCTACTATCACACCCTTTGGAGAGGACATACATGTACTGTTTCATTTGCCCAAAGTGAAAAAGCTAAATCCAGCTAAACTGAAGTTTAAAACACATATTTATTTTATCCAACGAAGCCTAAAATTTGTTTTAATGTCTGCTTTTATTCAGTGTTCATAAGATGTCAATATGACGGACCACAGTATGACTGTTAATTTCTTAGAAATTTGTTCCACATCAAAAACGATATCATAAATGTAAGGTTTTGTGAAGAATTGATTTCAATATTGTCTGCTAATAACTGCTCTTCAGACTGATAATTAGCTCTGGGACGGCCATCAAAAACTATCAATTTACATGCTGTCACATGCATAAAGAAATAGCAACAACACAAATTAATAAGGAGCAGAATAAGTAGGAATTAAAAAAAAAATTAAATATCAAATCATTTTGTAGAAAACTGAGGGAAAATACAAAATAAAAAAAAAAACAATTTAATTTTTGAAAATCAAACAGAAAACCCAAGAACTCCCTCTTGAACCTCTTGTGAGCAGTATTTACTACATTCTTGTGGTTCCGGACTAATATGGAGGTGAGAATGGAAATTGGAATGATGTGTGATAATAAACATTTACAACCATCAATTATGACGGAAAGGCTAATTGACCCTCTATCAATACATATCTTCCATGCTTAAATCGTGTAAATTAATTTGATTTTGGCCAATATTTCATATTACTTTCGTCATAAGAGTTCAATGCAAGGCCTCGGCACTTTGATGTACAGTTATTGAAAGGTCTCAGAACTTTGATGTACAGTTATTGAAAGGCCTCGGAACTTTGATGTACAGTCATTGACAGTACGATAATATCCAGTTTCTTAAATAAACCATCTCCATGGTGACTTTATATTTCAAATAAATTTGTTTACCTGTTTTTTTAAATACAGTTTTTTTTGGCTATTTTTGAACATTTTAAAAATATATTTTAACATACATGTAAATGTAAGATTGAACAGTGAACAGTATACCAAATAAAAAATTTACTATATAAGGTGTAAATTGAGTGAATTAAAGATTCAAAAACTCAAAAGCTCAGCCTTCTACCAGTCAACTCAATGTCCAATCCACTTTTTCCTCATATAAGTATAAATAGTGGACATAGATGTCTATTTGCTTTTTTTTTCTAAATAAAATATTTCAATGGAATATACTTCCAAATCTTAGGATAA
Organism: Limnoperna fortunei; assembly: GCA_944474755.1. NCBI lineage: Eukaryota > Metazoa > Mollusca > Bivalvia > Mytilida > Modiolidae > Limnoperna > Limnoperna fortunei. Next base: position 17,712,251 of record OX104124.1, on the reverse strand, counting down.
AACAAACAACATGTGCAGACCAAGTGTGTGCAGGGTACGTAGTTTTAGCAAGAAGTTCAGCATCTACTAAAACTGTAGAGGAATATAAAATTAGATTTCGGCAGTTCACAATCCAACCGAGATGATAATTCCTTTCTGCAGTTCACAGAGGCTTATAATCACGTTTACGAAAATGAAGTCCTACATACTCTGACATTAATGTATAAAGTTCTCGGGGTCAAATAATGTGATAGTTCTGACCTTAGGCAAAAGATTGAATACACTATGATATTACAGTTTCAAACAACAGCAAAGTCAAGATTTCTGAAAGGTTAATCTCAGTTGAATAGATTTTAAATCTTCGTTAAGACAAAATGTATTTGAATTACTACATTTATTATGTTGCTGAGCACTTTCTACAGATCACGAAGCCAGAACATTATTGACATTTGATACCAATTTATACCAGATCACTTAAACGTATGAACATAGTTATCTCCCCTTAAGACCTCTACAATATAAAAAATATTATGACATACATAAAATTTTATATTTCATATCACACATACAATACAGACATCTACAATGATCTAACAATTAAATATCGATCAAATGTAAGGACAAGATCGGAAAAATTGCATCATTCTTTTGTATTGTTTCCATTGTGGCACAGAAAAACATTTTCCAATCGAACAGCAGACACATTGACTACTTTGACAAATATGTCTACAATCAACCAGAGGCCACTAGGAGTTTGAACAGTGTTGTTTACAGTTCCTGGCAAAAATTGCAACATATTTTTATTTTATGGACTACTGTTTAAGGCTATCACATAAAATGATACTTTATCCTTAAACTATTGGTATTTGGAATTAATCATTATTGATTCATTTACAAAAGACAACTAGTGTATTTCTAACAGTTCCTTGGTATTCATTTTTTACGGTCCGCTGTTTAAAGCCATTACGCAACATGGTGCTTTGTCCTCGAAGAAAATATTTCCCGTAAACCAATAATCAGATTGTTTACAGAAACGGATCATTTTAACTCAACAGTTGCAGATTCACATCTCTTAATTGCATTAAACGGTTACAGAACTGTTCAATAAAGATAACAACTCTGCAAACAGCCTCAATCAAAAGTGTGATTGTTTAGACCAACTATCCTTTTTTTCTGCAGGAAACTGATAAGTAATCTCTATGTAGTCTCAATGCCTTGAATCAGCTAAATTTATCGAAATGACGACCATAAAGAAAGGAAAATATCTGGAGTTGATTTATACGTAGGATATTGTTAGTGAGTTCTTCCGTTATTGGAAATTTTTATCTCGAAGATTTACAGCTCATGTACTTGTGCAGGAGATATTTGATACGACCTTAAAAAGAAATAATTATGTAACAAAACTATGGCCTCGTTAACGAGTCAATTAGGCAACATGTAATAAGCCACATGCAGTTTTTCACTATTTATCGACAAATGATTGATGTCTTTGAGTCTACATTTATGTTTAGTTAGAAACGTCTGCCAAGTTAAGAGCATTTACCCAACAGGAAATGAGTTAAAAACATTGTACAGACATCCTACTTCGAATCGACTGTTTAATGGTGACTACGAAACTGAGAACATTTTGAACCAAAATCAACATGAACACTTACAATCAAAATAGAAACAGAATACCTATATCATGAAGGAATAGTAAAAACAACAAGATGGGAATGTTCAAGGTTCATTTTGTTTTGAATGAATTCACTATTCAGCAGTTTTCGGTGAATCAGAAAATTCGATAAATTCATGTCATTTATACGATAATATGCACAGTAACCGAAAGTGCCAATACATCCCCAAATGTTTGCAGAGTGGATACACCGCGAATACACTGTAGAGTCGTCTGCTCTCCACAGGCAATTCGCGATCGAGAGTCGCAGTGGAGATGACCGCAGAGAGGCCGCGGAGACCCGAATTTCCTCCACCGGGATGTGTGGAGAAATTAAAATTCGCAAGACCTGTACAGTACTTTCCCCAAAATGCAAAACACCATTCAATAACAATCATCATGTATCAATAACGATCGATCTTAAACAGGAAACCGATAAAAAAAATGGGGACACTGTTAAAGATATCAAGATTGAACAAGGCAGGTATGCAACTTCCTGGTCTGCTACATTACGAGTAATAGGACTAAATTCATACTGTCCCAAAAAAAATGTGAGGTTACGATTATTCATTCTAGTTGTAAAGCGCTTAGAGTGATTTTATATTATACAGGTATTAGGCACTAAGGAAAAACCTTGTAATAAATAAAATAAATATTTTACATAATTCATTCAAATCCCTTGGTTTCCATGGTGTTTAATCTGTTATTGGGACTTTTTTTATTGGAAATAAGCTACATGTCTGTAGCAAGTCAGGACTATTGCTTAAGTTGCTTTATGTTGGTTGTTGGTTCCAACATTTGCCGGTTTCTCTGACGTTGATTAGTGGATTGTCTTTTTGACAGTTTCATTGGTGTTCGGTATTTTGTTATTACCTTCATACATGTAAATGTAGCATCGGTATAGCTTTAAAAAATACCAAAATATTCAATAACAAAAATGTATCTGTCCAAACATATTTTATTTCACATGTTAGAAAGTTTTTCAAATCAATGGAACATCTGGCCAATTTTGAACTAATTTAATGGGTTTGATATTTCATAAATTACTAATGACCGACTTTTAAAACTTTTCTGTAATACAATAATACCTACGCACCCCCCATTCCGACTGCAAAGCCATTTACGCTGAATTATTTCAAATTTTCTTCAGTCATGCAGCTTAAAACAATATTTCAGCCCCTTATGTCATCATAAACAACCATCAATATCATTAATCGATCAAGATTGTCATTATACTATATTTTATAAAGGAAACACTCAGGAAAATATTATTGATTGAAAATTTTGTAAACACTTCTAATTGATTTCTTATGTCAAAAACAGAAAGAAATAACAATGTATTTAATCAAAGGATTAAGGAAATTATTCAGTCAACAGGATGTCATTAATGAGATAGAAAGGGAGATTACTCCAATTTTTGACTTTCTCTTGCAAGGTCACACAATAGATAGTTGTGGGTTTTTTTTAATGTTGATTAATGCCACTGTCAGTAATTTTTCAGCTGTATCATGGCGTCCAGTTTTTATTGGGGGAGGAAGACGGAGTACCTGGAGAAAACATCCGACCTTAGAAGAAAAAATGGAAATCTATGAGTGGAGCGCACCTTGCCTGCAGTGAGACGTGAACATGGAATCTCAGTGTTGATAGACCACATGATCAATAGCAAATGAACAACATGTACTTTAACCACTTGACCACTGAGGCCCCCTAGAAATTTGAGAAATAAAATCTTACGTAACTCTTAGAGCTAAATACAGTATAGGTGGTTGAAAGACGAGTGGAAGCCGATGGTTTGCAGACTGTGGATATGTGGAAAAAAGCTAAATCCACCGGAGCCACACTGAACGCTAAATATATCAGAATCCTGTTTTAACAGAAATTTCAGTCACAAAAGTTGAAATCTTTGTAATTGAACCTTTTTTTTTAATATGATATCATCAGACAAGGAATAAGTCCAACATCCTTTGTAGCATAGTCCAGTAAACAAGCATTATTAGTATAGGGTTAGTTTTTCTAGATTTATGTTTTTGATCTAACATAAGTCATAAGTTTCTTGGAACACTAAAATTTTCTATTTTAACTGGTCAATCAAAATCACAAAATTAAACATTCAAATCTATATAAACAAATAATAAAAGTGGGCCATGGGCACTAACTTTTTTTCACTGATACTTTCAACAATGAATATCCCTGCACAAAACACCGACACGACAACCACAGAAATAAATATTTGAAATGAACATCTACGTCAATTCTAATTCTTATCGATCATTCAAAACCTAATTTGTAAGAAAATCATGCAGATACAAGTGATGCAATTTTGTTAAAATTCAATAAACTTATTACCCACAATGCAATGGTCTACTTAGATAAAACTTCCATTAATTTAATGATAGAATCAGTGAGCATGTACATGCTAATGTCTTTTTTCTTAGAAAAATTGGAATAATTATCAATGGTTTATTTGTTTGAATGGTGCTTAACAACAGTTGCATCAATTTTTCAGCTAAATAGTGGCATCTTGTTTTTATTTGAGTTGGAAGTCGCAGTACCCAGTAAGCATTAAAGTTTTACTAATGTACAAAATAACCGGCCATAGTAGAGTGGGCATCAGTGGAGGGACTACCGTAGACAGGAGGCAATCTTAGAAGGCTTTATAGTAGAGTGGGCATTGGTGAAGTGACTACCGTGGACAGGTGGCAATCTTAGAAGGCTTCATAGTAGAGTGGGCATTGGTGAAGTGACTACCGTGGACAGGTGGCAATCTTAGAAGGCTTCATAGTAGAGTGGGCATTGGTGAAGTGACTACCGTGGACAGGTGGCAATCTTAGAAGGCTTCATAGTAGAGTGGGCATTGGTGAAGTGACTACCGTGGACAGGTGGCAATCTTAGAAGGCTTCATAGTAGAGTGGGCATTGGTGAAGTGACTACCGTGGACAGGTGGCAATATTAGAAGGCTTCATAGTAGAGTGGGCATTGGTGAAGTGACTACCGTGGACAGGTGGCAATCTTAGAAGGCTTCATAGTAGAGTGGGCATTGGTGAAGTGACTACCGTGGACAGGTGGCAATCTTAGAAGGCTTCATAGTAGAGTGGGCATTGGTGAAGTGACTACCGTGGACAGGTGGCAATCTTAGAAGGCTTCATAGTAGAGTGGGCATTGGTGAAGTGACTACCGTGGACAGGTGGTAATCTTAGAAGGCTTCATAGTAGAGTGGGCATTGGTGAAGTGACTACCGTGGACAGGTGGCAATCTTAGAAGGCTTCATAGTAGAGTGGGCATTGGTGAAGTGACTACCGTGGACAGGTGGCAATCTTAGAAGGCTTCATAGTAGAGTGGGCATTGGTGAAGTGACTACCGTGGACAGGTGGCAATCTTAGAAGGCTTCATAGTAGAGTGGGCATTGGTGAAGTGACTACCGTGGACAGGTGGCAATCTTAGAAGGCTTCATAGTAGAGTGGGCATTGGTGAAGTGACTACCGTGGACAGGTGGCAATCTTAAAAGGCTTCATAGTCGAGTGGGCATCGGTGAAGTGACTACCGTGGACAGGTGGCAATCTTAGAAGGCTTCATAGTAGAGTGGGCATCGGTGAAGTGACTACCGTAGACAGGTCGCAATCTTAGAAGGCTTCATAGTAGAGTGGGCATCAGTGGAGGGACTACCGTAGACAGGTCTCAATCTTAAAAGGCTTTATAGTAGAGTGGGCATCGGTGTAGGGACTACCGTAGACAGGTCTCAATCTTAAAAGGCTTTATAGTAGAGTGGGCATCGGTGTAGGGACTACCGTAGACAGGTCTCAATCTTAAAAGGCTTTATAGTAGAGTGGGCATCGGTGTAGGGACTACCGTAGACAGGTCTCAATCTTAAAAGGCTTTAAAGTAGAGTGGGCATCAGTGGAGGGACTACCGTAGACAGGTCACAATCTTAAAAGGCTTTATAGTAGAGTGGGCATCGGTGTAGGGACTACCGTAGACAGGTCTCAATCTTAAAAGGCTTTATAGTAGAGTGGGCATCGGTGAAGTGACTACCGTGGACAGGTGGCAATCTTAGAAGGCTTCATAGTAGAGTGGGCATCAGTGTAGGGACTACCGTAGACAGGTCTCAATCTTAAAAGGCTTTATAGTAGAGTGGGCATCAGTGGAGGGACTACCGTAGACAGGTCGCAATCTTAAAAGGCTTTATAGTAGAGTGGGCATCGGTGTAGGGACTACCGTAGACAGGTCTCAATCTTAAAAGGCTTTATAGTAGAGTGGGCATCGGTGAAGTGACTACCGTGGACATATGGCAATCTTAGAAGGCTTTATAGTAGAGTGGGCATCAGTGGAGGGACTACCGTAGACAGGTCGCAATCTTAGAAGGCTTCATAGTAGAGTGGGCATCAGTGGAGGGACTACCGTAGACAGGTCTCAATCTTAAAAGGCTTTATAGTAGAGTGGGCATCGGTGTAGGGACTACCGTAGACAGGTCTCAATCTTAAAAGGCTTTATAGTAGAGTGGGCATCAGTGGAGGGACTACCGTAGACAGGTCGCAATCTTAAAAGGCTTTATAGTAGAGTGGGCATCGGTGTAGGGACTACCGTAGACAGGTCTCAATCTTAAAAGGCTTTATAGTAGAGTGGGCATCGGTGTAGGGACTACCGTAGACAGGTCTCAATCTTAAAAGGCTTTATAGTAGAGTGGGCATCGGTGTAGGGACTACCGTAGACAGGTCTCAATCTTAAAAGGCTTTATAGTAGAGTGGGCATCGGTGAAGTGACTACCGTGGACAGGTGGCAATCTTAGAAGGCTTCATAGTAGAGTGGGCATCAGTGTAGGGACTACCGTAGACAGGTCTCAATCTTAAAAGGCTTTATAGTAGAGTGGGCATCGGTGAAGTGACTACCGTGGACAGGTGGCAATCTTAGAAGGCTTCATAGTAGAGTGGGCATTGGTGGAGGGACTACCGTAGACAGGTATCAATCTTAGAAGGCTTCATAGTAGAGTGGGCATTGGTGGAGGGACTACCGTAGACAGGTGGCAATCTTAAAAGGCTTCATAGTAGAGTGGGCATTGGTGGAGGGACTACTGTGGACAGGTGGCAATCTTAGAAGGCTTCATAGTAGAGTGGGCATTGGTGGAGGGACTACCGTGGACAGGTGGCAATCTTAGACGGCTTCATAGTAGAGTGGGCATTGGTGGAGGGACTACCGTGGACAGGTGGCAATCTTAGAAGGCTTCATAGTAGAGTGGGCATTGGTGGAGGGACTACTGTGGACAGGTGGCAATCTTAGAAGGCTTCATAGTCGAGTGGGCATGGGTGGAGGGACTACCGTGGACAGGTGGCAATCTTAGAAGGCTTCATAGTGGAGTGCGCATTGGTGGAGTGACTACCATAGACAGGTGGCAATCTTAGAAGGCTTCATAGTAGAGTGGGCATTGGTGGAGGGACTACCGTGGACAGGTGGCAATCTTAGAAGGCTTCATAGTAGAGTGGGCATTGGTGAAGTGAATACCACGGGCAGGTGGCATTCTTAGACACTTTCTTCTTGGGGCATATTGTCCCAGGGCGAGATTTCTTCAAATACAAAATTTAAATAGACCACAAAGAAAAACTAATTTGCAGTACTCCTTATATAAGGAATGAACGCAGTGGGTGGACATTTCTAGAAATATTATCCCTCAAAGAAACACAAATCCAATATTGACCGTCATCACATCATGACAACGATGGTTAAATAATATATTCATGACTGATAAATCAAATGAATAAAATATATCCTTCGTTTGTCAAACTGTAACATAATCCTTCCTACAATACAGTTTAAGACAAATAATCATTTATATAATATCTTCAAATTATTAACCCGGTTGTATGCAGGATCAGTTTTCTAACAGAAGAGTTTACAAAACCAGAGGCTTTCAGTATCAGGTCGTCGGTGACTTTACCTATGTGGGCAGACCACAACATATTATTATTACATGAATAGAAATTTCCGTGTTTTTTATTGGTTTAAAAACAACTTTTGGGTCAGGATAAATCAAATCACAACAGTACCTAAATTGCATGAAAATATGGAAATTTTTGTCCGCTGCACAGTGGTTCTAGCGGAATTCAGCATCGCCCTGGTTTTTCTCTAAAATTAGATTGACAACTACTAGTACCAGTGGTGGAAAAATTTTCTCCTTAAGGTCAAGCCCAGGGCTTTTAAAGATTTTAAATGCCCAAGCCCAGCTGTTTTCATTCAAAGCCCAATTCATACCAAGATATTTTGTAACTGGTAAATGTATATAACAATAACAATAAAATGTATGCATATTATTTTTAGGTGTGGGGAATGCCAATGGACTAATTCTATTAATTTAAAATATTATTGATATTTGACATTGTTGTATTAGCAATTTTGTCTGTAATAAAACAGTTTATGTTATCAAGATGTTTTATTTATTGCATGTAATGAAGTATTGGTTCAGAGTTTGTAGATTTTAGTCTTTAAGACTGTTTGAAAGTGCAGACTCGTTTTTCACGATCATACTTTTTATCTTTAGATTCACGAAAATCAACATCGTCATCAGTGGCCTTTCTTTTATTCTGTCCCAATCCCGTGGTTACGTTCTGTTTACTTGAAGTAAACTTGAAATTGAATAGCGACATTTATGATTCGCGACCCTATCAACTACATTTAATAAAGCAACAACAAGTAAGCGCTTGAATCGAAACCCCAAAACCGGTTACTTTCAAACGCCGAAATGATTCGGATTCTAATTAGAATATTTATTTATTTATTTCCAATATATATTCATTTACTAATTTCCAATATCGTACTAAACCAGGAAGTAATCTCTCGATGTTGTCATGCTAAAATTAATACAAAATTAAAGGCAAACTATCAATAAACATAATAAAGATGTAAAATGAAATTAAAGAAACGTTTTTATTTGAAAAGACGGACTTTTTTCAATGTAAAAAAGCGTGCCCGTAGAAACAACTGCACTGCCCCGGGCATTGGACTAACACATTTTTCCACCCCTGACTACAATTGTAAGGAAGCATCCTCTATTTTTCTGATCGAGGAAGTTGGTGATTTTATTCATGTAATAAAACAATTACCGCTCAGTGAATATTACATTTTGTCTGGCTGATAAATCCTGATAGCCACCTATATCAAAGTCATTAATTTGCATGCAGATACGCTTTAGAAAAAGAAAGGATTCCATATTAAGGCCTTGTTCAAATTCCAATAAGTACCAAACTTAAGTGGGACATGCTGGTTTGTCTCCCCTTTAGAAATTAGGTCAGGGAGATCATCCAACAAGGGTAGTAACTTTATACTATATCTGTAGTAAAGCAGTGGTCATCACGGATGATCTTAACGAAGAACCATTATGAAAAACACTTTATAAAAAACAAAAACAGTCTGGACAAATATTTCTTCTTAATTATTTCAAGCAAGGCTAAAATTATCCATTATTATTTGAATTTAAAACAAGACTGACAAAGTGTTCAGTAAAATTTATTGACCTGTACTCATGGGACATTTTGACAAATCCAATAAAATTTTGAAGAGAAAACATCACTTTCTCAAATTAACCAAAAGTACAAGTAACCACTATTTCAAGCTTTTTCTCAAGTGATCAATTTGGTTTCTTTTTATTGAATTGGATAGACAAGAAGTTGACACTGTCCACCAAGTAGCAGACAACAAGTGCCTGTATCTATACATTACATACTTCCAAAACCTAATCGATACTGATCTACGTCAATATGTGTATTCCTATGGTAGCTCGGTTAATTAAATTGTGCACCTTTATGCAAAACTTTATTGGCCCTGATCGCCATACAATTGTTCATGTATTGTCTGCTTTTAGGGTAATACAAAATTACATGAGGCAATTTTGTTTATGAAGCATTGGCATGAAAATATATTTATGTCAACAAATCACATGTTATAGGACTTGACCGAGACAGCAACTTTGAATATTGATAACTTTTAATATTAGTGGACACTTATGACATGCTATGTGTGCTTAACCAGGTCAAATAATTACAATTCATTTTTGCAAAAAATACTAGTAAGTTATATCTATAGCACAGTAATGGTGTTAAAAACTTTCCGCAATTTTTCAGCTATATCATAGTGTCCAGTTTTTATTGGGAGGAAGCCAGAGTACTAGTACCAGGACAAAACCCCAGACCTTCGGTAGGAAAACTTGCAATCCTTGTCAATTAAGATTGAAGTAGAGTATACCCTGACCGCAGTGAGACGTCAATGTTCAATAGTGGACTAACTACTGTAAGCACATGGCTACCAAGGCCCCCTGACAGTATTACAGTCTCAAAAGAGGAAGGCGGTGCTATAAAAGACTTCTGACATGAAAACAGCTGATATTCAAAGCTAATCCCATTGTGTCACAGAAAAACGAAATATAATTTGATTAAATTAAGGCAGAGCCTTTCTATGCAATATTGCTTCTAATAGTAGTTGGTTATGCCTGTTTTCCACGTGAGTTTCCACACGTGAACTTTTATTCAATATTAACCAAGTGTTTTACATGTACATACTTCTCATGATTATTTTTAAAAAGATAAAAGAAAACAACTTCATTTATATCTTACAAAGGAACCTTATATTAAATTTAAAACAAAACTGCATGCAAATTACAAGAAATGTTCGTTTAAATATTTATAACAAAATAAGTACATTTGTTAAGTTCTAGATTAATTATTTGAATGCATGTCAATGAAAAGTTTTTGTACATCAAATATGGAATCAAAACATGTTTACTTATGTCGTAATGATGAAGACTCTGGATGACTTTTCAGCATTTTTCCAGCTATTTGTTAGCCATTCTGTGGCGAGACCTACATTTTTGTTGATGTGATTTTTAAATATAATAAACAGATATTACAGCCATACAGTGTGGCATGATAACAAAAGTTGTTATTTTGTGCTGAAACCTGCAAAAGCCTCCTATGAAAACCCTCTCTGACATTGTCTCAGGCATACTGTAGCTAGACCTACCTGTACAAGATCGTCTGGGTATCGTCCATGTCTACCACACATTTTGTTGAAAGCTGTATTTCTGTAAAAAACAAAAAGATTAAACTCAATTGGTATACTGGTACATACTATCTCAGTTGAGTTTTGCTTATATTATCAAGTGTCTGTCAACACTGAGGTTACAGGTTTGAGCTTTACTGCAGGCAAGGTGTGCTCGATTCCAACCTAATGTGACAAGGATTACAAGTTTTCCTGTATAAGATCTGGAATTTTCATCTGGTATCCAGCTTGCTCCCCCAATAAAATCTATATAGTTGAAAAATTGCTGAAAGTGGCATTAAAATTGATTCATACAACCACTAAAAATTTTTTTTTACATCTGCTGTTTTCTACATGTATTGTATGCATGTACGTATAGAGAAATCCTTACAGGATTGTTATAAACACGCAATTGGAGAATCAGTGTACATGTATGCAATATGATAAATTTATTGACTTTGAACTAGGTTGCTATCAGAAACCTGACAAAATGGTGATATTCACCAAGTCTCCAGGCAATGTTTATATTTATTGTGGGGGTTGATAAATCTATGGCAAAGTCATTGATATGTATTTTATTACAGGATTATGATGCAGACAAAGAAATTAACAGCGTTAATTTATACATCAGTATTGAAGAACATATTTTATTTATTCTGACATCAGAAAACCAAATTTGGCAAAGGTTTGTTATGAATTATTTCATTGGCTAAGGAAAAACCGCAAGACCAACAAGATTTAATCATTAGTGTTGGACAGTCCCTGTTCTATTTTTAGGATAACAAAGGGTAATATCAGATTCTCTGTTACCTACTAGTAGTAGATTTATTTTTGAAATTTAAGATACTTGCAACCTTTTATGAGATTATCGGACAATCAGAATTGAGACAAATTTACAATTATGTCATAATTTCTTTCTTCTAAATTTAAGAGTAACACAGCACCCATCTCAGGCACACTTGTACAGAACATTGAGCCTGATCATAAGATTTCTGTTCAACCGTAATGTTTGATTGATTGAATTGGTTGATTGGATGTTTGCTTTACGCCCAGAGAGTAGTATGTTAAGACCAATCATACATGTAATGTTTGAAATGATTTAAATGAAACAATGATCTATTTAAGGAATACTTCACATTTCTGAACAGGTTATATGATATAACATTGTTTGGGTCTATTTACGGCTATTAAACCATGCAGTTTATGAATGGTGTAAACAGTACCAAACCAGGAAAATTTTCATGGTAAAAACAGCAATGACACAATGGCACTATTTGAATTTTAACGACATAAGAATAGGTTATGGGACAGATGCAAGTTATATGGTATAATATGAGTTTCTCCAATTGAATTGGCCAACCAGATTTCACCTTACAAAGCAAATTAAAATTATCAACAAATATTTGTTGGGCTTATAAAGCAAACAGAGTATCCGAGGTCTGTTCTACATGTACTAGTATACTCAATCATAGTACATGTAGTTTACTTAATCAAATCTTAAAGTTTTAATAGTATATCCTCCTCAATGAGCCATTGAAATGAACAAATTTATGCTCCTTCAACAACTGGTTAAATTTATACATCTTATTTAACAATTTCTCAATTATCTCCCCTTTTAAAGAGGGTATGGCCTTGAATTTCAATCCCTTGTGTGCCAAGCTTGATTAAATTTAGCACAAAAGAACATGAAAAGAAACTTTTTAATTTTTAAATCTTATTTTATTATTTTCTCAATTATCTCCCCTCTAAAAGAGGCTATTGTCCTTTGCACAACCTAGAAATTCCTTCACCCCAAAGATACTTGTATGCCAAGTTTGATTGAAATTAGCACAAAAGTACCTTAGAAGAAGAATTTGACATCATATTTCAACCATTTCTTAATTACACAAGAATCTCTACTTTGAAGATGGAATAGTCATCAGTTCAATTGAAACTTGAACTTAATTTATCAAAGGACAAGTTTGATTGAAATTGACCACAGGTTCTGGGGCAAAAGATCAACAGCCATAACAATAGACAATGGACAAACTTCTTTTATCAGGAAAGCTCATTTTATTCTTTAAAAAAAAAACATACACATTATTTTTTGGACAAGACAGCAAGTTGGCAGGAAAACATCAAAATAGTAATTTTTATGTATAACTCATATGTCGAATGTATCTGTTTTTATGTATAACTCATATGTCGAATGTATCTGTTTTTATGTGTAACTCATATTTTAAATGTATCTGTTTTTATGTATAACTCATATGTCGAATGTATCTGTTTTTAATACTAGTATATACCTTTAACAATCAAAATTGATAAAATTCTTATTTTACATGTTTTACCAAAAGCAGATCTTTGATCAATGGAGAATTTAATCTTAAATGATAAAAAATCTGAATCTAGCAAATGTTTTATATAATTAGCAATCCTTTTATTACATAAGAAAACCTTTGAAGTTGAAAGCTTTTTCAATAATGGTATGTATGGCTTCATCTGGTATCTTGTGATTTATCTGAGTTAATTGCAACAGAAACTTTAATATAAAACATTATTATTTCTTATCCAAATGCACTACAGTTTCTGTGGATCTTGAAGTTCATGGTGTTCACTCACTAGGCTTATCCACCACGAGAGGCATCAACCAATAAAGTGGCTGAGGTGATTTTGGTAGACCCAGAATCCTTTGCGTAGCGATTGCATTGTAGGCAGCCAATTACATTTTTGTTTGTTTGGACGATGCTTAATGCCACTGTTAGCAATTTTTCAGCTATATCGTGGCATCAAGTTTTTATTGGATAAATGTACCTGGAGAAAAACCCTGACCTTTGGTAGGAAAACTGACAATCCTTGTCAATAAAGATTGGAGTCGTAGTGACACTAGAACCTGTAACCTCGGTATTAAAATATGATATGATCAACATTAGACAAACTACCTTAACCACTTAGCCAACAGGGCACCAGTAACCCATTACAATCATTGTTTACTATATGTCATCATTTACCAACAAATTTACCAACTTAAGCAAGTTCTGTACGAAAACCAATAATTACAATTTTTACAGACTGCCAACATGGCCAAGCCAATAATCAATTTAACTAGTGAAAAAAAAAAGAGGAATTCGTTTTGAAAAAATTAAAGGTACATAATTAAATTAGACGTATACAAACTGGAAACATCCAAACCTACGACCACCTGCGTACGGAGAGCTTAATTGAATATTATTGCATCCAGAATCCTTACACAACACAGCAAGAAATTCAGAAATAGCAAAAAATACGCATTAATGGCAGTCGCCAGGCCTGCAAGAAAATACTTCACAAAATTATACAAATGATGTTTTATGTAGACAAATGGGACGCGGGCTAGCGTATGTCAGTGAACTTAATTCATCACGAGTTCATAATGTGTGATAGTATTGATAGAGTCCATCAATCCATCGAATACAGCCAATAAGCAAATAAATATTCCTGCGGAGAAAAATGACAAGTAAAGCTAAAGAATCAAATTCTTGATTCATATATTCCGCTGTTCAATATTCAACAAGGCTAATGACTTGTTGTTTTATAAAACTAGGACAACGCACTCAAAGCATTAGGATGTGTATTAACGTACTAAACTGAAATTGACATCCTCCTCCTGCAAATCAACAATTCTAATTATATAATAACAGTAAATAAATTCATTATTTATTAGACAATTTTATAGCCTTATTCTGGCATGTATTGTCTGCTGCATGTACATGTATCTTATTTATTTCATTTGAGAAGGAAGGATAAGAATTAAATACATCTACAGAAAAAAAGTTTTTTTAATTGAGCTATCTGTAGATAGAAATAATTATTAACTTAAGTTTTTTTAATTTTTTTAACTGATAGTCAACAAACAGGTGGCTGGATTGACCCCACCCGAACCACAAAAATGATACAGCTAAGTACCAATCTGTAATACAACAAGATCCTATCAATGCGGTAAAAAGTTTTCCAGACATTATAAACTGCATTACGACCGATTCAATTTCAAGTTACTACCAATGTCGCAAATTTCATAGACCTATGCCAAAGCTTCACTGACATATATTGATTCAATACTTTAAAACTTCCACTTGCAATATGTATGATTAATCACAATTCTCGCGAGGCATGTCAGATGGCACAACTGCATAAAATTCACCAATGCTCAATTACGTCTGAGGGACGACTTCAGACTCCTGTTACTTCAGACCTTCAATTCCTCATGCGTAATAATTATACCCTGAAGTAATTAGTTTATTCCAGGCTGCTAAACTATTAAATTAATAAGTTTCTCTCTACTTCCAGTTGTGTAGAAAAACACAGGGTTAAACATCATGACCCAGAAAATGTACTTGACAGGACATTTTCCTTTAGCAAGGTAAAGATTTAAAATTGTGACGTCTGACCAACGGTCTAGCAAAAAAATTATTAAAAATCTCATTTTTTGTTCTGCCTGTCCAAATGTCAGAAGGGATTTTCATACATTAATAAATTTAAAGCTCTTATTTATTTAAACTAACGTGAAAGAAAGATTCTATTTTGACCCCAAAAAAATATTTTGCCATAAAAATAGTAAAGTCAAAGTTTAGGTTTTTGGCACAAAATGTGGGGTGGGCATATGACTTGGATAAATTTTCAAAATTCCTCTTCCACTTCCATTAGGATAGATGTAGTTAAAATTTGTTTGTTTGTTTGTTTGTTGTCATGAATAGTGTTATAATCCACTTTCAGCAATTTTCAGTAATAATGCTCCGTCCAGTTTTTATATGGGGGAAAACGGGGTACCAGGAGAAAACAACCTTTGGCAGAAAAACTGGAAATCCTTGTCAATTAAAGTCAAGCACACCCTGCCTGCAGTAATGCTGGAACCCATAACCTCAGCGTTAACAATCCATGTGATCGATTGTAGTTGAAATATTCTAGCACCCTGACAATTATATCCTCTTTTGCATAAGCTGCCTTCAGACATAACTTCAGGTCCGGAGCATTGGATTTAATGACAACAGCATAGAAATTCTACTTTCGGATATTCTCTAGACTAACCATTTGTAATATAAATAAGTCCATGTAGACAGAAAGTATTATATACAAATCAAGAACTTTGGGAAAGTTAATAATTTCAGGAAACCTAAAAATAAAACTGTACATACTAGTACATAATACATGTACTAGTACATGTTATTATTGCAAATAGTAATTGCTTATCGACACCCACAATTTCTTTTAATGAAAAAGTGAACATAGAGCTTTAGATGAACTTATAACCTGACATTTATTGTGCAAGATCTATTTAAGTTAAACATAACTTTGTTAAAAACATAAATAAAATGTTTCAAAACAAAAATCAGTAAATTAAACACAGTCACAGTGTGCCAAATAAGCCACACGCCCATGCCCAAGGCGTGTAAAACCCAACTCGGGCCTCCTAACATCAACAGGAAGAACGCCAGATTGGCGTGTTATTTATAATAACTCACTCGGACCTACTAACTTTAACATAAAGAACACCAGAGTTGTGTTGTGCAATCGATAAACCGTTTTGATAACTTGATGTTTTCTTTATGTAAATTTGTGAATTTTCATGCATAAAAGTGGAAAAACCCTTGTTTATTAATTGATTTACGATGCGAGCGCATTTGGTGCAATCGGAAAATCTCTGCTTAGATCGCCTCATTTCAAGACATCCGAGAAGTTTCAAAAGACACTACACGTGGTAGAAAATGTGCACACTTAAGGTAAAAAGTTGTTATTTTATTTTCTTCTGATTTAGTAAATTAGAAATCCTCAGGTTACTTTTCTGTCGGGGAAATAAAGGAAATTCTGAAAGCCATATTTTTTAGTTTTAATTAATGGTTCACCCAACGTTGGAGTCGTGTTTGTAATTTATGCATACAAATCGGAAATGCACCAACAGTATTTGTAATTCTTATCATGTTGTAAATACAGTATTTGTACGTTTCTAATTTTTTGCATTTGAATTGTCTTTTCAGAATGACTTAACAGGGTGTTACTCTGACAGTTCTGATGATGATTATGAGATGAGTGAGGACATGGTCTTAAGCATGTTAAAACAGTTTCAACCGGGACTGACACACTGGACACAGATATTAATAAAAATAAATGAATAATAAATTTATTTGCTATTTATCAAATTTAACAATTTTTTGGGCCTTCAAATCTGTCTTTGGGCCTGTAAGTTCCTTCATGTTGTAGGCCCAAATGGCCTTTACTCATAAATTCTTATTGCACAGACTGCAGTCAACCAGAGATGAAAATCATTTGAGGTTTTACACCTGAAAAGGCATAGACAAATTTGCTGTCTGCATAAATTACAAACACCAATGTTATAAATATGTGAAGTTGTGAATTGAAATATTTGCATATGAGAGATATGATACTGCATTATTTATATTTGTAACCTGAATTACTGTACTAATTATAAGAAACTGACAGTACTAGTATCATCATAGATTTTAATAATATACTGTGATTATATATTATTTTATATAAAAAAAAATAGAAAACAAAGATTTCTAACATTCCATTATTTCTAGCTAAACTTCAGTTATCTTTTCCACATTACATTTTTTTTAAATTTAGCATTCAACTGCACCATTCTTCTCTTCTTCCATGACCATGATGACAGGCACTAGCTATTTTTATTATTATTTATTTTATTCACATCACCATTTTTATCCTTTTTTACCTCCGAAAATAAGTAATTCCAGACAATTTCCTTTGACTATAACCTTTTATGAATATGTATGTCTATGACCAAATGTACATAGTAATACCTCTGTTAGAAAACATGTCCAGGAATTTCAATTTAAACGTGGTCCATTCATGTTTATTTATTTAATCTACCGTAACAGTAGCAAATTGTAATAATAAAAACTTAGAAAGAGCCCAAATGCACGTGTTTATTTAACGTTTAATTGTTTTATTTGTATGTTAATTGGATTATGCAATTAACACCTTGGCAAGCAATACACAACACAGCTGATTTGTTTTGTAAACATACCTCGTCTGTTGAGAGGACGAACTCTTACCGCCACGCGAACTTTATCGGTACTCATTACTTCCGAATCAACACTTAATCACATGTATATTACATATATTCCGTTACATTAACAATTACTGATAAGAAACACATGTTGACATCTAATTATTTCCTTCCTATCCACTTCACGTTTACTTCTTGCGCCATTTTGCATGTTCTGATTATCCGGGTAGTCTGTGTTTATGATTCACATATATTTCCGATATTCTCAAAATGTGTATTGTTATGAGGGAGTATTTCAAAATACCACAGATCAATACTACTAGATGTTTAGACGTACAAGTAAATCAAGTCAAGTAAATTTTATTTATAGTCGGTAAGACAAACGATAACAGTTTATATACATAAAACATAAGCTCTGATGAGCTTTTAAAACCGACATATAAGATACAAAATCAGCCACAAACAACAGATTACGTGCGATACACGACACGGTTTTTGAGATCTCATATACACTTTAATTAGTTTTAAGCGACTATAAAGTTTATTAAATTAAAAGTATACTTGAACTTTTTTAATAGTGACACTTTAGTTTAAACATATTTTATTTGAAATCTTGCAATTGCAAATACATATCACAATACAAATTATAACACAAAAGGATTTGGAAACAAGCTGAAACAGCTTATATTAATCCATCTCCTAAATAAATATATATCACATAAAGTAAAAGCTCGTAACAGTTATTTGCATGCTTGTGTGGTTTTAACATACATTAGTAATAAAAATCACAAGGTATAATATACATGCTATATATAATGTAGAAGAAAAACATAGAATTATGACAACATTAATAGTAAAACAAAAACATTAGGATGTTGGATGAAATGTATGCAACTTTAAAATTATTTTTCGACAAATCGTTTGCTTTTTAAAATAAACTTCTGGACTTTTAAAAAGATTTCTTTATTTTGGATTGTATTTAGTAAATTTGACCCGAAAAGTAAAACTGAGGTGGGAATCAATTGGAATTGAAAATGGGATTGATAATATTAGTTCCTCTCTAATGGTATCATATTTTGTACAATTTAAGAGGAAATGTGAGGAGGTTTCAACTTGTCCGCATGTGCAGTTAGGAGAGTCCACCAGATTTCGTACGTAGAGGTGTTCATTTAGCGAGCTACTCCCCAGTCGCAATCTGGTGTGTAATACCTGTCCCAGTCGGGTTCCAATGTAGTAATAATATGGAGGCTTTATGACACGTTTACTTATTCGTTGTTTGAAGATATTTAATTAACGATGTAGAATTTCGAGTATACAGGGGTAATCTGTTCCATAATTTTATGGTCGACGGCAGGAAATATTCCGAGTAAAAATTTGTTCTTGTGCCGACCTCAATAATATTTTGCGATTGACGGGTATAATGTGTATGCGTATTGCCAATTGATGAAGGTACCAATTCCCGCAAATAATCTGGGGTTTCGAAGTTAATCATTTTGTAAAATAATACAAGTTTGTGGGTCTCTCGTCTGTCTGAAAGCGATTCCCATCCCGTTTCTTCATATCATTTTTCAATAGAAGTTAATTTAGTACCTCCCGTTACAATTCTCATGGCTTCTATTTGAACATTTTCTATTTTATTCACTAAACTTTTATTGGTGTTGTCCCATATTACATCCCCATATTCCAATAAAGGTCTAATAAAAGAAAGGTAAATTTTTTCTAAAACGTGTCGATCAAGACAAAGTCGAAATTTGCGCAGAATATTTATTCTAGTATAAGCCTTTTTTACTATATAATTAATGTGATCGTACCACATACCATCTTTAGAAAAGTAAATACCCAAATGTTTATGACAATGAACCTCTTGTATGTCATAATTATTCATAAACAGAGTAGGATGTACCGGTTTCATTAGCTTACGAGAGAGTAATAAAGTTTCCGTCTTCTGTGGATTGAAGTTGACTAGCCACTTATTTGACCATTCGTGTATTTTGTCAAGATCACTGTTTAGTAATCTTGCAGCATTTTCAGGGGTATCGACAATTAAATATAAACTTGTATCATCAGCAAATAATTTGATGCTGGCACCGATCTCAGTGACTATGTCGTTTATAAATAAAAGAAACAAGAGTGGACCTAATATGGACCCTTGGGGAACCCCTGCTTTAATTGGCTTCCATGCAGAGCAGCTGCCATTTGACGCAACACGTTGATATCTAGCATTTAAGTAGTTTGTGAACCAGTTTAGTAAGTTGCCTGAAATTCCATAATTTTGCAATTTAAAAAGCAAGCCTTTATGCCAAACTCGATCAAAGGCTTTGCTTATATCACAGAATACCACCCTTATTTCTTTACCACTGTCAAGGGCCCTCATTAGAAATATTAACAAGTTGGTTTATTGCCGAGTCTCCTTTAATAAACCCAGATTGGTTAGGAGTAATAATTTTATATTGTGTTAAATAATTATGTACATGTTTGTAAACACATCTTTCCAAGCACTTGGCCATTATACTTAAAAGGGATATTGGCCTGTAGTTTTTAATTTCACTGGGATTATTACTTTTAAAAACCGGTGTAACATTAACTTTTTTCCACTCTTTGGGAAAATAAGCTCTATTTAATGACAAGTTAAAAAGTCTACACAGTGGAGATTTTAACTGGACTGCTGCCTCCATTTAAAGACGTGGGCTAATAAGGTCAGGACCTGTAGCTTTAGCGGGATTTAGAATTTTTAACACATCTTCAACTTCATTTTCTGAAATCACAATATTACTTAAATTGTGCCCAGGAGTTATAAGTTTTGGAAGTTCAACTCTATAGTCGTCAAGCTCGGTTTGCGATATAAAGAAGTCATTTAACTCATTTGCCTTGTCAGTATCTTCGAAAATTAAAGTGTCGTTTTTAATTAAAGGAGGGATGCCTGATTTTACCGGCTTTATACCTGAAATCTGGTTACAAAGTTTCCACCAAGATGTGGACGACGAGTCTACATTAGACAATTGATTGATGAGTTTAGTTTGATATGCATCGCGTGCTTTACGCACTACAGACGTTACTTTGTTTCTTATATGTCGAAATTTATTCCAGTCTAAAGGATTATTATGACGTTTTGCTTTCGTATGAGCACGATTTTTTTTTCTGATAAGTCTTCTTATGTCATTAGTAAGCCATTTCGGATCAGATTTACGTATGGTTACTATTTTATTAGGAATTGTCTTTTCAGCAGCAAGTATTATGTTACTGGAGATACCTAGGGTGATTTCGTCAATATTATCACTATTAAATATTCTGTCCCAATTAACTACGGCTAGATTCTGTCTAAACTCATTAAAGTTACCTTTATTATATAACCATACCTTACGCTTAAAGGATTTACAATCGGGTTTAGGGGTGTTTAAGAAGCCTACAACTGGGCAGTGATATCTTACTTGATCCAGTAGGGGAGGACCTACTCCAGAATATGGCACAAAGTTTAAATTGTTTGATATCACTAGGTCAAGTAGGGACGATGAGTTTTCTGTAAAATAAGTAGGTTCATCGATAAGTTGATGAAGACTATAATTGGTAAAAAGTCGTTTCATTTTTTAATTATCTGTTAATTGATTATCATTAAAATCACCTGTTATCAATATGTAGTCTATATTACAATCATTCACAGCTGACTCTATCGAACCTTCTACTTTCGCCCATGTCTCGATGTTACTATGCGGTGGTATATAGAAAGTGCCGTATAGTACCCGTTTACGGTTTATGATTAATTGAACCCATATAGCTTCTATGCCCATGGGTTCCAAATCGTTACGTCTTGTGGGATGAATATTATCTCGCACATAAACAATGACCCCGCCACCATTTTTGTTACCCGCCCTGTCTTTACGGAAGTGCTTATGGTAATTATAGAGTTCGATGGAATCATCTGTAGTATTTGAATTCAACCAGGTTTCAGTAAATGACAAAATATCAAAATCTTTATATTCAGCAGATATTAGGTCAAATTTTGGCAATAGGCTTTGTATATTAAGGTGTATAAAGGAAATAGATTATGAAATTTCTCACTTATACTACTAATATCTGACTCTGTTGTTGAGCTTATACTTGACGGATCATCCTCAGTCGGACCAGGGTTAATTTCTACACCAATTAAATTAACAAAGTCATGACTATAAGTAATATGAAAAATGTACTTAGGATACAACCGATTTGAAAAAATATTGATAAATCACAGTTACTTGTCACTAAGCCGTTTGACTTTATTAAGTTTTTCTGTACAAGGTGTTTTTCAGAAAGGTTTTTTTTCAAGATAAGGTAAGTCACCAAAGTACCAGATAAACACAATCACTTGAAAATTGTTCATTTTGTTGTTAGCGAAATATAACCAGTACACGAAGAAACTTTCCAGAATCGAAAGTTTTAATTTTGACCTATGTGACAATGCAGAGGCAAATAGGCCTACTCTCAAACGATATTGCTCAATACTAATACCCATCAAGTTACACCTGACTGATCGACTAAATAGTGAGAGTGGCCTAGAAACAGTACAATTTGATGATTAGGTCTACAGTATAGGTATGTAAAATATAGCAAATACTTGTGTATTATTCGGCGTGGTAGCATAAACATTTCATCCATGAAATTAAATAAACACTGCAAATAGTGACACTTTAGTCCTTGAAGTAATGACATAGCAAAAATACCACTTATACTACTACTATTAACTGACAAACACGTGCCGATATTGTCATTATTTAATATAGCATAATGATAAAACCGTTTAATAAAATACAAAATGTAAAAAATCCATAATTACATACTACATGCAACTTTTTCTACAATAGAAATCTGCGAATTTGGCGCTGATAAGAAATGAAAGCTGACAGACAGATTCTTATGCTGTAGATTGGTCGCACCCCCCCCCCCCCAAGTCAGGGGTTCTGATTCCACGTTCTCTTCATCATAGAGTGAATGTAGAAATAAAAACCCATGACTTGGGAGGACTGATAGCCGTGAATATTAAGAGAAAGATTCGCAATCCACGTTAAGCTTCATTCATGCGTCTGCTTCAATACATTTTTAACCAATAATAATTTTTTTAAATGCTACATTACTGGAATGTTATGCTTTACAGAAATGGTTCTCGACAAGGCCTTTGCTCATCATTATTACAATATTTTTAACTTTTCTCTAAAATGTATTTTCTATTTATTGTTAAAGCATCATTGGTCTATTAGTACACCGTGACTTGACTACACATTCATATACATGAATAGCTATTCATTGAAACCAATTTCAATGTCGTATTAAATTAAATGTAATTTTATGATATATATAGCTTTGCACATACAAAAATCAATTTCAGCGTTTTAAACGTAAATATGTAGGACGAAATGATTTTCTACTTCAAATTATTTTTAAAGAGCTTCCTTGTTTGCATAAGTAATTTTCCATATAAAACATATGACTGTATGTGTTCAACGCAAAGTAACAGATATAAATAACACAGTTTGTTTACATAAATAAATATCATTGACTGTACTAAGTGTTACGTTAATAGCGTTCTATATATATGAAAAGGGGGGGGGGCAAGAGGTGGTCTATTAACAGGTTACAATTGTTTTTATTTCTCCCATAACATATAACTGCAAATTTAAAATAATGATAACAGATAACAGCAATTTCCATGAGAAAACCGAAAACATTGAATTCGAAAAAACATACTAGCAGAATTGAAAAATTTAGACGGAATAACAGAGAAAAATCTGTAAAACAGTTTACAGTGTTCTGACTATTAACAGCAAACAAGGTTTTTATTTTCATTATAATAGTTAACAACAATGTCAATTTTTAAGAAGGCAGATAACAGCTAATGGTTGAACAAAGTTAACAGTTGGTTTATTTTCTAAAAAAATAACAGTTAACAATGCCAAAAACACTTTAACAGAAAAGATCTTGCACTCCCTTCTTATATAAAACCAAAAATAATGAGGCGTAATCAAAACAGCAAAAATACAAGTAAGAAACGTCATGGCTAAGATTAAACTAATGTAAGTAGCAAGTTACACTCATATCAGCATTCAACAAACATCAATAAGGTGATATCAGGTGTTTCGGGGGTGGGGGAAAGCATATATATACACAACTTCACCATTGACGTATGGCCAGTTTTTTACCCAAACTTGTTAGAATAATGCGATCTAGAACGAATAATCGTACCCTCGCTTTTTTTGCGAGGTAATCCGACAAATCACAAAACTAACTTCGGATTAAAACGGCAGTAAAATTCTGCCTTAATGCGATCCACTGATTTACAATAACATTAACTGTTCAATAAGAGGACACCATGATATTAAAGGCCAGCAACGTTTTTTGTCTATCTTTTGACGTAATTTTGTAAGATGCCTTGTGTGGACAGAAACAAGTCTGAGAGTTGAGAAGTACAATTCGTGTTCATGAGTATGCTAACTGTCTGTTTGAAAACAGGACACCATACTCGACAAATATGTTATAGAAAAAAAAACTATTTCAGTATAATCACTATTAAAGCATTGCGGTTGAAACCACTAGAGCATTGCAGACGACAATTAAAGCACAAGGACAGCCATATCTATATAAACATTCACGGTAAACGGGTTGTCGACACGTAACCGACCGTACCACAATTATCTTGGTGCTTACGCCTATGTATAATTTATAAGAGTTATACTTCGGGCATTGCTGATGTACTTAAAAGCACGTGACACTGACAATCTTTTGCTTTATGTTGCTGTTTACGTCCTGAAATGATAGTTAGATACTGTTGGTTGGTACAGCAGTTGATGGATAATAAATCCCTTATTAAGTGGTTTTCTGATAACAAAATGCAGGCTAATCCTGACAAATTCATAGCAATTGGAAAACGAACTCCTGAGAAAATTTTTTATTTAATATTAATTGTGTTAATATTTTATGTGAAGATGAGGTAACATTATTGGGTGTTAATATTGACTACACATTAAATTTCAATACACATATATGTAAGAAAGATGCAAGGCAACTAAATGTTCTCAAGCGAATTGTCAAAAACGACACTTACTATTTATTACTCGTTTATCATATCGTTTAGCTTTTATGAAGATTTTGGCAGCTCTTATGAATCTCTTCCGAAAAGATCTAAACTTCCTGCTTTAAAAACTAGAAGAAAGCCTTGAAGTCCTTTAAAATTATTAATAAATTTGTCCTTATTATTTGCAAGATTTGACTGTAATAAAAGGATCGCGCGTTTAATGTTAGGAATGTAAATACAGCACCACAGACTTCATACGATCAAAGAGCATTCAGATAGAAGGCAACAAAAATCTGGAATCCCTTTCCAAACGAGGTCAGACAGAAGACCTCGTTTGAACAGTTCACAAATTACATAAACAGCTGGTGTTGGGGTTGGGTAAAATTTCTATGTAGCTCATGTAAACTCAAGAATACTCCTCATGCCTGAGTAACAGTATACGGTTCATTAATTTTTTTAACTTAAATACCTAATACTGTCATGGTTTATTGCTATGCAGCTATGCTGAGTGGTAAATATGTTTCTGGGTAATAATGGTATAGAGCTTTGAAACCCTTTATTTGCCTATGTATTGCTTGCTGATCAATCAATCGATCAATCAATCAATCAATGACATGTGCTTAAAGTCGATGTTTTAGTGATTGGGGTTTCTGCTCAGTAACAATATATTTGATTGTGCTTACAAATGAAGCTGTGCTTAGTTTATGCTTAAATTTTTTGCATGGCTATTATACTTTATTAATTGAATTGTTGTATGCATGTTACATTGTCTCATGTGCATGTATATGCATGTATGTATTGTTTGCTTATAGTCGGTCAAAGAGCTCTACAGAGCTCATGTTGCCTTGTTATAATGTTTTTATCTGCAGACTATTAATAAAACTTAATTTACTTTACTTTATGGACGTCATTTCGTTATTCGTTGTGACACCACCGAATAGGATTTGATGACACTTTCGCAGAATCCTTTGTCACATGTTGCAGTTGTGCAGTTGATATTTTACTGATATTTTACATTTTGACCAGAATGATTTGTGAGTTTCCATCAGCAAAGCCCTGGACATTGCCATTCTAGACATAGGGGAGATGGGGTTACCAATTATAAAGATTGCAAAGTTTTTTTTTCGAAAATTTTTCTGGATTTTCCTGATTATTTTTGCATTGGTTTGTTTTATTTCCCTTTGATGCATATGCCAATGAAATGTTTTTACTTGGGTCATAATCAAACATGAGACAGGGATCTCATTTGATACTCGCAAAGCTTTCCTTCTGTGCAGTCTGCACTTTGATTTTTTAATGGGTTAACCATTTATGGATTGGCAGCACACCGTACAATATGTCCACATATTCAGGACGAGAAAGAATTAAGTCAATCCAAATGAATAAGCAACTTAAATTAGACTAGAAAGTGCGGAGATCATTAAATTATATCTGCAACCTCACTCTTGTACGAAACATTGGATTTGGTACACGGAATCACAATGTGTAATATCTGTAGATCCAGCATAACCCGGGAAGTTTTTTGTAGGTTTTTGTTTTGTCTTTGAAAAATAAGTATCCAGTGTTCTATCGCTATACAATTTAATTAAAATTAAATATTTCACTTGCTTCCTCATTTTGTTATTGTCATGTGAAGATCTAACAGCACTGAACATCAGATTGAACTTTTGATATTAATATTATCCAATGAAAAATTTGGGTATCCCCAGAAAAGTAAATATTATCCAATGAAAAATTTGGGTATCCCCAGAAAAGTAACAAATAAAACATATGCTTTTATCTTAACTGCGCTTTTACTGATGAAAATGGTGCAATAATAACTGCGAGATGTCGAATAAGAACAGAGAATTCCCCATCAGGGTTGGTGAAACCAATTTTTGGTTGGTCAATACAGACGTTAATCCTGAGATGACCTGTAACGGGATGTTGTTGGTAAGCAAATGGAAGATTAATTTTTACAAGATTGATCGCTATAGTGACGTGGAAATATCCGTACTTGTATGTGATATTTAAAAACCACTAAATCCGGTTGGACAATTTTATCTCGTACCTTCCAAATTCTAATTAATTCGCATGAAAAAGTGAGTAGACGGAAAGGGAGTTCAATGAAACCCATGAGGATGCCAAGAAGTCTTCTGGATGTATAAATATAAAGTATTCTTTCTAGACCTATAAATGCTTCTCAACAAATTAAAACAGATTCTGTACCAAACAGATTTCATTGACATCGTCTGCAATATACTTATCTGTGGTTGATAAATTCTTATGTACGAGAAAGATTGCCATCAAGGCTAGCCAGGTTTGTCCACTAGGCACTATAACGATACGCAAAATATATAAATTTAGAAATACGATTATTCATATATAAATTATATTCAACGTAAATTAATACGTAGATGTATCAAAACAGGCGACAATATTGCATTTCTTTGTGACGGAAAGTTGATCTACCCTAACGACCTTGAAATTAAAGTTGATCTACCCTAACGACCTTGAAATAAAAGTTAATTTACCCTAACGACCTTGAAATTAAAGTTGATCTACCCTAACGACCTTGAAATTAAAGTTGATCTACCCTAACGACCTTGAAATTAAAAACCCAAACGAAAACACTTAGGTGGGCCTCTTACTTAGACCTAGACTTGGGAGAAAACTACAAACTAGACTCTACAAACGTGATGCCTTCAACTTTCCAATTGTCAACTTCCCGTTCATCTTCTCAACATAACATGATACTAACAAATGTGTAAATAAACAGAAACAGTGTCGGCAAAACAGGTTTTTATAGCAACATTCTAGAAGCTCCGGTGTATGGTGTGTACATTTCACAACTAATACTTTTGACTTATATGCTACTGAAACAAGGTTTATTGTACCTATTCCTTCAGAAGACTTTTTGCAGTCCGAATGATATGATTTACATCGGCACAAACTTTCCTTCTGTACAAAACTTAAAAGGTATCGCAAGAGCATATGTAAATATATACTATATAAGAGGGATAACTCTGTTATTTTTTCGCTGAAATTCTCGACAACACCACACATATAACGACACCGTTTAGGTAGATAAGAGATAATTAAGGATTAACTCAAAAAATATTTTCTCCATCGAGGGATAACAAAATTTCCGTTTTGCACATTGTATAATCCGCGTAGCGGATTATATTAAATGTGCACAACGGAAATTTTGTAGTTAATACTTATAAATAAATTCAAACAATAGAATAAACTCGAGAATTTTATTTTTGTAACTGGACATTTTTGAAAAAAGAGATCAACACAAAAACTGTTAGTTTCCCGTGGAGTAATATATGACGTCAAATGGCGCGTGTCTCCATGACGATCAAATTTGTTTTCCATCCTCTGATAGAAAATATTTTCCAGCCAATCAAAAGTCAGTATTCTCGCAAAATTTATTTATTTAAAGATAACAATGACTTCCCAGTCTTATTTTAAATTATCATTATCAAACAAAGCTTTTTTTCCACTTTATGGAAGAATAAAATTTAAATTGTTCGGTTGCTGAGTGGTCATCCACCTTTGTTAAACTGCCCGTCAACACCGAGGTTGCGGTTTTGAGTTTCAGGACAGCAGGGTGTACTCGATCGATTCCAACCTTAAGCGACAAGGTTTATCAGTTTTCTTATGAAGGTCCGGGTTTTCCTTCGGGTTCTCCGGATTGCTCCTCTAAAATAAAAAAAATGCAAACCAACAAAAAATCAAAGAATAAAACAAGAAACAAGTCTTATCGTTGCATTTTCTAATGTCCACTTAATAATAAAACGGGACAGATGATACATATAAATACCAGAACTGGACACATGCAACGTACAAAGGTCCTATACAAATAATACAGTTAATTATATACTTTACCCGAGGTAGCATTTATATATAATACAATAATATAAGGTTATGCCCAGTAGATTTGTATACCACACGAGTCTAATAAAGTTCACCATAATCATGCAATAACTTCTTTATTGTATCTCAGATCATTGATTGAACATGCAATTTGTTATCGATGATAAGTTTAAAATATATTTGCACTAGTGCAATATGGAAATTTATTGCCCGCTTATTTTACCTACTTTCTGTTATTTTGCTATAAAATAATAATTCATACAATATGTTATTTTATCGCCATCAATAAATTGAGGTTATATTTCAGTACAGATCATTACACCGGACCTAACCAATGACCAATATGTAGAAATACCCAGGGATTTAACATTATAATCATAATTATAAACGCAACAAGCAATATTAGAGAAACAGCATTGAAAATATTTCACTTTAAACCTAAGCAAGAAAAGATAGTATCATATATTTCAAATGGAATGGACACCAAAACTCAGAATAAATAGATAACCATCATAGTGTAATTTAATTTAAATGTGTTAAACTGTTACATATAGTTGGAAATTTACCGAGTTAATAAATTTGGAAATTTGGAAATTGCAGCAACCAATAACAAAAAGGGGGGAGCAAGCGAAAGATTTAATTTTAATTAGATTGCGTAACAATAGTCCGCGATCAACGCAAGTTATATCGTAAAATATGGGTTTTTAAATTTATATAGGCCAATCAGATTTCAGCTTACAAAGCAAATTAAATTATTTGTCACAATAATTCTTACAGGCTGATCCATTATGGGAGAAAACAATCATCCAAAACATGAAAATTTTGCACTATAAAGCGACACATACCTCGTGATATAGTAATGGAAAAAAATTGATTAAAATGTATTTTTCTGTGCTACTGTGAGCGATGTAAATGTGATTTATTTTTTTTAATTGAGAAGAATTTAACCTTCTTCTGAGTACAATGATTCCAGATTCTCCGATTCGCATAGTCGGACAATGTTCATCAACGCGCTATTTTGATTCGAATGTTGGGGACAACTGACTTGTCATTGAAGTTATTGGAACTTGAAACATACGGTTCATATTTAAAGACCTTTCATTTGTTGGCTGTAAAGTCACATAGGTCAAATTTCCAGTTTCAAAACTGTCACTATTAGATTCTTGGTGGGTTTGTTGAACAGTCCCAAATGGATCGGCAAACTGGTCACGTGATTGTGGAGTATGTTCGATTGGGTCAGAACAACAGTCACGTGATTGTGAAAGAGTTTCTGGTATAGTTTGTGAAGGTTGTTGAATTACTGTTGACTGCTGTTGGCGACGACGTTTAGGTAATTTAATTTCGTCTGAAGAATTAGAAATCGCTGTAGACGCCGTAGTTTTAGATTGTAATCGCTTTTCGCGCTGGCGTTCATTTTTCCACCACATTTTCAGTTTTGCAACATTAACTTTGGGTCTTTCTTGTCGCACGTGCCCTTTATTAAGTTCTTCTGCGAAGAATTTGAGTTTTTCGTCTGTTGGATTTTTACATGTTTTGTACCATCGTCTCATGTTAGGAATTTCATGATCCGGATGAAATGTTAGTCAGGAATCTTTTGGTGGATAGCCAGTGTCACACGGAAAATCTGAAATATATATTCCAAATTATTTTAAAATGTCTATATTGAGGAGGGTCATTTCTTAACAATATCGTATCATAATTTCCTGTCGATATGCACAACTACATATGATGTACTTCATTCCTACCAAGTTTCATAAAATTCTGATAGTTACACAAAAATGTTGCGCTTGCACGAATATTTTGATAAATTTCTAAATTCAGAAGGAGAAAAAATATCGTATCAAAACTTCCTGTCGATATGCACAATTAGATATGGTGTGCTTTATTCCTATTAAGTTTAATACAATTCTGATCAGTCGTTATAGAGGAATTGCGCTTACAATAATAAGACTGATGGACCCGTCAAAAACATTGTACCCTCCGCAACTTTTTTTGAGGTCTAGATGGGTTTCGGTAGCTGTTTTTGCTGCTTTAAAAATTTCAACGATTATTTCACAGAATTATAAGGATTAAACACTATGTTTTAGGAAATTATCAATGTGTAAACTCCGGCGACTCCCTCACAAACTTGACATTAAGTCCTTCGGACTTTATTTAGTTTGTGAGTGAGTCGCCGGAGTTTACACATTGATAATTTCCTAAAACCTAGTGTTTAATCCTATAATGCATAATCATAGTGAGGTACATAAGGGAAACATACACATTACAATATAACACAATACATAATCATAGTGAGGTACATAAGGGAAACATACACATTACAATATAACATAATACATAATCATAGTGAGGTACATAAGGGAAACATACACATTACAATACAACACAATACATAATCATAGTGAGGTACATAAGGGAAACATACACATTACAATATAACATAATACATAATCATAGTGAGGTACATAAGGGAAACATACACATTACAATACAACACAATACATAATCATAGTGAGGTACATAAGGGAAACATACACATTACAATATAACATAATACATAATCATAGTGAGGTACATAAGGGAAACATACACATTACAATACAACACAATACATAATCATAGTGAGGTACATAAGGGAAACATACACATTACAATACAACACAATACATAATCATAGTGAGGTACATAAGGGAAACATACACATTACAATATAACATAATACATAATCATAGTGAGGTACATAAGGGAAACATACACATTACAATACAACACAATACATAATCATAGTGAGGTACATAAGGGAAACATACACATTACAATATAACACAATACATAATCATAGTGAGGTACATAAGGGAAACATACACATTACAATATAACACAATACATAATCATAGTGAGGTACATAAGGGAAACATACACATTACAATACAACACAATACATAATCATAGTGAGGTACATAAGGGAAACATACACATTACAATATAACACAATACATAATCATAGTGAGGTACATAAGGGAAACATACACATTACAATATAACATAATACATAATCATAGTGAGGTACATAAGGGAAACATACACATTACAATACAACACAACACATAATCATAGTGAGGTACATAAGGGAAACATACACATTACAATACAACACAATACATAATCATAGTGAGGTACATAAGGGAAACATACACATTACAATATAACACAATACATAATCATAGTGAGGTACATAAGGGAAACATACACATTACAATATAACATAATACATAATCATAGTGAGGTACATAAGGGAAACATACACATTACAATATAACACAACACATAATCATAGTGAGGTACATAAGGGAAACATACACATTACAATATAACACAATACATAATCATAGTGAGGTACATAAGGGAAACATACACATTACAATATAACACAATACATAATCATAGTGAGGTACATAAGGGAAACATACACATTACAATATAACACAATACATAATCATAGTGAGGTACATAAGGGAAACATACACATTACAATATAACACAATACATAATCATAGTGAGGTACATAAGGGAAACATACACATTACAATACAACATAATGCATAATCATAGTGAGGTACATAAGGGAAACATACACATTACAATATAACACAATACATAATCATAGTGAGGTACATAAGGGAAACATACACATTACAATATAACACAATACATAATCATAGTGAGGTACATAAGGGAAACATACACATTACAATATAACACAATACATAATCATAGTGAGGTACATAAGGGAAACATACACATTACAATATAACACAATACATAATCATAGTGAGGTACATAAGGGAAACATACACATTACAATACAACATAATGCATAATCATAGTGAGGTACATAAGGGAAACATACACATTACAATACAACACAATACATAATCATAGTGAGGTACATAAGGGAAACATACACATTACAATACAACATAATGCATAATCATAGTGAGGTACATAAGGGAAACATACACATTACAATATAACACAATACATAATCATAGTGAGGTACATAAGGGAAACATACACATTACAATATAACACAATACATAATCATAGTGAGGTACATAAGGGAAACATACACATTAAAATATAACACAATACATAATCATAGTGAGGTACATAAGGGAAACATACACATTACAATATAACATAATACATAATCATAGTGAGGTACATAAGGGAAACATACACATTACAATATAACACAATACATAATCATAGTGAGGTACATAAGGGAAACATACACATTACAATATAACACAATACATAATCATAGTGAGGTACATAAGGGAAACATACACATTACAATACAACACAATACATAATCATAGTGAGGTACATAAGGGAAACATACACATTACAATACAACACAATACATAATCATAGTGAGGTACATAAGGGAAACATACACATTACAATATAACACAATACATAATCATAGTGAGGTACATAAGGGAAACATACACATTACAATATAACACAATACATAATCATAGTGAGGTACATAAGGGAAACATACACATTACAATATAACATAATACATAATCATAGTGAGGTACATAAGGGAAACATACACATTACAATATAACACAATACATAATCATAGTGAGGTACATAAGGGAAACATACACATTACAATATAACACAATACATAATCATAGTGAGGTACATAAGGGAAACATACACATTACAATACAACACAATACATAATCATAGTGAGGTACATAAGGGAAACATACACATTAAAATATAACATAATACATAATCATAGTGAGGTACATAAGGGAAACATACACATTACAATATAACACAATACATAATCATAGTGAGGTACATAAGGGAAACATACACATTACAATACAACACAATACATAATCATTGGCGTTGGACCGTAAAAGAAGACAACTAGGACAGGATATTTGATGAAATATTTTGTAAAGAAATGTGAGATATTGAAAAATTTATGGTTTATTTTCATGTTGTCAACTATCAATAAAATATATATATAAACAATTGACATCCAATATTTAATACCGGCACTCAAATATATTTTTATAGATATCCTACCCAAAGCAAAGCCATGGTATATTGATAGTACATCTAAAGTTGTCAAGGACCTTTTCTATCCACCAATACCCTTATAAGACTGATTAAATACATCTTTAAAATTATCTTCCAATTTAATGCTATGTTTTGCCACTATTTAAACAAAACAAATTCAATTTACCTTGCATTTTTTTATTGTTGTTATGTGTATTTTTTTACTTTGTATTGTTGATGACATTAATAAAAACTATTATCATTAAAAACATTCTTCATGTTGCTTTATTTAGTTATCTAATAAAAGTTGCATATATTAGTGCATAGACGGTCCGAGTTGTCTCAGTAGATGGACCGCGTTTTCTCAAAAGTAGACGGCCGAGTTGTCTTCGGGCCGAATTGTCCTGCACCCTTACCTGTTGTGTTGGACATATATTCTGCATACCATTTGCCGAACTATGTGCCTTACCTGTAGTGTTGGACATATTCTGCATACCACTTGCCGAACTATGTGCCTTACCTGTTGTGTTGGACATATATTCTGCATACCACTTGCCGAACTATGTGCCTTACCTGTAGTGTTGGACATATTCTGCATACCATTTGCCGAACTATGTGCCTTACCTGTAGTGTTAGACATATATTCTGCACACCACTTGCCGAACTATGTGCCTTACCTGTAGTGTTGGACATATTCTGCATACCATTTGCCGAACTATGTGCCTTACCTGTAGTGTTGGACATATTCTGCATACCATTTGCCGAACTATGTGCCTTACCTGTAGTGTTAGACATATATTCTGCATACCACTTGCCGAACTATGTGCCTTACCTGTAGTGTTGGACATATTCTGCATACCATTTGCCGAACTATGTGCCTTACCTGTAGTGTTGGACATATTCTGCATACCATTTGCCGAACTATGTGCCTTACCTGTAGTGTTGGACATATTCTGCATACCATTTGCCGAACTATGTGCCTTACCTGTAGTGTTAGACATATATTCTGCATACCACTTGCCGAACTCTGTACATTTTTCTTCACTTAGTTTGTTATTGTACTTCCAGTTAGCAATATTTGAAATGGCTGACTGAAAAAAATATTGATAAAAAAACAATTAAGTAATCTTTAACATTTATTGAGTGTGCGAGATTTGACGAGATTTAACGAAGTATAGTAAGCACTAATAACTGATTGATTGTTTGGTTGATATTAGTAAGTAAGTAAAGTAAGTAAGTAAGTAAGTAAGTAAGTAAGCTTTATTTAAAGTCGGCAAGACAAGTAACAGAAAACATAAGCTCTGCAAAGCTTTTAAACCGACAAATCATACATATTATCACACAAATAACATTAATCACGAACGTAATAAAAAATAAATAAAACTAAAATAATAATTATTATTGAGCCCTAAGTATTATGTGCTATTGTTTACTGTATCGTGTTTACTTTTCAATAAAGCGTTTCAAAACTTGCTGCAATAAATGATATACTAGTAATTGCAATTTTCAGATATATCATGGCGTCCTGTTATTATTGAAGGGGGAATCATGAGTACCCAGCGAAAACCCGGACATTCGGTAGAAAGCGTTTGTTTGTTTTAATGATGTTTAACGCCACTTGCAGCAATTTTTAGTCCAGTTTTAAACGGAGAAGGAAGCCGGTATACCCGGACTATCGATGTCTAGCTTGCAATAACGGATAATTAAGATTGGAGTCGACCACACCCTGCCGTGAGACTCGAACACGCAAAAGCTATGTGATAAATAGTATTAACCACCCGACCACCGAGGCCCACACCCATACCTGTTAGGTCACACGTGACGTGAAATACACTTACGTAGAAAGACATACCTGTGTAAGGGGACACAACTTTGCTAGCGTGGACTGTCCCATGTCTTTTAACAGTGACAAAACAGCACATCTGACAGTGTGATCGTTCCAAGTTTCAGGGGAGGTAATCCCAGGCAAACTGAAAATAAAACAAAATTAAAATAATAGTGATATTAATAACTTCAGGTAAATAAAGGTAATTAAAATGGGAATCCCTTTTGAATCGTCGTTTCGCTTTTCACTGATCGCGAAATTATAGTATTTAGAGATAAAGCAGTTGTTTCACACCAGTATCGCGTCTGCGTCTAAAAGAGTGGTTTTAATTATGGAATCGCAGCATCACATATCACGTAGTGGTAAAAAGTAAACAAATTTGGAAAGACATTGCGCATGGCAAAAAAATATTGACAACAACAAGAACAACCACCTTAAACTTAAGACGAGCATCACAAATATATCATGTATGTATGTCGGTCACAATCTCAACAGCGCTGATGTTTTTTTTTTATTGTTTTTTACCGTTTTTACGTATAACTATATATTCTTGTCGTGTCTTGTTTTGAACACCGTTAAAACTAAATCGGATGCTCCGAGATGGTAAGCAGCTATGCGAATGAATTACATTAAGCTTTACTGATCATGAAATAATTTACTATACAGCACAGGTTTGTCTTCTGTGTGCCGTGATAACGTACCGAGTTGAACGATCCTAATCAATCGGATCACCTCGGTTATTTCCGCCTATTTCCCAATCCTCAACGGAAATGACCGAGATATTCCGATTTGAATCCTAATATCTAACGGTAGATTCTTGCAACCGGATCCCAAAATTGGGAAACAAGAACGGGAAATTCCGCTTAAAACTGAATTAGTACTAAGCATGAAAAATAAACAACAAAACACGTGTATTGTTAATCTATGTAAACATGGAACAATGCTTAAAAAATTTGTCAAACAACATATAATACACACCCAGCTGCAACAATCGTCGGAAACTCACGTCCAGTCGGGTTCTCACTTTGCGGTAAGTGGTAGCAAGGTAAGAACGCGACCGGATGCGGGTTTCCGACGATGAGCTGCCACCGAAAGGCTGAAAAAATAGACATACTCTACTCGGATGGGATTTCTTCAAACTGTCTACCCTACCAAATAATATTTTGTGTAACAGTCCCAATGCAATAATGTATGGCTTTCTTTTGTCTTGAATTTTATTTTTTCGTAGTTTGTTTTTGATTTAATGTTCTGTACTGTAGTGATAAATTAAATCGTGAGGTGAAGTGTAGTTTATCTGATCCTTATATATTCATTATGTTGACGATCGAACGGAAAATTTCAGTTCATGGTTTCTAGAAGAAAACCGAAGCTTGACCATTTGTAATCTGGTCAAATATTTTTGTATTACGATAGGTAGAGCTTTTTGGTTTGTTTCGAGATCAGTTTTAGGTTTATCACTGCGTCTATTTTTTATTGCTGTAGGAGTAACTGGTGCGAATACCAGACAGTCCGCAGGAAAGCCCACAATCGTTGTCAAAATGTAGAGTATACAGTGTTGAAGAGATCGCGATCAACAAATACATAGCTACCACCAGAGAGGCGAAGCGAATAGCTACCACCAGGGATGTGAAGGGAAGAGCTACCCCCAGGGAGTTTAAGAACTCGATGTGATAAAATCATATTTTCAGGGATATTCAGGATGGCCAACTAATTGTAGCAAGACAGTTTAACATCCTTCAAACTCAGTAAGAATCAGCAATATCCGCCTAACATTATTAATCTAAAAACTAAGAAATGGGACGATTGCAATACGAAATTTGCAGTAAATAAAAATTGTGTTTGTCAAAATAGAAACAATACATATATGATCTATATGACATTATTACCATTCTTGGCTACTAAGACCTTATGAAGACCATTACAAAATTATTTGCAAATATATTTTTTATTAATGACATGGTCATTAGGATGGTCGAGTTTTACAATGCTTAGTTATACGAAACCTTTTTCACATTGGTCCAGTGATTTCATTGGGAAAAGCTGTTTGATTGTTTTTTTTCTTCAACAGCTTATGACTATGCGGAAATTCAGCAACATGTGTTAAACTTCTTCTCTTTAAGAGACTTTACCAACAGTTCAAATTTTGATCAGCAATCAGCAATTTTGATCAACAGTTTTAGTAATATAGAAGACCAGGCTTTGCTAAAATGAAGCAACATTATCTAGTTCAAAAGTTCAATTTATCAAAGTCAGCAATTTTGGTTGAAGTACCAGGTTTCATTAAATTCTGATCAGTAGTAATAGAGGAGTTGAATATTTTGAGAATATCTAAGTTCAAAAGGGGAATAACTCCTACAAAGTAGAGGCTCCCATGAGCCTGTAATCGCTCACCTGCAAAACAAAACACCAGCTATATTTATTTTCTTTTAATTTACAGTTTCAGTCTAGTTGTCATAGCTTTAAAGTAACTGTGCAAAACAAATTTATTTTCAAAACTTTTGGTTAAGTACAATAACTCCTATAAGGTGCCATCAGACAATTTCTGAAAAAAATTAAATGATTTGTAGGCCTTGTCCTTTAGGGTAATTTAGTAATTTACAGTTTTACTCTAGATGTGTTATAGATTAATTAATAACACAAAAACTGATTATTTTTCCGAATTCGCAATTAAAGGGCAGTAACTCCTATAAAGAGTCATCTAACAATTTAGAACTAAGCAATGATTTGTAGGCCTTACTTTGCTGATCATTTGTGCAATTTACAGTTTCAATATAGCTGTTATGGCATTTAAGTTATCAAAGCAAAAACTACAAATTCCACCAAAAATTTTTATTAAAGGGTTATAACTCCTATGAGTTTGTTTTTGTTTGAATGGTGTTTTAACGCAACTTTCAGCAATTTTTCAGCTATATCATGGCTTCCAGTTTTTATTGGCGGAGGAAGCCGGAGTACCCGGAGAAAACCCCCGACCTGCGGTAGGAAAACGGGCAATCCTTGTCAATTAAGATTGGAGTCGAGTACACCCTTCCCGCAGTGAGAATAGAACTCGCAATCCCATTGTTGACAGACCACGTGTTTAATAGTAGACGAACTACCTTCACCACTTGGCCACCAAGGCCCCAATTCCTATAAAGAGTCATCTGACAATTTCAGACCAATTAAGTGAATTGTAGAACTTTTGTTGCTGATTATTTTTTCCATTTATAGTTTCACTCTAGCTTTTATAGTTCTTAAGTTACAGGACAAAAATGGACAAGTTCATAAAAATTGCCACTTAAGGGCAATAACTCATATAAGGAGTCATCTGACAATTTTAGACCAATGGAGTGTATTGTTGGACATAAATTGCTGATCATTTTTGCCATTTACAGTTTCACTCTAGCTCTTATAGTTTTCAAGTTATATTATAAATACTGAAAATTTTGTCAAAAATCGTCATTAAAGGGCAGTAACTCCTACAGGAAGCCATTACACAACTTCACACTAATAGCAACTATTGTAGACCTTAATGTGTGATCAATTTGAAGTAACGGTTTTCTCTAGAGCTATTATAATTTTTGAGATATTGATGTGTTGACACCCATGTTCTATTTTTAGTAACAGTTGCCATTTTTGTCCGTTGATCAACACCCTGGGTACAAATTTGAAACTAGGAACCCTTAGGACGATTGTAGCCAGGTTTTAAAAAAATTGGCTCAGTGGTTTTAGAGGAGATTTTAGAAAGAGTTTACGATGGACGAC
The DNA here is from genome assembly GCA_944474755.1 of Limnoperna fortunei. NCBI lineage: Eukaryota > Metazoa > Mollusca > Bivalvia > Mytilida > Modiolidae > Limnoperna > Limnoperna fortunei. The sequence continues at coordinate 17,673,040 of OX104124.1, read as the reverse complement.
AGACACCAAGTGATGGCAAAGCTCACATGGACCTTTCATAATTTCCTGTTGACATACACAACTACATATAATGTTTTTCATTTCTACCAAGTTTCATAAAATGCTGATCAGATTCTAATCTGTCAAAAAACAAAATACCATCTGCAACTTGTTGGGTGGGTTATAATTAAAAAGTTTTGATTGGGTGAAATTGATAAGATAAAATTTCTCAGCTAGAATGTGTTCATGGTGGCAGGCCAGGAAAGCACAATTTTCTTGCAGGAGACTTTGGAAGAAAGACAACTCTTATAAATTTAAGAAAAGGGGATACTGTTTTACTTTGCACATAAACTGAGCCAAGAGGACATGCATGTACCACCAAATATATATAATGACATAATAATAGTCACATCACCAATAGAATGCAGAGTCACTGTTAGAGTGCTCTGAAGTAACTTCATGAACAATGTGAAATGCTTGCATTTAGGCTGCGCCTATATTCATATCATAACAAATGATTTTTTTCACTATTTTTATTGCATATTTTGACATGTACAATAGTTTTGGCATGTCCAAACAATATGATACCTATGACACATAATAATATATATCATTAACATATAAAACAAAAATCTTCACAAATATGTAATGTGACTGTCGTCTGTACAGACACACAGGGTTGGCAGTAATGTGACTGTCGTCTGTACAGACACACAGGGTCGGCAGTAATTCTCTTCAGATTTTGTAAATGAGATTTAGATGAATAGTATATTTTATTAATTCTTCTTTTAACAAAGAGGAATTGCTATAACTGCTCCTTGGAAAACATGGCTGGAAATCTCCTATTGATAGCAGTTATCTCCTTTAGACTGTAACAACTGTTACCTCCCTTAAACTATATTAGCTAACTGAGACTGATATCTTTAAGTTATTACTTTATCTCATTGTATTACAATTTTCGCCCAAGAATTATTTTCAATGCTTAGTCTTAACATAATGCACTCGCAACATATGTATTGCAAAATAACAATTATTCTTTACAGACCACAGTAAGCAATATTCCACATTCTATTTTTTTTATCAGTATAAATAGAAAAAACTTTTAAAAAGTTATACTTAACATACATCTTCATAATTATTTAATGTGGATATAAATAAAAAGTAAACTTTATCTACTAACCCTGTTAATCAAGAGTACAAATGCCGAGTATGATGTGTAAATGTCAATTTTATTAGTAATAATATATATATATATATATATATATATATATATATATATATATTAACAAGGGAGATTACTCTTTATAATTATCTCCCTTTTATATTTAAAAAAAACTCTGATTTTTACCTATTTTAACAACCTTATAACATAATACTTTTAATTCTAATGACAATTCTACATAATTGGAGAGAAATGATAATGTCAATTAAAGATTATTTAATTGATGTTAGAAATGTTATTGTGAAACCTTAATAAGTAAGTATTATTGCATAAGAAAAAAATCAAGCCTTATGTGAACCCCATGATCAGAAAGCAACAAATGAGTAACATCGACACAACTGACCTTCATACTCGAACAATAATAAAATGTATTAATAATTATACTGTCAAATTGTCAACAAAAGTTATTGCTTGCTACCTAAAAATTAATAACATATTAAAAACAATTCTAAATATTGCTGCAGAGTATTCAACGACAACAAATAATTATTGCAAATGTATTCTAAACATAAATACAGCTCAATCTAATTAGAACAATGACCTGACATTGCTACCACTGTATTGCAGTGTCAGATAGACAGATTTTATAATCATACCAGGATAGGTCATATAAAAAAGTTTCCAAATATAAGAAATATTTATTAGACTACTGGGATACCAATTGCAGCATGGAACTTGACGATATTGTGTAATGTCATTCTGTTATGTACCCAATGCCACACCTAAGTAAAATGGTAGCAATCCCATATCAGAATTATAATAAGACTGATATAAATGTACAATTGTTAAAAAAAAAACAACAAAAAACAAAATATACTGTTAGCACCTACATCTATGGCATTAACAAACTAAATGTTATCACAGGTGTTCACTGTTTACAGGTGAGAAAGTTGTGTCTATTTTATAACCCATGATGTTTACAATCAGGTTGAAATCTTTCACACTTTGTTCAAGGTGTCAATCATATTAGGTTTCTCCATGAAATAAACAATGCAGGTGTAAAAAAAATCAAGAGATGCCACAGGGTGTGGTGGATTTTATAATATCACCTGGTCAAGGTGGTTGTGGGTTTAAGGTGTCTAAAACTTCTAAACTTTCCACCCTTTGTGCCACAAATGTGCCTTTTCTTTATCATAATCAATAGGAAAAAACAAAGATAAGCCTTGATGTTACTTTAACAAAGAAAGGGGTCGAATTAGAGTGGACCTTGGTCATCTGCCCAACGCGAACAGGTGAAATCTACCTGTACTGCACTGCAATGCCAACATCCAATCAAGGTGTGTACATTTTTAAAATAACCAATGTTTTTGGCATTTTATTAAAAAGATTAAAAGATTACACTGACTTTACCTGTAAACAGTGAACACAAAAGGAATGTTTATAAATATGGAAAGTAAAGGGTAAATAGCCCACACTAATATTTTATACTATGCCATCATTAGCCATATTTTAGACATTGCCTTTCGTCAACAAGGAGTCTATTTCATTTCCACATAACTACGTATTAAAATATCAGTTAAGTTGCCATCTTCGAAGCAAAACTCTTAAAAATAAGTTCCTGTTGAAATGTTAAAAAATTTCCAATTGTACCATACTCAGCTGTGTATAATACTCATTTTCTGTTTGATGTATCATATATAATATACAGGAAGTGAAATATATTGAATGGGTGGGTATGATAGATCTGTGAGTATTATACATAACCATTTACGGTAAATACAGTTAAGCATTAATAATAATAAATATATATATATTTTTTAACTGTAGATATAACACGCTAGACAAATTATGAGCATTGAGAGTTCATTTTTGATTCCTTTTATTTCATTTGGATGCTAGAATTAAATAAATGAATAAATAACGTTTTCTAACAAAATCATAAATAAAATAACCAAAATTTATAGGTCGAGTGGTCAATCACTGCCATAAATTAAGTAATATTTCTCTTCAAAAATCTATTTTTTAATTTGAGAGTAGAGTGCAAATGATTTGTTTTGTCAACAAAAAACATATCAGACATAATTAATTGTATAACTTAGGTATACCGAATGGCATTTTATTTATGCTAGATTCATAACAAAACAAAATATGTCTAAAAACCCCAATAACACAAACAGGAACCTATTTTTAAAATAAAAAATATTTTATCATAATAAACAGAAATGAAGCATATAATAATAATAATAACCATGCAGTATTTAATGGATTGAGAATCCACACGTCTTAAATTATATTAGTCACGTGAAATTTACAAATTTTCATAAATAAGTATCTTTTTTTCACAAAAAAAGTTTTTACATTCATTGGTTTGTTACCGTGGCAACATGATTTGAAATATACAATGAAATCTACATTATACATAAATAAATTTCTCAGTTTCTATTTACAAATTGACAGCACTAGTATTTTACAATGAACACAATAAAGCCAAGCTTAAATTAGCCATAGATAGTTTACCCCAATATTTCTATGGAAACATGAACATGCTGTGTTCCTATAGGAGTCTGAGTACATCAATAATAAGCGTTTTCATGACTCAGTTTAAAGAAGAAGTTATTTCCCTTGAATTAAGTATTGAAAAGATCTTTGATTTACCCACAGGTAGTAAATACTACTACTAATCGTGTTTTTTTAAATGATTCATGTTTCCAAAGAAGAAAAGAACCACAGAAGGTGACGGAGAATACATTTTCAATATGTAAATCATCCACTCAGAAACTGAAAGACAACTGGGCAAATATTGCTCTTACTTACAAATAATTAATCAATGATTTCTCCTTGAGGTATTTTATTTTGGGCTTGTCCACCAAACAAAGAAATGTATGACAACTAAACATAGGAGTTGCACTATCTTTTAAATGCTTGTCATTCCATGAATTTTAATGCCTATTGGGAACATTTTTTCGTCAACAAGGTCAATATTTTGCATTCATTTACAAAAAGAGTTGATATTTGTTCATAAAGTTAAAATTTACATGATCTAAAACCTAATATATATTAATGGGAGATAACTCATATATTAACTTATTAATCTGAACTCAAATGCGTGACACCCTCGATAACTGTTACTATGCAGATTAAAATCTCTAAAATAAAATTTCATGCCTATATACAAATAAAACCCTGCAGACTTTGAGTCTGGTGTCAGTGCAATTAGCCAGGCCATTGAGCAGCATTGATGATAGGAATGATTTTGATGTTATCTAGGGTGAAACATCAACCAATCAGAATTATTATTTTAAAATATTTTTAAAAATAAATTTGTCTTTAATACCAGGAGGCATATTTGTCAAACGAGCAAGCAAAACAACAAAATTACCTTAAAATAATAGCACTATCTTATTTGCAGTTACTGGAATGATATTTTTTAAAAGACACTTTATAAATAATCAAGGGGAGACAATCTGTTTCATTCTGACATGAGCAGAGTATGTAACTTCATTCCATTACAAATCAGTTAGATAGGGGAGACAATCTGATTCATTCTTGAGACTTGTACCTTTAGCATGAAACCTTTTCAATCAAATAAATTGGAGTATGAAACATTTTCAGAAATATGGACAAAAAACACAAACTGATGACAATATACTAAACTTCTAACAACGTTATTGCTAAACTTGTTTTATACTGGCAACATTAATTATATATTATGCCATTATTTAGAGACAGAAAAAATACTTCAGAAAATACAGTTCTCAATATATACAATAACAAACCTGCTTACCATTATGGTGACAAAAAATACAACATGAAATGGACAAACTTTCTACGTTGTAGTTAAAGCATGCTTCGATACATTTTATCGAAATAACACTTTTAATTGCAAAAACCTAATTATATTAAACAGATACGAAATAACACTTTTAATTGCAAAAACCTAATTATATTAAACAGATAAAGAGCTGTCCCTACAGATGATTAAACAACCAACCCATAAACTTTCATTTGCTTTTCGAACAGTCTGTGATGAGAACTTGTCCATAACAAGCATAGAAATAACAAATAATCTAAAAAGGCCAAAAATCTGCCAACTCACATGGTAAACAAGTTTGCCAGAATACAAAAATGCATTCATTGCTGAAAATGTGCTAAATACTGTTTTGGCACAAACACAATACAACCTACAAGTAATCTGGTATCACCAATGACCACATAACACAGAATGACAAATGTTTGAATACAAAATGTGTTATTGCTTAATCTTTTAAAATGGCATGCGTAGCAAACAAAACAAAAAAGCACTTTAAAGTGGAAAACTTCTTAACAACCAAATAATGAAAGAACTTTTGTAAAATTCAAATTATAAGTTGAACACAGTAAACAAATAATATTGAAACAGAGAGGAAACTCCTAAGGGAAATAATTTGACAGTTACAAAGTTATCTCCCATGGCTATTGCAATTATCTCCCTTGCGTAACATGTACATAGAAGTATATAATTGAAATCTTGGCCCAGTAGCATAAAACAGTTTTAATGATTTCATCTGCTAAGAAAATTTTCACAATTACCATGACAAGAAGGAAAATCCAAAATTTTTATTGGATGAAACTGTTAATAAAAAATGTATTGGCTAAAAATCTTAGTTATGGTGACGGAGGATTAACTGCCATTAGAAAATTCAAGAAAAAAATCTATATAAAAATATCAATAGAAAGTGACCAATGAAAATTGCAAAAATCCAAGAATTTCTTAATTTGTCAAATATCCAGTCTGAATTTTAGCACCTAGTATAAAATGCACTATAACTTAAGGCAAAAAACCCAAATAACTGACTCCAATAACAAATAAAATAAAAAACAAATTAATGAATCTCTCTTTTTATGATATCACTTTGGTCATCTGAATCTAACCCTGCCTGATCATAATCCTGCGACAATCGCATTCGTTTGACTTTAGCCCGATGGTTCTTGAACCATAGTTGAATATTTTTGGGCTCCAACTTTGGAAACTTTTGTCTATATTCTGATCGATTCAGTTCCTCACAAAATTTATCAATCATATATGAGGAGGGATGTGTATCTTCTGCAAACCATTTTTCCAAAATGGGAATTTCTGACATCGGGTCAATAAAAACACGGGTACGTCGCTTACGATGAGTATTACTAGATGAGTTTGACCTTGACATTGGTGATGTCTGTTGCTGTTGATTGTACCGAGCAGCTTGCTGCGCCATGAAATGAGTATTCATCGGAAAGTAATGCATAGCTAATGGATGAGGAAAGTGGGGAATGTGCAATGGTTGATGAAGTCCTGTTGAAGATTTGTGCAAATGTGCGAGACCATTGCTAAGGAAACCCTGATTTTCTATGTTATTTTTGATTGATAGGTTTGCAGCCTCATGACTAGATTCTGATCCAACATTTGACTGGTCATCGTCAAAATCTGAATCATCTCCCTCTGAATCAGAGACGGATCTTCTGTTGCTACGGTGACCATTTTTGTCTGCTGAATTTGATTCCACAGATTTCCCCCCATTTACTGCAGAACTACTTTTGTTGTTGTTTTCACTGTCGTCTGCTTCTTGCTTTAGTTGTATACTGTCCTCATCTTTGCTAGGTGAAGAAGTTTCAGTCTTTATTTCCAAAGGAGATTTATTCTGACTAGAATTTGAATTACGCGACTGAGATAAATCAAAAGGCTCTCTGGAGTCTTCATTTGATATGTGCTGCCCTCTTACACTGTCTGCATAACTTCTTGATTCCTCTTGCGTAGGATAATGGCCATGGATAGGGTAAGGCAGCATGTATACTGCATTCTTGTTTGGAAGAAAGGGCAAACTGGAATCCCCATTAGGACTTCCCTCACGCTGTCCATCTTCCATATCAAATGAACCGTCCCCATCATACTGACGTGAAGCTCTCCTGTGTGCTGCTCGTGCATTTTTAAACCAATATATGATATTGGTAAGATCCAAGGGTCTTCTCCCTTTACGGGCATCTAGCGCGTTGAGCTCATCGAGATAATGTATCATTTGTTCCCGAGTGGGATGCTGATTGTCCTGAAACCATTTCTGTAACCTTGGAATCTCATGTTCAGGATCAAATGAAGTTCTCATCCTTGTTTTACAGTGATACAGTGGAGAGGAGGCCATTGCAGATGAGATACTTGATGAAACAGATGTCGACTCATTCTGGTGTGTGGCCTCTGTTTGTTTCTCCGGAGATGTCTCATGAATATTTCTGACCTCCTCTGGCTTTATGCTACGAATTTGTTCTGCATACCATTTGTCAAAAGCTCGTCGTAGTTCTGGTGATAAATTAGCATATGCATCACCTTTGGCAAATGATGTTAGAAGAGTCTGAAATAAAAAAAAAAAATTCTCATAATTTCACAAGAGATTAAGAATACATTCGATTTTTCATAATCTAGACAGAACTGGATCTGTACATGCAGTTATACAAGATGCCAAATTGTATTAGTCTGTTGTGCACTCCCTGGGAACAGGGAAACACTGGTTCCCAGATATAACCTCTGCCACATGTCATCCCCTGTTTACTGTGGACAGGGAAACACTGGTTCCCAGATATAACCTCTGCCACATGTCATCCCCTGTTTACTGTGGACAGGGAAACACTGGTTCCCAGATATAACCTCTGCCACATGTCATCCCCTGTTTACTGGGGACAGGGAAACACTGGTTCCCAGATATAACCTCTGCCACATGTCATCCCCTGTTTACTGTGGACAGGGAAACACTGGTTCCCAGATATAACCTCTGCCACATGTCATCCCCTGTTTACTGTGGACAGGGAAACACTGGTTCCCAGATATAACCTCTGCCACATGTCCTCCCCTGTTTACTGTGGACAGGGAAACACTGGTTCCCAGATATAACCTCTGCCACATGTCATCCCCTGTTTACTGGGGACAGGGAAACACTGGTTCCCAGATATAACCTCTGCCACATGTCATCCCCTGTTTACTGTGGACAGGGAAACACTGGTTCCCAGATATAACCTCTGCCACATGTCATCCCCTGTTTACTGTGGACAGGGAAACACTGGTTCCCAGATATAACCTCTGCCACATGTCATCCCCTGTTTACTGGGGACAGGGAAACACTGGTTCCCAGATATAACCTCTGCCACATGTCATCCCCTGTTTACTGTGGACAGGGAAACACTGGTTCCCAGATATAACCTCTGCCACATGTCATCCCCTGTTTACTGTGGACAGGGAAACACTGGTTCCCAGATATAACCTCTGCCACATGTCATCCCCTGTTTACTGTGGACAGGGAAACACTGGTTCCCAGATATAACCTCTGCCACATGTCATCCCCTGTTTACTGTGGACAGGGAAACACTGGTTCCCAGATATAACCTCTGCCACATGTCATCCCCTGTTTACTGTGGACAGGGAAACACTGGTTCCCAGATATAACCTCTGCCACATGTCATCCCCTGTTTACTGTGGACAGGGAAACACTGGTTCCCAGATATAACCTCTGCCACATGTCATCCCCTGTTTACTGGGGACAGGGAAACACTGGTTCCCAGATATAACCTCTGCCACATGTCATCTCCTGTTTACTGTGGACAGGGAAACACTGGTTCCCAGATATAACCTCTGCCACATGTCATCCCCTGTTTACTGTGGACAGGGAAACACTGGTTCCCAGATATAACCTCTGCCACATGTCATCCCCTGTTTACTGGGGACAGGGAAACACTGGTTCCCAGATATAACCTCTGCCACATGTCATCCCCTGTTTACTGTGGACAGGGAAACACTGGTTCCCAGATATAACCTCTGCCACATGTCATCCCCTGTTTACTGTGGACAGGGAAACACTGGTTCCCAGATATAACCTCTGCCACATGTCATCCCCTGTTTACTGGGGACAGGGAAACACTGGTTCCCAGATATAACCTCTGCCACATGTCATCCCCTGTTTACTGTGGACAGGGAAACACTGGTTCCCAGATATAACCTCTGCCACATGTCATCCCCTGTTTACTGTGGACAGGGAAACACTGGTTCCCAGATATAACCTCTGCCACATGTCATCCCCTGTTTACTGGGGACAGGGAAACACTGGTTCCCAGATATAACCTCTGCCACATGTCATCCCCTGTTTACTGTGGACAGGGAAACACTGGTTCCCAGATATAACCTCTGCCACATGTCATCCCCTGTTTACTGTGGACAGGGAAACACTGGTTCCCAGATATAACCTCTGCCACATGTCATCCCCTGTTTACTGTGGACAGGGAAACACTGGTTCCCAGATATAACCTCTGCCACATGTCATCCCCTGTTTACTGTGGACAGGGAAACACTGGTTCCCAGATATAACCTCTGCCACATGTCATCCCCTGTTTACTGTGGACAGGGAAACACTGGTTCCCAGATATAACCTCTGCCACATGTCATCCCCTGTTTACTGTGGACAGGGAAACACTGGTTCCCAGATATAACCTCTGCCACATGTCATCCCCTGTTTACTGGGGACAGGGAAACACTGGTTCCCAGATATAACCTCTGCCACATGTCATCCCCTGTTTACTGTGGACAGGGAAACACTGGTTCCCAGATATAACCTCTGCCACATGTCATCCCCTGTTTACTGTGGACAGGGAAACACTGGTTCCCAGATATAACCTCTGCCACATGTCATCCCCTGTTTACTGGGGACAGGGAAACACTGGTTCCCAGATATAACCTCTGCCACATGTCATCCCCTGTTTACTGTAGACAGGGAAACACTGGTTCCCAGATATAACCTCTGCCACATGTCATCCCCTGTTTACTGTGGACAGGGAAACACTGGTTCCCAGATATAACCTCTGCCACATGTCATCCCCTGTTTACTGTGGGACTACATTTGTTGTCTACCTCTTGTGATTGTAAACAAAGACCGATGTTTGTAAAATAATACACGAGATCTCATTTATTTTGATTTACTCTATTTATACACTTTTGATACGGTTCTACATTAACAAAAGTTCTGTGCTTGTACTTGAGGCTTATCTGTCACGAGAGATATCTCTTCCAATGGTGAGGCATTGTGTTTGACATAGGATACCCAGAATCCTTTGCATGTCTGTTGTTCTGAGACCACCATTATATGTAAGAATATTGCGTGTTTCTGAATCCCAGTAATGTTTATTTTGTGTGTTTGTGTTTTTTAGTTTATTATAGATACAACTTGACACATTTTTCCTGCTATTTTTTCATGGTGTCCTGTTTTTATTTGAGGAAGAAGCGTGAGTACCCATTAACCTTGACCTTTGATAAGTATAGTTATTAATAATGGGATCTATTTTATAAAATATAATGTTTTAACCAAGTCTATTTGAACCTTGTTATGTGAAATGTATCCATTTGATATAAAAAAGTAACACTTAATTAACTGGTAGGCCCACAAGACTGGTGCCTTAACTGGTAGCCCCCCCAAAGACTTGTGCCTTAACTGGTAGCCCCACAAGACTTGTGCCTTAACTGGTACCACCACAAGACTTGTGCCTTAACTGGTACCACCACAAGACTTGTGCCTTAACTGGTACCACCACAAGACTTGTGCCTTAACTGGTACCACCACATAGCACCACAAGACTGGTGCCTTAACTGGTACCACCACAAGACTGGTGCCTTAACTGGTACCACCACAAGACTTGTGCCTTAACTGGTACCACCACAAGACTTGTGCCTTAACTGGTAGCCCCACAAGACTTGTGCCTTAACTGGTACCACCACAAGACTTCTGCCTTAACTGGTAGCCCCACAAGACTTGTGCCTTAACTGGTAGCCCCACAAGACTTGTGCCTTAACTGGTACCACCACAAGACTTGTGCCTTAACTGGTAGCCCCACAAGACTTGTGCCTTAACTGGTAGCCCCCCAAAGACTTGTGCCTTAACTGGTAGCCCCACAAGACTTGTGCCTTAACTGGTACCACCACAAGACTTGTGCCTTAACTGGTAGCCCCACAAGACTTGTGCCTTAACTGGTAGCCCCCCAAAGACTTGTGCCTTAACTGGTACCACCACAAGACTTGTGCCTTAACTGGTACCACCACAAGACTTGTGCCTTAACTGGTACCACCACAAGACTTGTGCCTTAACTGGTAGCCCCACAAGACTTGTGCCTTAACTGGTACCACCACATTCATTACATTCATTAGGATTAATAAAACATTGTTTTTATGGCCTTGCATACCTTTGAATGAACTCTGGGAAGAATATAGCTGGACATTAATTAGCAACAAATCTATTGATTTAAATAATGAATCATATATTTGTCTTATGATCTACCATTACCTTTTCGATTGGACAGCCAGAGTTGATAAGAAGCCCCTGTGATTGGTTCAGTAACAATTGGAGTAATCTCCCCTTGACCTCGTCTGCTGAACTTAATTTGGCCTTACTGTAAATGGTAAAGATGAAATGACGAAACAGATTTCAGTATCTTTTTGTTGATATTCTGTTGCTATGGTAATTTGTTTGATACATGTTTATTTACACGTGTATAAAATATTTGAAATTTCCAACTATGTATATGTATTGTGAACAATTTATTGGTATCAGAAAATACTTTACAACAAAATACAACCTATAAATTTACAGATTTAAAAATCTTTACAATCTAATAAAAATGTATTCCAAATTTTAATTTGTACAGTAAAACAAACAAAAATATAATGTGTAAATAAATTTTATATTTAAAACAATATGTTTGCATTAAAAACTACAACAAAGGAGAACTTACAAAAAGGCGTTCATATTTATAACATGTGTAGTAAAATAAGCAGAACTGAATAAAGAAAAATATAAACCACTTCCCATCTAACACCTACCAAAACAATGACAACAAACCAAACAAGTCAATAACAAAATCTGACAGGGATATACATCACTGATTTGAAATCAAAGCTATTTAGATTTATGCATTTTGATAATTTAATGTTATAATTGTATGACGTTACAATATAACTAAGGTGTATTATTTTTTTAACTGTCAACAGAAGAAAGACCACCAACACCACCTCACTGGAAACGGTGGACAGACAGACCACCGACATCTCCTCACCTGTCAACAGTGGGCAGACAGACCACCAACATCTCCTCACCTGTCAACAGTGGACAGAGAGACCACCAACATCTCCTCACTGTAAACAGTTAGCAGACAGACCACCAACATCTCCTCACTGTAAACAGTTAGCAGACAGACCACTAACATCTCCTCACTGTAAACAGTTAGCAGACAGACCACCAACATCTCACGTAAATGGTGGGCAGACAGACCACCAACATATCAGCACAGTAAACAGTGGGCAGACACACCACCAACATATCCTCACCATAAACGGTGGGCAGACAAACCACCATCATCTCCTCACCGTAAATGGTGGGCAGACAGACTGCCAACATATCCTTACCGTAAAATGCTTATCAACCTCTTAAAAATGGATTATACTTGCATATCGCATGAAAAAGATAAAAGAAACTCCAAATGGTGGGCAAAGTATTCTGGGTAGAAGTTTTGTGTTCAATCGCCGCCTCTCTTGTGAATAGACAATGAAAACAATAAATAAGCAAAACCTATTTTAATGGATATTTTGCAAAAACATTTGTGTTGTTTTCTTCAAGAGAAAGGAGAATTTCCAAAATAAATAGGAATGTAGCTTACCTGCAAAGTCTGATTCGGAGTTTGGCAACCTGAGTTAGTTCCCCTAAAATATCCTCTATGGTTGAGTTAGCATTGTTGCTAATGGTTTCAAAGCTTAAAGGTCGCCAATTCTTGATCTGTATTGCACCTGAAATCACATGATGTAATATTTCAACACAAACTAAAGTCTACATCAGTGAGGGAAACATAAGACAAGTAGCATGTCCTGTATTTAACTGAAATATTGTGTGCTGGATGTTAAACAACAATCAATCAATCAATTAAGACAAGTAACTAAAGAAACAGTGAAGTGGTTTTATGCCCCGTTCAGCAAATTTCTCAGTAACCACATTCATTTGTTTTGTGTGTGTGTTGTTTGTTTTTGTATGTTTCTATTTGTTTGTTTTGTTTTGTTTTTTTTTGTTTTTTTTTTTGGTGGGGGGGGGGGGGTGGGGGTAATTTTAGATTCTTTAGGCAGTAGATTTATAAATATCATTAAATGCAGGCTTAACTGAGGGGGGAAAATTTCTTGGAACATAATGAAAATTAATGTAGAGTAATATACTGATTGCTAACTGCAGACATAATTTAAAATTAGCCCCCAAAAGTTTGTTTGTTAAAAAAAGGATTATATAAACCACTTTTACTAGTGTTGTCTCATTATAACATAATGCACTTCCTTATTGTACAAATATTATCAAAATTTCCTGTTCTTGTTGAGAGAAAAATTATCTTTTGAGACAAAATGGACAATTATAATGAAATTGTCAAACATTTCCTATGTGTGTAACAAAGTTGGCACATCAAATATATTTGTTTAAATTGAAATTAGCAAAACATATTCCCAAATTTTGTCATGAAATTTTTTTTATTTTTTATATTTTCGTAATATGAAGCTGTATGCAAAATAAAAAAAAACCTCCTCTTATCGACAGGCTTGAAAGAGTTTAAAAGAGATTTGCAATGAATTTATTTTAATAGCAAACAAAGGAATAAATTAATAGTTTTAGCCAATGATGAAAAAAATGTTGGTGTGCTGACAAATTATGCTCTACCTGAACAAAAATGTCAAGACTTTTTTTGGGGGGTCGGATGGGTGGGTGGGGGGTGGGGGAACAGTTCTAGGAACACACAGAAGACAACATACCTTTAGCATTCATAGATTCTGTAGAATTGTAGCCTAGTTTGACCAGTGCTGCTCTAACAAGTTCCGAGAACAGAGTCGTGCATGGTAAGATTGCATAGCTGTCCAGTTCTACTGTAAAGTGTGAACTGCCATCATCCTCAAAGGTAACCGGACCACCAGTCTGTTCAACCACACAATGTATGGGTAATGACTTGGCACCTGAAAACACCAATTTAAAAAATAGACAAATGATTCTTTATCACAAGATTGGGCTATTTCATGAAGTCACACCTGATGGAAACTTTTTCAATTGTAAAGCAAGTTTTAATAAACAAAACCACCAGTATAATTTTTTTTTGTTGGTTTTGTTTTAAGAAGTTAAATTCATTTCAGTAATGTTTCAGCTATATCAATAGTATGTATTCATGGCAGAAGATGCCACAGTTCCCTGGGAAAACCCCCGAGGCCTTCAGCAAGAAAACTGACCATACTTAATAATTAAAGTTGGAGTCAAGCGCACCACAATAAGACATGAACTTTCAACCTTACTAAGTTAAGGCTGACAGTTGACTATTAAGACTAACTAAATTGCCAATGAGCCCCATTGATAAATGTTAAAGAAGGGATCATATTGAACCTTATAACAAACTAATACAAGATTGAGAAGATAAACTTTGACCTGTAAAATACAGATCTGTATAAGTGAAGCACCTTTAGCCTGCCACTTTATTATGCAAAAGTTAAAGACATGCAGGCTGAATTATTTGTTATTAAACAAATGAAAAAACAGTTGACTTTTTGGAAATGGTCTAAATTATGACCTACATGCGGCAGTACTTGTTACTTTCAAGATAACAACATGATTTTCAAAATAACACCAGACAAATTCCTAACCGAACATTAAGTGTGAGAGTGAAGTGCTTATTTGTCATAAAAATCTAGAAAACCTTAGATGAACACTTCAGCATGAATGTTAAATCCACCCAATCCTTGAGCACTACACAGAAAAATCAAATGAACACTTCAGCATGTTAAAAAGGTACTCTTTTGAAAACAACTGGAATTGTGATGTGTTCAATGGGATTTTCTTATGACTTAAAGCCTCTCGAAATTAGAAATAGCATATTAAACGGCATAAAAGTCTGTATCATAGCTATGATAACATTTAATAACAGCAATTAAGCTTGCATGTTAATTCTTTCGACATCTGCAATGTATTCCCGATTTCTCTTATTTCTCTCACAGTTGTGAACACTTATGCTTTTCAAAGCAGTCTTAATACACGTTATGACTTGTTGTGATATAATACATTTGTTTTAGGAAATAAACGAGTACTTACTCTTAATTAAACTCATTTTTGTGGAATTTTATTTGGATATATACGAGTAATACATTTGTTTCAAACAGCCAAGTGCTCTTAACCAAATTATACAGTTTGGATCATGTACAAATTCTGTGTGCTTAATTAACATAATTGCAGCACCTTTCTTTTTTCACACCTTGAATTTTATTCCACTCACAATTTCTTAAGTAATAAAAATTACATATCATCTTTCCTATTTTTGCTTAAAACTGATAACTGAATTTTATTCTGACATTTTCCTACTTGAATAATGAAAAAAAAAAAAATAAAAATGTACCCCTCGTTTAAAAAAACACAACTGCATGGAAGATCTCTTAATCTCATTTATGGTAATTATTTTAACGTTAAAACCAGCAACAGCTCTTCAGACATTTATCTCTTCAAAGTTACTAGAGGAAGAGTAAGCAAGTTCAATGATGTACACAAATATGAACACTTATAGCTATAAAATATGCTTAATTTCCAACCGAGGGTCAACATAGGCCAAGCAAAACCAATATAAACAAATATGAACACTTATAGATATAAATATGATTTATTTCTAACCAAGATCCCATTTAGGGCAAGCAAGGCCAATATACACAAATATGAACACTTATAGATATAAATAAGATTTATTTCTAACCAAGATCCCATTTAGGACAAGCAAGTCCAATATACACAAATATGAACACCTATAGATATAAATAAGATTTATTTCTAACCAAGATCCCATAGAGGACAAGCAAGGCCAATATACACAAATATGAACACTTATAGATATAAATAAGATTTATTTCTAACCAAGATCCCATATAGGACAAGCAAGGCCAATATACACAAATATGAACACTTATAGATATAAATAAGATTTATTTCTAACCAAGATCCCATTTAGGGCAAGCAAGGCCAATATACACAAATATGAACACTTATAGATATAAATAAGATTTATTTCTAACCAAGATCCCATTTAGGGCAAGCAAGGCCAATATACACAAATATGAACACTTATAGATATAAATAAGATTTATTTCTAACCAAGATCCCATTTAGGACAAGCAAGTCCAATATACACAAATATGAACACCTATAGATATAAATAAGATTTATTTCTAACCAAGATCCCATAGAGGACAAGCAAGGCCAATATACACAAATATGAACACTTATAGATATAAATAAGATTTATTTCTAACCAAGATCCCATATAGGACAAGCAAGGCCAATATACACAAATATGAACACCTATAGATATAAATAAGATTTATTTCTAACCAAGATCCCATTTAGGGCAAGCAAGGCCAATATACACAAATATGAACACTTATAGATATAAATAAGATTTATTTCTAACCAAGATCCCATATAGGACAAGCAAGGCCAATATACACAAATATGAACACTTATAGATATAAATAAGATTTATTTCTAACCAAGACCCCATTTAGGGCAAGCAAGGCCAATATACACAAATATGAACACTTATAGATATAAATAAGATTTATTTCTAACCAAGACCCCATTTAGGGCAAGCAAGGCCAATACGATTAGTATTAAACAAAACAAAAGCAGACAATTTGTAACAGTTACTGCATTTGACAGGTTAAAAACACATACAAACAACTGATTATCCTACAGAGATCAGGCTTCCAGTGCCTCCATCTGAAACTAATTGTGTCTAGGCTTTTTGATGTAGGTTTTTAAAATTTTGACATGTGGGTTGATAATTTCAAGGCAATGTGTGGCATAACTTAGTTGATGACTTAGAGAACTCATAGAGATGGATACTGTCTCGCTGATATATAGTTTATTTTAAGAGGCTATACCTGTACATGGATGTCATTGATGATAGAGCTACATAAATGATGCATGTACATGTATATATATCTAATGTACGTCATTGTCCTGAAGATTTGTTTATTTGTTTGAATGATGTTTAACGCCTCTTTCTGCAATTTTTCAGCTACTGTGAAATACTTTTTATTCGTGGGGTATCAATTTTCGTGGTTTTCATGGAGGCCTCGGACCACGAAATTAAAAATCCAACGAAGAATAAAACTTCATTAACAGATGGGTTTGTTTGTTTGTTTGATGGTGTTTAACGCCACTTTCAGCAATTTTTCAGCTATATCATGGTGTCCAGTTTTTATTGGGGAGGAAGCCGGAGTACCCGGAGAAAACCCCGACCTGCGGTAGGAAAACTGGCAATCCTTGTCAATTAAGATTGGAGTCGAGTACACCCTGCTTGCAGTGAGAATCGAACCCGCAATCTCAGTGTTGACAGACCACGTGATCAATAGTAGACGAACTACCTTGACCACTCGGTCATCGAGGCCCCTCCATTAACAGATGGGAACTTGGGAACAACGATCTGAAAATGTCCGAGATCGGACATTTATTTGTAAATCTAATATATGATTTTGTGGTTCGATCCATTACTAATGTTCAGCTCAAAATCCATCTAAATGGTTATGCTACAGGTTTCATGTTCGAATTGTGTTAAATGTAGGTATTATTTAATTGTAAAGCGTACGAAGAAACATCGACTTCCGGTCAAGGTGGGATATATGAGGTGTTCATTTTCGATGTCAAAAAGAAAAAAATTACTATCGGAATTATGAGTTTGGTTGCTCCTTTGAACATAAATTAAAATAACAAATAAAATATTTAAAAGATAAGCTATACTTATCTTTATTAGTGCATATCAATGACACGCTATATCAAATGGATGTTGTGATAATACCAATCGTGGCACAAATGACATTAAATTACACCTTTGTACTTATTGCTACTCAACACATAGATAACAATTAGAGAATTAAATAGACTCAAAGTAGTTTTTATTGCAATTAATCAATTAATTAATACATTACCGTGTTTATAATTAGCTATTGATTTCCGTGTTATTAATTTTACATTTGTTACCACGCGCGTAAACAACATCATGTTATGAAACTGTTTTGTCTTCTTTATATGTTGATGTTTATTATCAACAGTGAAAATGATTCTTCTGTAATCATTTATTTTGATCGCTACCTCACTTTTTGCATTTTCGGAAACCGTCAGTCCACGAATTTAAGAACCCACGAACATGTAAAATTTCACCAAACCACGAAAATTTATACCAACCAATTTAAGTACTTTCACAGTATATCGTGGGGGCCAATTTTTAATGGGGGAGGAAGTCAGAGTACCCGGAGAAAACCCGACATTCAGTAGGAAAACTGGCAATCGTCAATTAAGATTTGGAGTTGAGGATACCCTGCCTGCCTTAAGACTCCAACCCGCAACCTCAGTGTTGACAGACCACACGACATGAACCTCTTGGCCACCGAGGCCCTAAAATGCCGAAGAGAACGCCTGCATTAAGCAAATACCTGGTCCTGTAAGCCCATTATTTTAAGACCCCTATGTATTGAAATAAACAAACCTGTAAAAAAGGGCACCTGTCTTATTGGAGAGGCTGTTTGCTCTCCCTTGACAATTTGTTATAACACGTTTCACTTTATGTGCAATTAATGATTTAAATGCTCCAACTCATACAGATTGTACAGGAATATATAAATAATAATAGCATCCAATTAAAACCACTGGTTCTGTTAAGATATCAAACTGTGACTCCTATTACATGTTTAATTTGCCTGAGGTTCAAGATTATTCACTAATCAATACAGATTAACACTGTTTTACTTTATCCATAATGCTTAACCTTCCCATGTTTGTAGTTGATTCATTACACTTGCTGATAAATTGGGTTTTTAGCTGTTTCAGGTTACTATACACTAAAATACATTTAAATTATTAAATCAATTTAAATTTTCCGATTTGACATAGATTGGCCCTATTGTGTTTCATTTTTATGATTATTTTATTAAGACTGAACGGATCTTCCTAAGTTAATTATCCACAAACTTTCAACTGTAATTAAATGTAATTTTCTTGGAATACAAAGAATAAGAAGTTGACACTCGCACCAAGAAGGTAAGGTAATTACTTCATCATCAGGTCTCCAACGACCTGCCGATATCAGAATTAGTGCAAGCTTCAATAATAAGATGGGATTAGCCGTGGTTTAATAAAGAAACTCTGTCAGAATCCGATTGAATCTTCTTTGTGGAGGGAATTAAGTTCAAAGCTTGACAGATGTAGGGATTATATGGATGCCGGCTTTGTGTCGACTATATCAAGCATTAAATTTTAATCCGTCTTTCTTTCTCCGCAATCCAGGTAGATAAGTCCATGGTAAGGCAGATGTTTGCTGGATAATGAACAGCAAATCGGATTAACACAGCTGTAGTTGAATAGATTTGAATTTTATTAAATTTCTCATAATTCTGTATAACAAACTCTTATTTTTATTTGCTTGACACTTTTTTCTCAGCACAAGTAAACAATGATTCCCAGGATTTTATCCATAAAAACTGAAATCTTAAAATAATCATTTTATAATTAAATTAAATAGATTATACCCAGGTTCCTAATCCTATGACAGAATCTATAGTTATATAAACAAAATTCTGTCTTTAAAAATGCCATGATAAACAAAAAAGATATCTACATGTATTTTTTGTGTAATCTGGACAAAATAAATATATAAAAACAGTTTTACCCTTAAGGGAGCCTAGCAATGTATAAAAAAAAGAACCATAAGCATGTTTTAAAAAAATCCTTGGACCTGGCCCTTCCGGCCTGTCAGATACTGTACTGAAAGGTAATGGGACGGACAGGGTCTGTAGTCGGGACATTTTTACTGTCATAGGAAAATGAGAGGAATGTAAGATATGTCATCCTCCCCCCTCTAAACAATCTTCTTGGGTTTAAACCATGTTAACCTGGAAATATATAAAATGAACTACTAGCAGAAACTAGTGAGAATTCTGGTTTTGAATGCTTTAGGTAGTGGGACAGCGTATTTTGAATGCTTTAGGTCGTGGGACAGCATATTTTGAAGTCTTTTTTTGTTTTTATTTGAATACTGCTTAACACCCCTTTCAGCAATTTTTCAATTTTTCAGCATTATCATGGCAACCAGTTTTTATTGGGGGAGGAAGCTGGAGTACTCGGAGAAAACCCCAACCTTCGGAAGAAACACTGGCACTCCTTGTCAATTAAGACTGCAGTGAGAGTCGAACCCCCAACCTCAGTGTTGACAGACCCCCTTATCAATAGTACAGGAACAATACTTAACCACTCTGCCACAGAACCCCCTATTCTGAAGTCTTTAATGCTTCTGTGAACATTCTACCAAGAACACCTAACAAACCATTTTACTGGGTAATGTAATATAACAGACACTTAATATGGACTTTCTAAAAATAACATAGAGTGTTTAATGTGTAAGATTTAACACTGCTTTTTAGCAATTTTAGCACCTAATTATCCCACTAACATGTGCACTTGGCATGATCTACACTTTGGTATAATGACAAAAAAAGGGCGTTTAAATGTTTAAAATTAATATTAAAACACAAGCAAAAATCTCTTTCATCATTTTCAATTGCAATTTTTTCAAATTAATGGGGTCGATTAACTTTTCTTAAATTTATTATAATTCATTAATTTTGAATTTCAATTTCAATTAATTTATTTCAAACTGTGCTAACTCTTTGTAAATATATTTACATTATATTTCACAGTACATTTCTGACATTACATTACATTAAAGATACCCACACTTTCCAAGTTTCCCTTTTCCATAAAAAGCTACATATAATGATAAGAGACTAATCTCTGATTTTTATTATCATATTTTCATGAGAATCAAATAGTGCCAACAAAAATTAATAATATCGCTTGCAAAAATCTGTAAGTATTTCATTACCAAGTAATAAAATGGTGTTAAAATACTGTAATTTCACAATTTTGAGCTGTTAGCAATGTTGGATAACTTTTGAAGTGTTAATATCATAATTCCGTGCTGATGGTTTATCATTTTCATTACCAATGTTAAAAAACTCAGCAAGAGCAGCATGTCTTCTGAATGTTTTATTGCATAGTTATAATCTCTATATTTTAAAGAAATATTAATGCGATAAAATTTTACGATTTGTTATAAATCTATTTTACAAAGCATACTAATTTTCCATTTAGCTGATAAGAAAATCAAAAATTTCATTTAATCTATTGAATTACAAAAAAAAAATCCCAAAAATGCTGAATGAGAGACCATGTTGACCTCATCAAAGAATTAGTCGAAAACTTCATGTGTGTTTTAATTAAGCTAAGCCCCACCCATACAAATAAGCTCTTTATAGTGGTATTGTGGTAACTCATTAAATTCATCAAAATTAAAGAAATCTCCTGTTCATCAAATGCTGCAGTAAGTTAACTTCTGTAATTAGTAATTGGAATTATCCTCTATAAATAAGCTTTAGGGGAGCAGTCATTTACTTGTGTTACTCGTTATCTCTATTACAGACAGAAAAATAACCCATTAGGGAGCAGATTGCCATTGGTATAAATTGTTGTCCATCCAAAATATAGTCAACTTTATAGAAACAACTGGATTACAACACAAGAGTCACTATAAATAAACAGAATAAGAACAACTAAGCTACATGTATATTTCATCAGTCACTCAAGGTCAATGCCTTACATGTTAATAGTCCCAATTGTAGTAATAAAAAAAATTACTTAGAAGATTAAAAGGGTTGACAAAAATTATGCCACAGGCAATAAAATCATTAAATCTAGGTAGGAATATATTTGAACAAGATTTTATTTTATATTTTTTTTATATTACAAATTGGTTACTGTACATTTATATTTGGGTCAAATACCAGCAACATTAAAACTTATTGAGTTAAACGTTTATGCTAAGCCTAAGAATTTTTTTAAATTACAATGACAAAAGAAAAACTCAAGCCTTGATTGGATGAAATTAAGAATGAATTGTAATAAGGGCAGATAGTTTATTTTACTTTTTAATTTCAAAAACACTTATAATTTTAGTGGTAAGCAAAGTTAAAATATAATATTCATTTTTTTAGATACCCTTCTAAAATTTGTTTTGGTAAGTCAGATTCTGCAGGTACACCTGTAACCAACAAATCAAATTCCCGGAAACAGGAAGTGATGGATTTAGGACAACCTCTATCCTGGTTAACTTACACGACAGCGCATGCCGAGTATACTAAGACATTTGAACTATGTGCTCTTAAAGATACTGATATTACATCATCAAGCTCAAAGGAATCATAACGGAATATCTGCTCATAACGGCTAAGGACCTAAATGTGCAAACAATATCATATATATTAACAGTTGTAAATTCCACCGCTACAATTAAATCTATTTCACAAATCGTAAATATTAATTACATCATCAAAGAGGCACAAAATAATCTAAGTGAGATAAATGCTTTAAAGCATCTTAAGGATGTTAATATTCAACAGAAGGTTCTGTTTACTGGATCTCCCAGTCTTAAGAGGTACATGAAAAACAGTTGGTGCAATCGCTTTAACAGAACGAAATTAACACATCGACGTTCTAATCCTGACAAGAAATTGATTATAACCCTAATAGATTTACAACCTCATCAAAGAATATGATTTCAGTTATTCTTATGCAACTAATTAAGAATCAAATTATTTCTAGATGGCGCTTACTTAGCATCAAAGATGCAAGGATTATAACCAATTTGGCCCTCCCGTCGTTTTTCATTCTGATAATATCAAAATCATATTTTGTGGACAAGCAAATACTATTATTATAAGATATACACCTTAAGATTAAGTGGCAAGTATGTAATAGCTACTTCAAACAAAATCTTGAAGTGAATCACATTATATAACCTAATATAAAACGCTACTGGGATTACAATTCTAGTAACTCGCTCTTTGTATTTGACACTGTATGTAAAGTTTCCATTTACTTATTCAAATTAGGAAGCTTTGCACAAAACAAAAGCCACATGTTGCCTTAAGCCTCATTGTGAATTATGGGTCCTATTGATATACATGTATAGCAGTTTACAATCCACTGTTTGTATTGCTTCATGCACTATTATGAAAATTTCTTCACCTACATTTTTTGGTTGCATGCTTAACTTGAAATATATCATAATGAAGTTAGTTTTCAACCCTCTGTTTCTGAAGAGTATGATTTACCAGAGTTATTTGCCCTTTCACATTCTTCAATGCCTTGGAAAATCAAAGTGCAGACTGCACTGAAGGGAAGGTTGCTTCGCAATTATGAAATGAGATTCCTGCCTCATGTTTGATAGGCAATAAAACAAACCAATGTAAAATAAATCGGGTAAATTTAGAAACATATAAGATATAAATTTAAAAGACTAGAGAAAACTTTGCAATCCTCATAATTGATATTAGCCCCAGCTCTCCTATGTCTTAAATGGCAATGTCAAGGGCTTTGCTGTTGGAAACTCCAAAAATCGTTTTGCTCAAACTGTAAATAATCAGGTGCACAATTCCAACATACGACAAAGATCTGCAAAAGTTTCATCAAATCCCACTCATTGGTGCAAGTAGTCGTGGATAAGAGATAGGTATCCACTACATCAAAGAATGGCAAATAAATGTTATAAATATATTAATAAATAAGACAAAATTGCTGCTGCCCATTCCCGACATAAAAATTCGCACCTGTTATATGGTTGGAATATAACTTGCATCAAATACATGTACATATATGTAAATGTCTCCCTATAAATGTAAGTGATGGCATAAGCTTCTAAAATATTCAAAACTAAAATAATTTATTTCTGTAATACTCCAGGGCTTCAGTTGCCGAGTGGCTAAGGAAGTATTCATCTACTATTGATCGAATGCCTGTCAGCACTTGTTTGAATCTTACTGCTGCCAGGGTGTGCTCAACTTCAATCTTGACAATTATTAAAAGACTCCTACAATCTGGCTTTCTCCTTCAATAAAAACAGGACGCCCAAATATAGTTGAAAAATTGGTGAAAGTGGTATTATACAAATAACAACACAGGGATCTGTGCATGACGATTTACATGTGCTTTCTAAGGATACTGGGTCGATTTTGTTATATCGAGTCCCACACACTATAACAAGATCGACCCAGTATTATTGAAAAGCGCACGTAAATTAATTTTTATAAATCCCCCGGATTCAAACAAACAAAAACGGCTGTATGAGGCAATATATATCTTTATAATCAGAATGCATGTCAAATAGTTTGTTTTAAATTTAAACAGTGTGTTAATAGCTTATACTAAATGACACAATCAAATGGAGTGCTTTTCTGTTTGCATTTTAAAAAATTAATATTCAATATTGTAATATTGTAACTTTTTATTACAAAAATCCAATAAAAAAATTTCCCACTGTACATCTTCCATACTATGCTTATTGTTTACATGTACTTGACTTTTGCTACGCAATCTGACACTTTTTGTTTTCAACAAGTGTCTTACGATGTTTGCAAAAGATCGCCAGCCTTCGTGACGTTCTATGGCATTCGCGCCTAAACCGCAAACGACATTACCCCAAGGTTTTCAAATGGACAATAATCGCTTGCTCCAAGTAACACCCATTCTAATTTTGGTCAAAATTAACCTTG
Organism: Limnoperna fortunei; assembly: GCA_944474755.1. Lineage (NCBI taxonomy): Eukaryota > Metazoa > Mollusca > Bivalvia > Mytilida > Modiolidae > Limnoperna > Limnoperna fortunei. The sequence continues at coordinate 17,648,213 of OX104124.1, read as the reverse complement.
GAAAATCGCTCTATCAAATTAAACAGCATTTTAAAACGCTGAACAAATGTTAAAAAATAATTGCTGATTTCAATTTGCACCTTTTTGGATCTACATAAGGAACATAAGATCGAACATACGCGCTAAGAGGTTTTATTTGTCACTCAAAAAGCTTCTGCTAAAACACACTTACTTGATCACATCTTCCCTTGTTTGAAGGAACACACAAAATGAAGAAAAATATATCGTTTTGCCTTTCGTTTAATTAGATACTTAAAGCATAAAAATGCAACGACGATGGTAATTTCGTGAGGTAAACATGCACGGAAAATTGGTACGATTTTTGGCTTGTTACGATGGGTGGTGACCAATTTCGACTCGTGTAACAAGAAATATTAATGGTTCAGCATGAATTACCAATTATAAAAATTAATCAAAAGGACCGGAAACAAATATTGTGTCAGCTTCTACTACGGAATAATGTAGCGACATGGTGAGTGCAATTGATCACCGATGTCGAATAATCCATTTACTATTCTTGTGTCACAAATACCAAAATATCTTTTTCAATACATTTTTATTAGTTAGAAATTGTTATATATTTCAATATACTTGTATTTTATTTACGAAACTTCTACATGCCATTCTCCCAATCTTAAAAATTTTATAGATGGCGCCGCTCTGCAAATCTGTACATCGACAAAGCACACACTTTTGTGTTGATTTTCATTTAATTAAACACGTGAAAAATAGAATGCAAAACCGTATGAAACGACAACCACACGATCGCACAAAATAATTATTAAATCACTTCAATCATAATAACGTCGTCAAATATTATTAGACTGGTGCCACTGTCAGTACTACATTTGTCGGTTCAGTGAACAGCTATCGCGAGGATTGCCAAATATCGCGTTGATTTCCGAAACCAAAAAGTGTAACGAGTCTGTATCTCGCGGATGAACATGGAATATTAGTTCAAATCGTAATATTGGTTATCAATTATACAGTAAATGAGACATAATACGAAAGGAAATGTATAGTAAAGTTGTTCAAGATAAATGTGGTGCACCGATTCATGTAATTGATAGATTCCTCAAATGTGACCTATATTTTACGAGCGTAAGGTTTGATTACACGCCGGTCGCAGAAGTTTCTATGTATTAGAGCGTTAGCAAGGGGAAAGTTTGCTACGCAACCTTCCCAAAAACAGTTTTTATTTACCTCTCTATCTCAGCAGTATAAATTAAAAAAAACCAGTGGGGATAAAAACGAAATAAATCCTGAAATTGCCAAAATATTTCCGTGACTTTAAATAAATTTTATTTTATTTTATTTATTTGTATTTTCATGCACTTGGGTAAAAAATTCCCCAAAACAAACGATTTACATATTGAACAAATACAACAAACATAAAAGATAGATTATTCAAATATAAGAATCTTCTTACTAATATTTTTAATTCATTCACCAATCCGGTCCTGCTAATGCCCATTTTTTTCTTCACTGAAGTACACAGCTACAAGTGATGGAATATTTTATTTATAATCTACAGTGAAAAAAAGTGTTAGTATTTCTTTGTGATGACACTAAGAGCCCCCTATACTAGTAGTACCATTTACAGGTGATGACAACAGGAGGATTAACAAACATACAAACAAAATACATGACATTTCAGATGTCTAATTTATGTAGATTTTTTAAATATTTTAATACTTTCACATGAGAATATTCCATCTGTGTTTTTTTTAATAAAAAACAACTTATGCAAATAATTTGTCTTTTGTTGTTCAATCTCATCATGTTGTGCGTGCAGTATCTAAACAAGGGTCTTCCTCATCCCAAATACATGTCATTTTTAAAATATTATTCTATTTTTTTAATTATGACAGGAATAAATTCAAAGGATTATCAAAAACAGCATGAAGTAATCTTTTTTAATCTGTCTTAAAATTTTAAAAAGATTTAAACAAATTTTCCCAACGTATAAAATTTCAAAACAGAATAGAAAAGACCAGATTTCTACAAATTTGATAAGCAAAAAATTTACCATAAGTACTCAAAAACGATGGTTTCTAATGTGTGATAATCTTTAGAAGTAGGCCTAAAAAATGTGTTAGGGTGACTTGTACCTACATAAAATTCAGTGGCTATACACTTTTTTTAATAGCATCTTTTTGTTAAAAACACTGTTCATCCCAGAATATATTCTGCCCAAAATAAAAAAATTTTTTTTAAAAATGAAAGAAAAAATGACTGAAAGTTATAAAAACATGTTGAAATCCTAATTACCTAACATAATTTTTGAAAATGCGCCCTAAAACACACACATTTTTTCAGACCTCGCATACTAAATTTTTACAGGATTAATCTTGGTGACAAGAAAAAATCCCATTGACAAAAGTTACAAGTTTCTTGTCATACTTCTTATTTATTAAAAACCCACGATTATGTATTACATATTTCCTAATCTTACAAGAGGTTTCTTCCTAAGCTAGCCTTTAATATCTAATTGTTTTCCAAATTCATCCTTATAAAAATATTTATCACTGGAGAATTACCTATTTTTGGCAAGCCCAATTATCTCCTTAGGAAAATCGTAACGTGGGTACTTAACCGCTGAAAGTTTAATCCTGGATTAAGTTTAAACTCATCGACAGGAAAACACAAATCACGCAGACAGTGGAGGGTTCTAAATGTCAGCGTAAATGACTAGCTAAACCGTTGTATGGCCGAGATCCAATTAATGGGGATTAGCAATATTAAGAATTTTCTCATTTTGTGCCTACCCTCAATTCCTTCCAATCACTTAATTTGAATGTTAAACAGGGACTTATCTCAAGTGCTTTGCGTATAAGAGAAAAATACACGATGAAAATGACCGCTTAAGCCTAACTCAGTATAAATAGGATTTCTATCTCCTCTACAAAAGATGCATTCATTTTCGTCAACTTATCTAAAATGGGGCTTTAACACCCCATTGATTCAAAAAGAATTAATCCATCAGCAATTTGGATCGAACTCTCTCAAGCGTTTTAATATTTCTAATATTCACTATCAGTCCGATGACAAAGGATTTAGTCGAAATGAAAATATCAGTGTAAAGGATTAGTGACAAAATGAGTATTTTTCAGATAAGTAAACAAAATTATGGTCGAATCTCTAATCCTTCTTAACCCATAATCCCCTGGGCTGATGGATCAGCACACAGAGGAGGTAATATCTTGGTTTGTTTGCGAAATATCAAGAATAAATCATTGAGTTTACACAGTTTACTGTCTTCTGTGGGCAATAATTCTAAGTTTGTATGATTGTTAAGAAAAATTTATCAATTTATTGATAATCCGATTGGCAGCTACTTAGACGTCGACAAAAAAATCTGTCTATGTTCTGACCATATATTGCACTTTTTTGACAATACAATACATAGATTTAATCCATGACTGCTCTTTGCATCTAAACACATATTGGTTTATTTTACTCTTTTTTTTTAAATTATGAACTTTACTGGGAAAGAGTTTGATTTCCACTTTTAAGGGTGGCTTAAAACCATTTTGTTGTACTTTGTACAGCCTTAGTTTCAACATAAGTAATTAAACAGAAGTTAAGCTTCAAAAAAATACATCAGAATGCTTTTTTATTGTTTGATTTAAATGATGTTTGATGTCACTATCAGCAATTTTTAAGCTTTATATTGGCATCCTGTTCTTATTGGGGAGGAACCCAAAGTACCTTGAGAAAACCTCTGATCTTCGGTAAGACAATTCTTGTTAGTGAAGATAGTATTGTCAGTGTAATAAGTTTTTCTAATAAAAGTACATGTGTGTGTTCTAAATACTAACTGGTCAAATCTGCCTATTCAGTCAACTATTCTGTTATAATTTATCCTGTATTAAGTGGACATAACCATCAGAAATAGGTTAAACATTTTTTTGTAGGTAGGTACACACCAACCTCTATTATCTCCCCTGTCTATTCTCTCTATACAAGCAGACACTTATATAATGTAGATCTTAAACAGAGTGAGTTTGGATCCTAGTAAAGGTAAAACAGATATACCTGTAATAATATCCCATCCTTAATTCTTGCTGTCAAACATGCCCAAGTGCTTCCCGTCTTCGAAGTGGGGGTATGTAACATATTCAGAAATACATTCGTCAAATTCAATGTTTACAATAAGTTTAATAAAAAATTAAGTTTTTTAACAAATCCTGCACAGTTGTGCTTCATCCCCTATAATTTCCTAAATTATTACGCACAATATTTACTTTATAAAACTAGGCTTTGGATTAACTAAATACATTTAATACTTCTTCGTGGATATTTTACAAATAATTTCTTTAACTCTTTGACACAGCTTTCTGAAGAAAAATAAAAAAACGCAGACAATTTACCACAGTTTGTAAGGCACAAAACACCACTAAACTACTACAAATGTATCTTGTGCAAATACAGACGATCATCAAAGTGATTTAAATGTTTTAAAAGTTTGTGCCATGTTATTATGATGAGTGGCTCTGCTGTCTTGGTTTATAATCATCGTTTAAGTTTCAATAGGATGACAGCCACACCCACGTAATCATGGCATATTTTTTAAAAATGGCTCCCACAAAGACCATTGTGCCGATATAATCTGCCGAGGGGATCTTATTCATCCAATAAATACTATATAATTTCAAATAAAATTTTAAAGGTCTTTATCTCTTCAAGTGTCAATTTTATTAAAATCAACATGAAATAATCTTCATATTTTAGTTTCTTTTAATAATTCATTGAGTACATAAAATGCTTTGTTCAAAAAGTCCATCACGACGTCCCATGCAAGATTAAGAAAAACCTCACTATATCCTGATCTGAATATAAAGGTTTTTATGTTAATAAATTAATTTGAATATAATATAATGTCACATGACTGGTCCACATTTTAGAAATATTATAAAAATTATATTAAAATTAATTTTCCAAAATATTACAAAATCTACTTAAGTCAATTAAAAGGCCAAATAAGTTGTGTGCCAAAAAAATTATTTTCTGTTCTGCATTGTAAAAGAACCACTGGTAGTAAATCTCATTTTAGTTGCGGTACAGTAGCTCTTTAGGTCGTTTGAATATTTTTGATTTGGCGGACCATATTGTTGGCCAAATAAAAAAAATGTTGAAGAACCTAAAGAGCTACGGTTCCGAAGCTAATATAAGTATTTTTTATAATTATACTTGCAATAAAAAAAATTAATACTGCAGTTAACAAAATTGATTAATGGTGTAACATACTAAAGATCTTCTCAGATCAAGTAAAATAGGTCATGTCTGAAAAAAAATTATTTTAAAGAAACTCTTTATAGTCTAAATTTGTATTAACAGCTTAAATTAAAATTCAATTAAGATTAAGCTAGATACAAATACTGATGCAATATAGTGATATCCTTAAGAATTTGAAATATGATTTGTGAAATGTATCTTAATGTTAATTTAGATTTTGTCTCGAAATCGACAGCTGTAGACTCGTAACTCCTTATATTGAACTAGAAACATTCCACTTTCTGTGGGTTTATTTGAATTTTTTTTTTGGTACAAGTTTTCTTCCCTTGGTTTAGGAACAAAGAAACAACGATGCCAGGGAGTATTCAGTAAATTATACATACAAGAAGGACATAGCCCATCGTTGAACAAAACAGGGATAAGAAGAAAACAGACACACAACACAAGAACAGAAAATTGAGAAAGATGAACCCAACTTTAAGAAAAATTTGCTGATTTGTGAATACAAGAGGTCCTTTAAGAACAACAAAGCATGTGTACATGTATATTGTTAACCAATATAATTCATTTGTTGCTAGACCCACGAAAATCCTTGAAAATAAGTGTACACATGTATAGCAATGAACCAACAGTGTAATATGTACATGCTTTGAAATTTGGGACATGCAGAAAAACTTTCATTCATTTCATCAAAGTTTATTAAACTACAAAAAAAATATTAGGCAAACACTTTACAAATTTTTTTTTTTTTTTAAATATTTGCAACATTTAAATCTTTAATATTTTTTGCCATTTGTGTTTTATATTTTCTACGTTGGCTATCAAAATTTAAATCTATGTCATACAACTGCAAATACAAAACAACACAAGGACATTTACAGACCACTATCAGGTCTTGTCTTTATTTGTTTCTTTTGCCAATCAAAATTTTAATCTGTGGCATCATACTTCAAATTATACAATAAAGTAGCAACTGGCAACGATGGACTCCCGAAAGAATCATTCCAGGGGAACAAGCCTTACACCAACAAACTCTAAACAAATAAAACGTCGTAGGATCTGTCACTAAATGTAATTACCTCTGTCTGATCTCTGGGATTTATTCTCATAAAGTTGTTAGTTTTAGAATTTCCGATGAACGTTATTACTTGCACAGGATTATCCTCGGATGTCAAAGATAATATCATCAGAAAATTGAACCTTAATCTTTGGCTCAGTCCAACTAAACACCCTTAAATCCCCGGGAAATTACCTTTCCTGATCTGTAGAGGATAAATTCGTAAAAACACATTAGTATGAAAATCAGATTGACAATATCGGCCACGAAACAAAATGTTGAATAATTCCATCGAAATCCTTTAAGTTATATTTTGCTATGTTTATATGATTGTAAATATGAGTTTTAGATCGGAGCGTTATGTCTTATCAACGTCATTTTCTGTATTTAAGTCGTAACATCTTGAATAGTTCTGTTTTGGGTTTAGTCCGTAATCCTTCTATTTCATTTCGGAGTTATAAATAATAAATTTACAATTACGTAGGATAACTGGTATCACTGAAATAAAGATAGCCTTAAATCAAATTCAAACATTTTGATGGAAAATGGAAAATTTACATCTTAATCTCTGCAAAAATACAATTTATTTTGTATTTTGAGATTTGTTACTTTAAACATGTTATGTCATCGGGCTAATTTGGTCCACATAGTACTGCAAAGACCCACATTAGGATTTGTTGCTTCGACTCAATTATGAAGGCATGACTAAAGAAAATTCCCTGTCCTTCAATTTTCGAACGTATAAATTTTCTTTTGCTTTTTTAAATTTAAAATTTCAGGATGGTTAAGGTATGTGTGCATATATTACTATTGTGATCACACAAACCAAAGGTGTTGCCACTATTCTTGTGAACTGGAGATTATAAACAAAATTCTCTCAAACTCACTACTAAATGTAGTAACCAATGAGTGCTCATTTTAGCTGCTTCACAAAGCTCAATTCTCAATCGCGACCAAATACTCCATACTTTTTCAAGTGGCAGTCAAAATTTGTTCCTGTTGGTCCATTTCTGTTCATCACTGATTTAATGTTTATAAACTTGTTCTTTGCCTGAATATAGATAAAATACTGCCAAAATACTTCCAACAAATCTCCCCCCTCCTCAAGCATATGGATCTGACAAATTCATACCAGAATATTGGGACTTAACATTTTTGTGCCAGCCATACGTACCGACAACTTGAAAAAATTTGTCTCACCATATCTAAATTTGTCCAACAGGTCCTGTGGTTAGGCACATTTCTTAAAGACTGTTGTTGATGGATTTAACTTTGGTGTTATTGTTTTGCTAAATGTCTACGTTTAACCTGTTAATCAAGTCTAGTGTTCATAACTGTGACTTTTTACAAGTCACCAAACTAATGAGTAGAATTTTTATTGGCTGAACACCAGAACACATTGATACATGAAAGTAGGTGCCTAATTGCAACTGGCAGCAAAAATGTGTCCTTTATTACTGGAAATGTTTAGTAGCTGAAGTACTGTATACACATTGTCATTTCATTATAGTGTTCAAGGTTCGTAAGCCTGTTATTGATCACATGAGGTTAACTGAACACAGGGTGTACTGAACTCAAATCTTAATTAATCAGGATTACAAGGTGTTCTGCCAAAGGTTGGGCATTTCCTCGTGGTTCTTCATCAAATAAAAACTGGATGCCATGATATTGTTGAAAAATTGCTGAAAGGGCTGTTAAACACCATTCAAACAAAAAACTAGAGGCTCCAGTAACCTTAAATTGTTTACCTGAACACAAATGACTTCAACTATATTTAATTTTTTGCAATTTATAGTTTCAGTCTAGTTTTTATAGCTTTTAAGTTACTGGGCAAAAACTTAATATTTCTTCAAACATTTTGGTTAAGCACAATAACTCCTATAACGTGCCATAAAAAAATTAAATGCAATGCTTGTCCTTTAGGTTAATTCAGTAATTTATATTTTGACTCTAGGTTTAATGTGTTATAGACTTTAATTTGTAATAAAAAAATTAGCAATGAAAGGTCAATAATTCACAAAAAGAGTTCTCTAACTATTTTGGACAATGATTTGTAGGCCTTGCTTTGCTGATCATTTGTGCAATTTACAGTTCACAGTTCAGCTGTTATGGCATTTAAGTTACAGGACAAATTTCACCACATGTTTTTTTATTAAAGGGCAATAACTCATATTAGGAGTCGTCAGACAATTTCAGACCAATAATGTGAATTGTAGAACTTGTATTGCTCATCCTTTTTGCAATTTACAGTTTCACTCTAGCTGTTATAGGTTTAGGTTACAAAATGAAAAATTTAATAAAAATCATCTTTAAGGGCAATAACTCTTATAAGGAGACATCTGACTATTTCAGACCAATAAAGTGAATTCAAGGACATGCATTGCTGATCATTTTTGCCATTTACGGTTTCACTCTAGCTCTTATAGTTTTTTAGTTATATAGTAAATTCTGAATATTTGGTCAAAAATCATCATTAAATGACAATAACTGCTACAGGAAGCCCTTACACAACTTCACACTTATAGCAACTATTGTAGACATTAATGTGAGCTAAAAACGCAGAAATGCTTTTATGCTCATTATTTTTTACAAAATAAAAGGGGTTCCACAGGGGCTGGATGGAAAATGCAAAATCCTCTTGAGCTTGTAGTGTGTGTGTGTAAAGAGGACCAGTACTTATAAACAACAAGTAAAAAAAAACGGCAGTTACTACTATGTGCTATAGAAATATGATTAATGCATTGAAAGTAACAGAATGAGTTCCATTTATATATATCTCATATATCTATAATTTGTACAGTAAATAATTATAGTTGTACATACTAAACAGGAATTCAGAGTCCTGAGAGGATCCATCACATTGTCTGACAGAATAAAATCTACCCAGCATTAATACTTACCTATTTATTTTAATTTTAGCTACAGTTAAAAATTATATTAACACCCAGGACTCACTGATGTAATCATTGCCTGAGGGGAATAAAATCAACCCAGGGGTCCAATTACCATTTTCCAAAATATCTTAATAAAAACCTTAATTTCCTTAAAACAACACAGGAATTAAGAAAATCTTAGAAAATTAAGGTCTTGATGTTGTATATAATGTTGTGTGTCCAACTGGTGTCTTTTCTATATGATTAAATGGTTTAATGGAAAATGCACTATGTGTAAAATGATTAACTGTTCAACCAGTCCACAGTGGGAGTGGCACAGGGTGAGCACAACCTGGAAGTTGTCTATCCTGCCCACTCTGAAGTGGACCTCCTTCTCATTGGCTTTTTCATAAAACATGCCACAGTGGGAGTGGCACAGGGTGTGCATGTCTTAAAACTTGTTTGTAAATAAAAAAACCAGAGGCTCTTAAGAGCCTGTATCGCTCACCTGATTTTATAGGCAATGAAGATGGCATTTCCCTGATGTTAAAGTAAGTCCTGTAATTTTCAATAAACTTTAAATAGGACCATCCAAACAATATTACTAGAAAGCTTTGTTTCATTGGTTAACCAGTTGTATAGAGATTTTTTTTATTTGCCCATAGGGTCCTATGTTAAACTAAGTCCTGCGGGGGAGGTGGCCATTTTGAATTTCCAATTGCCATAAAAAACATAAACTTTATAAAGGACCATCCAAACAATATTGCTAGTAAGTTTTTGTTTCCATTGATTAACCGGTTTCTGAGAAGAAGCCTTTAAAAACTTTTTCCCATAGGGTCCAATGTTAAACAAAGTCCTGCGGTAGCGGCCATTTTGAATTTCCAATTGCCATAAAAAACATAAACTTTATAGAGGACCATCCAAACAATATTGCTAGTAAGTTTTTGTTTCCATTGATTAACCGGTTTCAGAGAAGAAGCCTTTAAAAACTTTTTCCCATAGGGTCCTATGTTAAACTAAGTCCTGCGGTAGCGGCCATTTTGAATTTCCAGTTGGCATAAAAATCATAAACTTTATAAAGGACCACCCAAACAATATTGCTAGTAATTTTTGTTTTGATTGGTTAACCGGTTGCAGAGAAGAAGCCCTTTTTAACCTTTTTCCCATAGGGTCCAATGTTAAACTAAGTCCTGCGGTGGCGGCCATTTTGAATATCAGATTGGGATAAAAAACATTAACTTTATAGAGGACCATACAAACAATATTGCTAGTAAGTTTTGTTTCCATTGGTTGGCCGGTTTCAGAAAAGAAGCCTTTCAAACTTTTTCCCATAGGGTCCTATGTTAAATTAAGTCCTGCGGTGGCAGCCATTTTGAATTTCCAATTGCCATAAAAAACACAAACTTTATAGAGGACCATCCAAACAATATTGCTAGTAAGTTTTGTTTTGATTGGTTAACCGGTTTCAGAGAAGAAGCCCTTTTTAACATTTTTCCCATAGGGTCCAATGTTAAACTAAGTCCTGCGGTGGCGGCCATTTTGAATATCAGATTGGGATAAAAAACATTAACTTTATAGAGGACCATACAAACAATATTGCTAGTAAGTTTTGTTTCCATTGGTTGGCCGGTTTCAGAAAAGAAGCCTTTCAAACTTTTTCCCATAGGGTCCTATGTTAAATTAAGTCCTGCGGTGGCAGCCATTTTGAATTTCCAATTGCCATAAAAAACACTAACTTTATAGAGGACCATCCAAACAATATTGCTACTAAGTTTTTGTTTCCATTGATTAACCGGTTTCAGAGAAGAAGCCTTTTAAAACTTTTTCCCATAGGGTTCTATGTTAAACTAAGTCCTGCAGTGGCGGCCATTTTGAATTTCCAATTCCCATCTTAAACATAAACTTTATAGAGGACCATCTAAACAATATTGCTAGTAAGTTTTGTTTTGATTGGTTAAACGGTTTCAGAGAAGAAGCCCTTTTTAACTTTTTTCCCATAGGGTCCTATGTTAAACTAAGTCTTGAGGTGGCGGCCATATTGGTTTACCAATCAAAATAAAAAACACAAACTTTTTAAAGGTCCATCCAATGAACATTATGGCCAAGTTTGGTTTCAATTGGCCAAGTGGTTTCAGAGAAGAAGATTAAAATGTAAAAAGTTTACAGACGCCGCCGACGACGACGACGACGACGACGCCGACGGACGCAAAGTGATAACAATAGCTCACATGACCCTTTGGGTCAGGTGAGCTAAAAAGAAAAGCAGAGTGGACATTTGTGGGCTGCCAATGTGCATGGTTGGCTAAAGTCAAATCCACCTTACCTGTACTGTAAGCATGGAGCTATGTGCATAGATCTAAAAATACAGTCTACTTAAAAAAATTTCACTTTCTTGTTGTATTCATTGATATAATGATTACTACCATTCTCTGTCAGAAATGTAGGCATGATGTCATTTGACTGAAAATAATTTCCAACATGTTGTAATATATTTCCTGACATATTACCTGTTGTCGGACTTGTTGGCTGACTTTTTGCTTGGTGATTGACATGATGCGGTGTTTTGATTTTTGACTGGTCTTTAGATACAAGTTACAGGGAATCTTCCATGATCTGTTTGTGGACCTGAAAAAAGTAATGGTACAAAATGATAGATAATAATAAACCTTTAAAAATACAACTCTATTAGTCTGTTAATGTTAACATTTTTTCTATAAACATATAACTGAAAATAGAACCATTTAAAGCAAAGAATGTCCGGATGAATAGTAAGATAAATACTGTGTGCAAGGTAATGTTACCATTTATTTAGACAGGGCAGTGTAATTTTCAACACTATCAATGACAATCATTATTATTATTATTATAGACAATTCTTATATAGCGCCAATACTAAAATATTACTCTAGGTGCTTTACAATATCACATGCGAAACATTATCTATAAATATATCACAATTTCAATAATAAAAACAAATTATCAAAAGGAATTTACACTACATGCAACAATAAATTGCCCAACAATATTAAAAAAACAATAAATCATCATTTTATATTGATTGATTGATTGATTGATTGATTGTTGTGTTACGTCCAGCAAGCGAAAAATTTAGCTATATTCAGGACGTGATAAAAAGACAAAATTTACACATTTTATTATAAATAACCAATTAACCTCCCTTCCTCAATACTAAAACAAGATCTCATACAATATTATGAGAATATATACAGATAAAAATGTATTTAAAACAATAAATACTTGTTTTAAGTTGATCAAATTAGCTCTGACCTACTGTCAAAGAATAATAAGATTTTTGAAACATTTTGTTCATTTAATATGGTAATAATGCTTTTGCTACAAAATTGTGTCTTCTGTAATATAGAAAAAAAATGTCCACCTTTCCAAGTTATTTCACAAATTGTGGGCTGCAGAAACAGGCAGTACAGAAACGTTTTTAAAAGGATGGCTTATATAATTAACAGCACATGTACAAATTATTTGTCGTTTTGTGATTATACCTCAAGTTAAAGAATTTTGAAATGCAGGCAGGACCATTGATTATCTTAATATATTTATCTAATGCATTCCAAGTCAAGTCTTTTGTTTTATAAGTAAACATTGGTTAACTGTTTTTTGACAATATGGATCTGATTGGTTAATATTTAAATTTTAAAAATTATTATCTATGCTGTAAGTAAAGAAAGGCATACAGTTTAATAATATATACTAGTAGCTGAAATATGAGGAATAAATTTAAACAGGAATCTACTGCTACAAGTTGATTCATTGATCGTTTGTAACCATCCAGTGTCCAGTAATATTTAGGCTTTATTCGGGACAAGAACAAGTCTATGAATGACCAAAATAATTTCACTTTTTTCACCAATACAAGAGCTAGAGGAGTGGTCGGGTCTGGCAGGACAAGAACAAGTTTACGAATGACCAAATATGGTACCATTTCTTCACTAATACAAGAGCTACATGTAGAGAAGAGTCTGGTCTGGACATACATACTGAAGAGGCAAAAATCTTGAATCACAGAATATAACAAAATGCCCATTTGGAGACACTGAAATAAACATACCCCCTCCTGTGTGTAAAAGTAAAAATGCAAAACATAGATTTATTTTAACAATAATCTACACTGTAAGTAAAGGATAATTAAAAAAAAAAATCTTTAACAAGAATTAACCATATTACATATGTATCTGTTTAGAATAATTTGTCCATGGATCTATGTTCATGTTTTTTTTTAAAAACAAGGACTTGTATTCAGATTTATTTCAAATACATGTATTTTAAAAAATAAAATAAACAATTTTTTGTGTGGACACAAATAAATGTATCTATCAAGAAACTATGGTTTACCACATAATTTCAAATGCAGTCATACATAATTTTGAAAAATTAACTCAATAATGTTGTTTATTGAAATAATATTCCTAACATGGAATTTTAAAAACGTATCATGTCGTTTATTAGTTACCTTGAATGTCTGTTGTATCCTACGACATGTGTATGATCCAAATAATATTTTTATATTAAAAGGTGCCTAAGTGTTCTTTAAAAAAAAGGTCATTTACAGGATTAAAAAGCTAAAATTCTAAATAAACAAAATCGTCCTTAAGAACTAGTTGTGGAATGTCCAAATTTTTAAATCAAGAATCAACAAACTAATTTTAAACGTTTTTTTTCATAGTCATACAACCCTGATTTATGTAAAATATACATTAACAACTTTATGGATAATTAACTACCATATACATGTTAAATATTGTTCACATTATTCATATTTAATAAACAAAATTTCTATCATTTTCACATTTAATAACTTAATTGTACAGTACATATTAATCAAATCACCTTATCCATATAATTCCTTGATATTGTCAATTTTTCACAATTTTAAGTAGATTTATCAAAAGATTAATCATTATTAAAAATAAAACCATCTGTGACCCTTAATCGTCAATATCAATCTTTGAGCCCATAAGGCAATTGGATTATTCAGGTCGAAATTTACGAACAATAGATATGAATAACCTGTTTGTTTAGTCCAGTATTTGAGGTATTATTATATGATCGATGCTAAGTTTTGTTTGGGGATTAAAAAGGGATTAAAGCCCTGGGGAAGTTAAACACCTTCCTTTATGAATTGATAAGTTAATAACAGAGTTAGGGATAAGCTGATCACACAAAATTGACAATAATTGGTTCAACAATGGGCGACTGGTGCTCATGTAACATCAGGTAATATTAATGCCATTTTCCGAATCTAAATCTTTCCTTCATGTACCTGTGGAAACATGATACCCCTAATTTCTGTTTTAAAATTATTGTTCTCTAACATATCATTTTAAATAAGTCATAATAATTTGAACATGAAATTTATGGATGCTTCAGATTAAACAATTAATTGTATGGTTGTTAAATGCAGTTTTCAACTCAAAATATTAATTCTTAAGTATTAATATATAAAATAAATATTTGACAATCAGGAAATAAAAACGATGTATAACAGCTTTTTAAAATTTTAAGTTTGATAAACAATTATGATCTGTGCATTAAGTGTGCATATTTTAATGCAGCAATTTCATTAATGTCATCATGCCATAGGCTTATATTAGGAATTTCATCATTTACATTAAAAAACCTTCACCTGTAGTCCAACACATATAATAAATATTAATTTCTGTGCACATGTACATATACATATACTAGTATAAGCTGTTTTTGTCTTTTTCTCCAATTACTTCAGCTTGTGGTCTTTTTTTATGGATCAAAATTGACACGGATCACTTTATAATTTCTTGAAAATTTATTATTTAGCATGCATTATTAGATTGGTTATTTTTTCACTATTAAGCAAAAATCTAATAGTACAAGAAAAATGCTACAGTGTAAATGTAGTTTTAAATTAATAATGTACATGTTAGATACAAGAAAAGAGGCTTCATTTTCCTACAAGACAGGTACTGGGTAATAAATTTAGTTTGAACATTTTTCTCTGCCTTACTATTCAAATAACAAATACAAAATTGTGTCCTATATAATATACCTATTGAACCTGTACACATAATTTATTAATCTTAAACTTTCTGATAATTTAGGACAAGAATTAACAAACCTCCTTTTATCTCAACTTTGAGAAATGATCATCTGTTCTTTTTATCTTAGGGATAAGTAAAGATTAAGGTTATTTATTTCTAATCAGCTCATAATTCTTTATGGACAGAAATAATCCTCTACAATTTCACTAATCCTGGATGATGAGAACGAGTATTATTAAAATTTTGTTCCAGAAAAACTAGGATCTTGACTTAAATCACATAGTAAAATGGTATACATGCCTAAAAGTTTATGTCATGTTTTAAATACATGTGTATCCATTTTCCTGTGTTGAGACAAAAACAGATTACAGTAAAATATCCAATTAACTTATAATATAGAAAATATAACATTTTTGATTTGTACAGAAAAATAGTAGAAATAAAATAATCAATAATTAAACATTTTTTAAGACACCTCATATATCCACAAATGACAGATATTCCAAATTCGTGTAAGTATTTACTGCTATTACATAAATAATTTGTGATTTTCAGGATAAAGGAACACTCATTTAAAGGTGCATGTTCATATATGTACATGTATCTCTAACGTCAAACCTTTTGAATATAACCCTACTCATTCATTGTATAAAGTTTGCTTTTTTTACTTTCTTAACCGAGTAGATTAAAAACTTTTCAAATGGAGAATTTGCTGATCTAATAATGTATGTGTTACAATGTATACATACAGAAGAAATGGTTTAAGAAAGTACCGTGTGAGTATTTTTTTTGCAAGTAACAATTTCCATATTTTGTATATATTTGGAATCATAATACTAGTATCAGTTGTCTTTTTTTAAACATCTCAATAAAAAAAATTCTAACAGGGCAAAGTAGTCCTTAATACACCTTAAATATATTAAGAAAATCTATATACTAGTATGTGACAAAAAAAAAGAACTTTGTATTTAAATTGAAGACAGAATATTATGACAAGAAACACAAAGATCAACCAAAGGACAAGGTAGGATAAGCTACTGTCACTGGCCCCCTATTTTCACTAAAAATGACATGACTGCAATCTGTTGATCATGATATTTTTTCAAAGGTACATTATCCCTTCTTACAGAAAATCAATATGACTTTCTTTTCTTATCATGTAAAATTATTATATGCACCTTACTACAATAGGCCAATTGTAGTGGCCTGTGAAAATCGGTACGTTTTCGTGATTTCAAACACCATTTTAAATATGAGCGGACGCGTGTACCACGAAGATATTTGACGGTATTATTTGTTGCAAAAACAGTTTTTAAGAGCAGTTCTCTATAAAAATGTAAGTTTTTGAATTGGTTGTTCTGGGTGAGGTCATAGATTTCAAAGATTTTTTGTGTGTGATTCTCTTTTGAGGTAGTGGTTAAGAGAAAAAAATTTTTTTTTCATTTTAATGCTTGGTTGCCATGGAAACCGAAAACTCAACATTTGTGGCCCAGATTTTAGTGAAATTTAGTCAAAATTGACCATATTTAACCCTTTATAGCAAAATATTTACTACAGATATATCTTAAATGACAACATAATATCAAAGAATAACATATATTGATAAGAAATGACACAACATAACATTGATTCATGAAAAATAATTTTGGATTAGAACAACATGAAAAGTGCTGACATGGCAGATTTGGAAAAAAAATGAAAAACCAGAATTTTACAAAATTTTAACCTCAATTATTTTAATTTTCCAACATACAATATCACTATAATTTTGTCTGCAAAATATTTGGTTATAGCCTTTTTAAGTTTCAAAAAATTGACCGTGTGTTATTTGTTGATGTCTTAAAAAATTGAAATAAACATAGGACCCTCATGTCAGTTTAAAATTATAATATAAAGAAAAAGTAAATACATTTCAATTCAATTAGACAAGAAAAAATAAATTTCAAGTTTTTCTTTTCAGATAATAAACAAAAAATAAATAAAATGTGGTAGGAATTAATAATTTATAATATTTAAAACCATTTTAAGGGTAAAAAAAGTGCTGAGTCAGCATAATTCAAATTTTGTTAAATAGTGGAATTAAACAACAAAAAATAAATTTCTAATTTTTCTTTTCAGATAACAAACAAAAAATAAATAAAATGTAGTGGGAATAAATAATTTATAGTGTTGACAACAATGTTAAGGGTAAAAAAAAAGTGCCGAGTCAGCATTATTCAAATTTTGTGTAATAGTGGAAAAAATTATTAGTTTGTGTGTTTCTGGTTTTATGCCTGGTAAAAAAGGGTAGGTACAAATGTAGGTAGGCAGGTAGTGAATGAGAAGTAGATTCTTAGTTTAAGGGTGCTTAAGCCAAAATGGCAATTAAAAGCTAGGATTGGTATGAAGAACTAGAGTACAAATGTAGGTAGGGGAACCAGAAATACACATATTTTTTATATGGCTTTAGTTGAAAAGTTCAAAGCCTTTAAAATGATGACAAAAAGCTAGCATTCTGAAATAAAACCCAGGGTTACCCAGGTACAAAAAATCGTTGCTGATGAAGGACAGACAGAAGGACGAACAGAGGTAAATCAGCATAACAACATTTTCACTCTTTCAAAAATTCTTGTCTTATGTCATTTATTTCTTCCTCTCTTCTTGCTTCTAGATCGTCATCTTCTTTGTTTTTCTTACACATCCTCGAGAAAAAGCTTGTTATTTGTGTCACAGACAATATTTCATCGTATATAAATTTTCTTGTTCCGTCAACATTTTTTGCAGTCAACATACTTTCAGAAACGTTAAATGGATCTTCTTTGAACCCAGTCAGTATTCCCTGGTTAAATTTATTCATCAGATAATCTTTTTGGTTTTTGTTAAATCTTTTGCATTTTCTTTCGGTTTTCTGTGCCCAGCCAACAGTGAGATCACTCTCAGTTTCAGACAATTCTTTTGTTTCAGCAGATAGGCTTAATACACCACAGAGGAATGAAGATTCAGATAATTTTTCATAATACTTTTTTTTCATTACATCTGAGTTTGAAGTAAATTTCATTTCAAGACGACATTTCCCAACAAATTGGTGGTGTAAGAGTTCTTTCTCGCTTGAAAATTCTTCTGTGCAGCCATCAGTTGTACAATGCAATAGTAAGGTCTCATCCTTGTCAGCTTTTTTGTTGGAAAGTTGATGAAATTGAATGTCTTGAGGTTCTTCTAAAACAGTTAATCTTGGAGTTTCAACAGATGGAATCTTATCTGTCTGAATTAACAAGCCTGAAATAAAATAAAAACAATATTTGTCAATACAAAATATCAAAATTAATCAATTTTAACTTTCGTAAACAGGAAGTAGGTGAGCAACATAACTGAAATAAATTCCACAATATGAGATCCTTTGCCGCCCAATAACATGAGGCTGTGATTTGTATAAATTTGCTAAGAAAACCGTTATGAAAATTTTCTAATTTTTACTGGATTTGACAAGCTGAACTCACAGTTGGCAACATGGTGGGTGTTTTGCAACAAGCAGGGAGTGCTTACCCTTCCAGAGCACCTGAGTGCACTCTCATTACCACTTGAGTTCCTGTTGTTGCTTGCTATTCACTACAGTTGTGTTGTCTGTATAATTCATTGTCCTGTTTTCGTTTTTGTTTACTTTATTTGCCTTTGCCCTTTAGGATTTTTGACATTTGAATGCCCCATTGGTAGCTCTCTCCTTGCTTCACCGACCATATTTTATGTTTACATGTCAACAAAGTCAGTTAACCCATACGCAGGAAGTAGGTGATCATTAGTACCAAATGCCTAACTACATGCGGCATAATCTAATGAACATTCTGTGAAAGTTATTATTAATCATTCTAGTTACCAAGCCAAGAGCAGCTTGCTTAGTAATGTCTTTTAAAACCATAAAAAGACACCAAACAGTAAAAATTCAACACGATTTCGTTTTGTTAAAAAAATAAATATACCTTCTCCAACTCCATAGGCTTTCCATACATGTATACCACTTTCTTCAAAAGTAAAATTGGAGTAGGACCCAATGGCTGGAATTCCTTTTACAGCTTGCTTCTTTGTTGTAAATTCAACCACACTTACTCTGTACTTCACAGATTTCATCATTCTCTCAATTCCCTAAAATATAATAATTATATGGCTGCACATGAAAAGTGGATAAAATGTTGCTCAAAGAAATATACCTAATGTTTCAATTTATCAACAACAAATCTTTTTTAGAAGTTTTTTTTCATACAAGTATACATGTATATGAAAAGCTATTCCAATATATGCACAGAAAAGGATGGCATTAGCCCATTAGGATGTAAGTGTGCTTTCAAAACCATTTGACATTTTGCACAATTCTTACAAACGTATTCATGTTATTTATCTTTTTTATAACCAGTACATTTTTAATGATTTATGAGTTATTTGCAAAAATCAGAAACATCATCATGTTTTCTTTGTAATATAATGGTATTGGATTGTTAAATTTTTGAAAGTTTCAAGAAAATCTTTTAAGACATGACAAATGGTGTAGTCCATGTTGTGATCTGGAAAACCTCGGAAAATAAGTAAATAATGAAAAAGTAGGAGGAACACGATGGCATTAAGGCCAAAAAGAAGTATACTTGTATTTTCTGCATCCCTACCTACCAAAACACCCTACCCTAAACTAGTCATTTGTATGCTTTATTGACTGTACATTTACCTGTTTCATTGATGATGCATTCAACACGTCATGTCCCTGATTGATATATCTTCTTATGGCAGATTTTAATGTTGCTCCAGTTCTGTCACATGGTCCTTTACCATTTTGAGATTCGCAAAAATTAAAGCTAAGAACATTCTCATTCTTGCAAAGTATGGACATCATTTCTGTTGACTTATAGCAACCAGCATTGTCAGACCACAGATGGAATTTAGCATTGTCTATAAACTTCAAAATGCTGTCCATCACATCTAGTATAATTGCAGCTGTTGTCACACTGTCTTGTGAAATCTGAGATTTAAATATATGAACAAACCCTAAACTTTCAACAACACCATTAATTTTCTGAAAGGCCATAGTAATGTGCCATGATATTCCACGTTTCCCAAACCAATCGCTTTGATCTTCTCTAAATCGTTTAGGAAGAAACTTCATTGACCAGTCACATATTAGCAATATCTCTTCATCACTCATAGTGTCAAAAAGAGTATTTTTAGCAAGGTCTTGGTTTTTGCAACGAACAATATGTTTTTTCAAGTTGTATATGCTTTCAATTGCATTTTTTGCTTTAAAATGTAAATCATTTATAAGTTCAGTAGTTTCTCGATTCAGATTATCTTGAATTGCACACTGAATTGTTTTAAGTACAGAGGAAGTCAATTCTTTCAGCTGCTCACATGAAACACACACATAAATGTGGTTATGCTGACATTCTTTGGAAAACGCAGTCTTTGAAGGGTCACTAAGGGCATAAGTCTGGCAATGATCAGCTACCTCACTGCTCTCTTTTAGATGAACCTATCAAAGTAATGAAGAATTAGAATACATGTAATAACAAAACTTCAATCCAAATTTTTCTAAAAAAAATATTTCACCAATTTGCATAAAATGTAAATTGCATATCATATAAATTGTAACAAATTAAACGCTGTTTAGTGTTTTTATACTTTAAAAATGTTTCCCTGTGCCAATACTTTTATATTTCGTAAAGGTGTTTTGGTTAAAAAAAATTAAAGTATACATAAAATTTCTAATTTATTTCAACAGGTAGTGGGTGTTTAAAAATAAAAAAAACAACTTTTTCTTGCCTTAAAATCTGTTCTTAGATACTGTTTACATTTCAAAAGTAATGATGCTGCATCTTTGCTCTGCTGCTGGCTTAATGCCTGAATTTTGACAAGCTCGTCTAAAACATCAGATAAGGTTCCAAATCCTCGGCTGGCCTCAGCCACAAAATAATCAATTCCTTCCAGACTTGTCCTGACTTTTGCACCACACTGGGATATAATTCTGTACATTGTGCTATCACCTGTAAAATATCATTGAAACATAATAACATATTGAAAAATTGTATTTTTTAAGAACTATGTCAGTGGTGAAAATGTTCTATTTCGTGAAAAACTACTTTCAAGGAACACAAATTGCCCATTTTAAATTGATTTACAATTACAAAATTAAATTAGGAATGTTTCAATCCAGCCAATAACGCAAGAAAGATGTATAAATGATCCTAAACTCATCTGCACTAATTGCAGTTAGTAATGCGACTTTATGTCAATGCATATCTTTGGACACTATTTATGGTACATTCTAATTTTTATGTTCCAAATATTGATGTGTGATTATGGTATATGCCCATTTATTAGATACCGTTTATTATTTTTTCTTTTTCTAGTGCTTGATTGGGAACTTTAGATATTGCACATGTATAATTTTACCTAATGGTGTAATCTCATTTTCTCTACAATAAGACTTGTACTGATTAATGACATCACTTGCTCCCATAGAGTGAACAACATTTGGTAGTTCCATTACACTTCCATCTGACATTTTGATCTTTCTTTCTCCAAATGGCAGGTCACGTACGACATGTTCTGATGTAATAAAATCTAAAAAGTTATCTAGTTTTACAGGGTCCATCCTTTGTCGAGAGACTGGCACAGTTGATGGAAGTCCAGGTCCAACAATTTTTGCATGGTTTTTTGCAGTGTAAAATTTACTATAAGTAACTTCTGGTAACATTTGATGGATTTCTTTGAATGACATTGTCTGAGTAAGAAAGGACAAAATTTGGCATCTATGGTGACAGGTTTCAGCACACCTGTAAGCCTGAATAAGTGGAATAAAGGTATTTTCAGATACAGGGTCTTTTGAATTTCCATCGGCATCTGGTTTTGACATTACATGTTGTATGGTGTCAAGAACTTCATCTGCTGATTTAGGAAACACTGAGCACACAACAGACTGAAAGACTTCCAAAAAACGTTTACAGTATCCTGATTTTGCACTCTTTACATAATTGTTCCATTGCTTTCTTTCCTCGGTTGAAAATGTTGGCAGTTTCATCGCTTTAAGGTAATCGTTAAGGACATCGATTTTGTAGCTTTGAGTGTAACTTTCAGTGGAATTCTACAAAGGTATATTGAAAATTATGAATTTCAGTCAAGATATAAAGTATTTGTCCAAATAAAAAAAAAGAGCAAGGAATACTGTGAGCAACCTCGCAAAAGGATACCATCCGCTGCATATTGCCTGAAAATTTAAGTCTAATTATTTCTTCTGAATGATATTCAAGAGCAATGAAATTTGTCCATGCACATCCCCATATGATGTACTTCCTTAATGTGAAGTTTCATCAAAATCCATGCAGCAGTTAAGAAGGAGTTGCCCTTACGAGATCTTTGAACAGAGGGACGGGCAGACGAATGGACAAACATAATGATTCCTATATATTCCCCCTCAAAAAAAAACCCCACATTTTAGGTGAACTACACTAAGTGATATTTATCTTGATTTACTGCTATTAACCTGATTAAACTTGTGTACAAACCTGTGAGAAATCTTGACTGCTTTCATCTGTTACACCTGTTGTTGACAAGTCAGTAAACTGTGATGGAAAAAAAATATATGTGTCATTGAGAATAACATACTGATAGATTTAAGCTATTCTATATGTAAATTATATGTAAATCATATAGTAGGGTGTGTACTGTAAACCTGACCACGGAGGTAAAATTATCCACTACGTCAAAAGAAAATGTTAAATAACTAGACAAAGTCGTTCTAACGATCACTGATACCCCCGCTTTTGTAAAAATTTCTAACGTTTTTCGTGGACTCTGACCTTGAAATTTGACGAATTTCCCCCAAAATGGATAGGCTTCTTACCAACCTGATATCTAACAATATCCCAAAGTTTCATTCAAATCGGATATAAACTTTTGAATTATCATCCGGAAACCAAATGTAGACGGACGAACGGACATTCGGACATGAGGACCAACAGAGTCGGGGGTATAAAAATTTGTAAAAAAGGTTTTTTAAATTGATGTGATTTTTGCTTGATTATAACTTGGTGCAATTATGTATATTTTCATGATAACAGGAAACTTCAAACTTCCTTCATGAAAAACTAACAAAAATGTATGGTGATTTTTTGCATAGATGTATAAGATTTCGTTATGATAGCATACTTCCTTCATGGAAAAGAAACTAAAAAAAGGACTAAAAAAATTTTGTTTGTATGTCCTTTCCCATCCGACCCACTAAAATTGGCACCTAATCAAAATATTTTTATTGCTAAAGTCAAATAGAAATTTTATTTTCTCGTGATTTTTAATAATTTTAACTAGTTTTTCCAGCAAATTACTTGAAATTTTTTTTTCAATAAAATAAAATAATTTACCCACCTACCCAACTTAAAATTGGTGAGTCTGTGAAGGGCAAACAAACATAAAGACTGGCCTAATATATGATTCTTACTTCTACATCTGTCTGTTGAGATAATTGATTGTTAAGTTTTTGAAGCTCTGCTTGTCCTTGACTGTCTTCAACTTCGAAGTGTCCTTGGATAGAGCAAGGGAATTCCAAACTGTTTTTTTTTTGCTGAAAAAGTAAGAATTTTCAAAACTGATTACATGTACATGTCATGTGTGTAGACTAACCTCTTTGACTGAAACTTTTTGAATTTCAAGTTGACCCAAACTAATAAGATATCAATGAGGTGTGACCATAGAAGGTTAAATTTGTTCATGCTTTTGTACCTTTTGACACAAATGACTTGTTTACCATTTAAGCTAGAGGTTTATTAGTAAATTTTATGATCAGTAACATCAGTTTTTATGCAAGTTTTTATATGTATTATTGTCGTCTTCTTTTCACTTCTGAGTTGACCCACACTAAATTGATCATTTGCAATGTGATGTAGTTGCAAGCAGGAACTGATTATCCTTCTGAAGCAACTGGGTTCTCTCCAGTTTTGATTTGAACTGGCATTGCTGAATGGAATATAGTTGTTTTTTATGTTATATTATTTTGTGTTCTCCTTGCCTTTTATGTCTACTGATTTTGTCTTTCCCTTTTCAGACTTATGACATTTGAATGCCTCATTAATACTCCCGAGCTTCTTGCATGAAAGAAATCTTTTACTTAAATGTACCTTTTTGGGGGGAGGTGCCTTCACTGCCTCCTCTTCCTCATTCCATGTTTCTTCACCAAGGTATTGGGGAGAAGCTGTGCTTAATTGCTGAGCCTAAAAATAACACAACATAATTTTAGATATATGAGATTGAAGACTAAACAGTTTATTTGTGATAATCAGTAAGAAAACCATCATCCTCACAAGTCGGGTTTTCTGTGTCCACGAAACCCTAACAAACTTAGCTAGGAAATTCCCGGGCTAGAAGTCACTATTTTGATTGGCTACATCATACCTGCATGTAGCTAATCAAAAGGTCGCTTTCATTCACGACTTTGTTAGCGGATATCCCAATGTCGATGTAAATAAACCAAACGGATGTGTTGCATAGACCATGTGAAAATCAGTGTATTTTGTACAGTAATGTTACTAGTTTGTTATTACCGCGTTTGACGTCATATGAAAATCTTCTAGCCCTGGAATTTCCTAGCTAAGTTTGTCAGGGTTTCGTGGACATATGTGGACACAGAAAACCTGACTTGCGAGGATGGAAAACATTATAATTTATGTTGGTATTTTAGCCAGAGGCAATTGCAGCAGAGCAAGGCCAAAAAAAACCGTGTGTTTCCTGTTTCCCTACCTACCCTATTTTTTCATGCCTACCCTTACATTTATATTGCCATTTTCGCTTATTAAAGCACAGTTAAACTTTAATTCTAAACTCCATTTACTCAAGGTTAAAAAAAAAAATGTAAACAAGATTGCTACACGTAGCCAATGTCCCCTGCAGCTGCATTGAAGTTGAAAAGTTACTTTGACAATATTGTCTCATTATTCATGTAGAATTTGTCAAACTGAAAATAGTATTAATATGCATACAACTACATACTTGTACTAAAATGAATAAAACTTTAGCAAAACCTGTTCAGCAGACTCAGAGGAGCCAACAAGGAGTTTCTATGAACTACAATACACTAAATAGATAAAGTCCCATAACTCCTATAACATTTGTCAAATCAAAATGATGTTGCAATATGATCAATTTCATATGATGACAAACAATCCTACAAAATTTAGGCAAAATCTGTTGAGCGGTCTAAAAAGTGTTCCTATGACTTAAAATCAACAAAGTTTATAAAGTCCCATAATAATGGCAAAATAAATTGAACTAAAGTTATTGTGGGAACACTCAAGTTAACAGACAACGCAGAGGACAGCATCCTACCATTATACATCCACAAATTTTTTAGCAGTCTTATAAAAATGAGACCCAACAGTTACATGTAAATTAAAAATAAACTATGGCTGGACAAGAATTCTTTCTTTTCTAACATGTTTAATATGACAATTTGGTATTGAGCATGATGCTACCAAATCCATTTCATTGTGCAAAAGCTGTTTTATGACATCATCAATTTCAGTGATAATGCTGTTATGACATCACCAAAGTAGCTAATTTTGTAATGATTGCACATGTGCTAGGGGTAGGGTTTAAAGGAAATATATCCTCATTCCTAGTACAGTGTATTAAAATTTACCTTTGCTTTGATCAAAGATGTACATGTATCATTTGTGTCAGTTGCACATATACTGCAACGATTTCCACATAAATCTTGGCGCAATTTCTTCAAGCAATTAGTACAACAAGCTGAAATTGATACATATCATTTTGTTAGACATCACACAAACATGTACAATTACCGTAATGAATTTCATACTTTCAAGAGTTAGTAGGGTTGTGCTAAAATACATAAAATAAATGTCATTAAAAAAACTGAAACACACATTTTGTTTCATTCAATTTCTTTTCCTTTTGTTCCATTTGTTTCTTTTTATTGCAATTTCATTTCTTTTCATTCTGGTTTTTTTTTTATAATACACAGTGTTACATTAGGTCTGATTTATTTTTATTTTTTTCGATTCTGTGCTTATAGGCACCAAATTTCATGTATATGTCTAGCGATACTCCTTTAATAAAATTTCTTTTCATGCAAGTTATTATTGTGTGTCCTTATACCTTTCCAACAAGTACCATATTTACATGTACAAAGTCTCAAAATTATACCAATGCATATCATATTCTCATTGTCACTGTGCTGCACCCAGATGGGTCAAAAATTGGTTACATTCATGTATCATAATAAAATTAACAGTGTTCTAGCTAGGATCTGAAATAGAGGAGCGCAAGAAAAGGGCACTTTAGCACTTGTTTCAGAGTGAAGGGCATCTACTAGTATATATATATTATTATACTGTAACTACTAGTAATCTTAATTCCAGACTTTATTTTTTTAATGAAGTAAATATTTTTAGCAGGTGATATAGTGTTACTCTATTATAACAAGTTCTATTCAACTTTTATTACTGCCCTAACCACATGATATCACAAAGTAAGGGACTGACCATTTAACTTGAAGGGAGGGACCTTGGTTTTTTGTTCTTATCAGAAAATTTTTTCCGGGTGGTAAGTTTCCAGTGAAATCTGTTCAAATTTATGATTTTGTTGAAAAGATATTACTATGAAGGGGGCATAACTCTGCACCAAAAAATACAGAGTGAAAGCATTCCTGACATGGATGAAAAGATTAATAAATAAAGATTATACTAGTACTTCTTAAATTTAACAAATAACACTGATTAACAGGTATGACTTGGTACTAGACTCACAGTTAATACTTGCAGTTCTTACCAGGGGCCATTAGACGGACTGTTTGGTAGATAATGACGCTATATATGGTCACACTTGCATTGTAACTAGCTACAATAATTTACATGTAGCCTGTTCATGGGACCTCTTTGTAACGCTGTCCATAAAAAAAAGGAGCTACATTATTGTAGCTAACTTGTAACTTATTATCAAATGACCCAAGGGAAATTGTTGAAAGGGAAAGAAATAGGGATACAGGGGTGCTCATAGAGAGCAGATAGGCACACTGTTAAGGGGGCAGGGTGAAGTGCCCCTCTATTTTTAGTCTAGCTAGGACACTAAAATAAATTCATTCATTTACTTACGAGTATTTATTGGCAGGGTCATCCCAGAAGTCCTTATCAGATGGATTACATCTGCAGCTTTTAAACCTCTACTGGCTACCTTTTTTGTCTGCTTTCGCCGAGGCACAAAATTTCCATCTATGACTACATCATTCGTATGATCAACATCTGGGTGGGAACTGACAAGGGAAGGAATTTGGCAGAGTGTTCTTCGACGACGCAATGAATTTTTTTTGATAAATTCATTTTTGTGTCCTTCACAAATTTTATAAGACTGTGCTAAATTAGTGCATGGTTTTAAACCCACTTCTGACAGAACAATAAAAATGTATTCACTGCTCAAGGTTTCAAGGTCTGAAAATTCACCTTTACATTCAATTAAAATGTTTTGAAAGCTGCAGGCCACCATTTAGAATAAGGGTAATATTTTGTCACATAATACAGTTACTGAGTTATTTTACACTGCAACTGCAAGAACATTTTCTCCAAAAAGTTGTGTTTGCTGGGAAGCTGACATTTTTGCACTCTGTACCATTTATGTACTTTCTATTGTGGAGAGCAAAACAGGGGAGGTAATTCATCATCCGTTCCAACTGATTTTTGAAATTTTTAAATTGGATTATTTTTTTTAAATTAAAATACACACTCCTGAAAGTGTTGTGACTTATTGATTTATATTTAAAGTATGGTATTTTAAAGGTTTTTGAAAAATCTATTGTTGGGATTTTTTCTCATTAAAGATTGAAGTAACCCCCATTCAGGTAGTTTTATTTGGACTTGAGAGTACTGTAACTTGTCATGTAATATCTTTCTTATTAATGGTTATATATTGATGATTTATGGAGAAAAATCAGGTAAATGATAGAGCTTTCCCTTTTTAATGTTGTTTTTTTTTTAAGACAATGAGTGTAAAATATATTTAATAACAAACAATGGCTAAAATCGTTTTTTCTACAAAGCCTTTAGCATGATATTTAAAGATATCGATATTTTTATTATATAAATGCAAAAATTGAAATGATTAACGTTTTTCTGTACTGAGTATTGGTATAGGTTTCTGCTGACAAAGTTTTGTGAAATTCTATGATTTAGTCAAGAACACCTATTTTGATCCTTATAGAGAACAGCTCTTAATATTTAAAATAGATTTGTGGTACACGCGTCCGCTCATGTTAAAAAATTAATATTTTGTCCCCAAATTCGAGTGATTTTTGTACTGTTCAGCATAGTATATAAGCCTACAACCGGACCGGACTTGCATTTCCGAATCTACATATACATTTATTGATGCTGGTAATAGTTAAACATCGTTGACAAACTTAGATAGAAATGTGTGAAAAAAAATCAATATAGAAATAAATTAAGTAAATATTTTAATAGTAACATTTTAAACGTTTAACACAGTGATGAAACAGCTAAATTCTGATAATAAAATACATCTATCATGCATTGATATAATTTCTTTTCCAGATTGATTAAAGTATTGAAAGATCGCGTCTTTCAAAGCGTACTTTTTTTTAATCATATTTAAAGAGGCAAAACTGTGAAAAAATTAAGTTGCATACTTTATCGTCCGGAAATGGAATATTTAAAGAACGCAATTAGTCCACAGGTAGAAATAAATAATTTTACCACAATAATATTTAGCGAAAGTGGAAGATTCGTATAACATGAACGCGGAATCACCGGATGGGCAAACATCAGAGATAGTTAGAAGTAATGTAAATAATTTTCGGTTTGTTAAACTGGTTTGAATACACACGCGTAAACAACAAAATGAAAAGACTGTTCCAGACATTGTTATTCATGAAAAAATCTTTAGTGATAACATCTTATGTCTAAATATATGTTAAAGTTACACCTTTTATTTATTATTTTTTTGCACGGAATAATATAAATGGTATAAATTGTATAAAAACTGGTGTAATCTATCATCAAATATATCACGTCAGCAATTTGACGCCTAAATAGGTCTTATTTTCGTAAGTAAACGTTTGTGTGTAAAAGGCGTAATTGGTTAGCTAGCAGATTATAAAAAAAATTAAAAAAAAGCTCGCAGATTATAAGCATTATATATCGCGAAACGCTGGTTTGAGTCCCGACGTTTTTCCTTTTTTTTTCTTTTTTTTTTGTTGTTTTTCTTTAGTATACTTTCATTTGTCACATATTTAAGAAAGTGTATATGATAAATGTTAATGAAGTGTCCAAAAATAGATTATTTTAAAGAGCACAATTAGTATGTAAAGGTTGAAAAAATTATGTCTAAACTAATACCGAAAGTGGGCGGTACTATGACATGCGCAGAACACACGTTCCGACGAAGTAAAAGTAAAGAATTTAAAAGAATTTAATTTTGTTTCGTTTGTATACACTCGAACAACAAAATGATAAAACTGTTCTAGAAATCATTTTTATTGATGTAAAAAATCTGCAGCGATCACATCTTGATATGTCTCAATAAATGATAATTTTCACCTTTATTTTTTATACGCAGTAATTATGTTATAAAAACTACCAATCTATTAACAAATATATAACGTCTGCAAAATGACAGTGCCGTAAGCAGCAAAGGATTCTTGCACAAGGATTACACGTGCAATCAGTGCACCCCCTTTTTTGCGACCTTGTTTGACGCATAAATAAGTCGCCGTTTTGAAGGAAAATGTCTGTGTGTATGTGGCGTTTTTTTGCTTAACTCGTAACTTTTGAATATTATACACCGCGAATCGATGGTTCGAATCCCGATGGTCTATGTTAATTTTCTACTTTGCTTGCTTTCATTAACAGGA
Organism: Limnoperna fortunei; assembly: GCA_944474755.1. Classification (NCBI taxonomy): domain Eukaryota; kingdom Metazoa; phylum Mollusca; class Bivalvia; order Mytilida; family Modiolidae; genus Limnoperna; species Limnoperna fortunei. Next base: position 17,618,108 of record OX104124.1, on the reverse strand, counting down.
AACGTTTTAAACATATATTGGTGTAACAGCATCGAATGCCAGCGCGGGCATATTCTTTATCCTTGTATAAGTCATCGTCGGAAACCTACGTCCGGTCGCGTTCTCGCGGTGGTGGTAGCAAAGCGAGAACGCGACCGGACGTGGGTTTCCGACGAAAGTAGGATTATCTAAGGGACCGTTCAATATTAATTAGGGGGTTGGGACTGGTGCATTTCAAATGATCAGGTTTAAAAAGGGCCATGTCCTATCTCCCTAAAATACAAAAAAGTTGTCGTCCTACATCAGATGTGTTATAAAAAATGTGTGTCCTATCTAGTGAATAATTTTATGGTTACAGTTCAGTATTTATGTTTGTTAAACAAGTTGTGCGATTAGAGTATATTGTCTTTAAATTAAAACGTCAGAAAAAAATTAGTTTTTTCATTGATGATATTGTTATGAAAAATCTAGCCGATCAGTGCTGAAAATGACAAAATTTGGAGTCCCATATATATATACCAGCATAAAAAAAGTATGTGTCCTATTGCATTTTGCACCGGTCCCAATACCCCAAAAATATTGACCGGTACCTAAATATATATCATTCCTTTTGAATAATATATGACGGGTGTCTACTGACATTGACCTCGGTCCAGTGACTGTGTTAAAGTTTTTGGATTATGTTAGTTCCGATGTAACTATGCATGGTAGGACATCTAAACAGAATTTAAGTGCACCTTTGAAATGGATCTATATCTCTTCTTAAAAGTAATTATGTATGGAATAAACTTAATACAAATTAGATTTAAATATTGTTTTTTGCAAAAATAGATATTGTGTTTGCTGTAACAGTTTGTCTTACCAATAAGGTAACACAAAAATAATTTGTTTGACTTGATGCAATTCAGGACACCATCCTCCGTTTTTTTCTGGAAATCTCAGGATAGATATTGCATTGATGGTAAAATTAACATTAATATCTTTTATTATTAACTCATTATTTCCATAAAATTATTAAATACTATGACAGATTTATAACCTTAATATAAAATCTATTTATTAATGGTTTAAACACAAAGTTTTTGATATAACGAGTTCGGTATAGGCAAACATAATGAAAATTAAATCATGAAAAAGGGAGGTAATTCTAAAAAATCGATATTTTTATTACTTGTTTAACAGTTTAACAGTTTTTTTATCAACAGAAGAAAAAAGTTGTAACACAGACAGCCCTTATTTAAAATAAGCTTCTGTCTGTATCTTCTACCAATTAGTATTGTGATAAAATTTGACGAAGAAATAGTTATTACCAAGTTTTTGTTTAAAAAGCTTGTAATTCTCAAAAGCAAAGATTTTTGCATGAGAAAAGCATTCTTTTTTACGAGAAAGTTTTTCTATATCTACTTAAACCAGAACCTGCCTGTAACAGGTATCTAGACATCTTGTGTTAACATTTGGTGAATATTTGATGAGCAGAACAGAAGTTAATTTAATGCAACCATCTTCAAATTAAAGCTGGATAGAAAATAGCCTATAAATTTGGCAAGCATGAAAGCACGTGAAGTGTATCGCGCATGCGCATGATAGCAACAAAATAAGACCATATTTTTAATGCTATGTCTGTATGCTCAAAATACTGCAAAGATGAGTTATTTTCAAGAGGGGGCCAAAAATGTTCCTTACCCTACCTTGTCCTTTGATGTTTTCAGAAGATTAACCGATACAAATTATAAAGCTGATTATTGATTGACTGATTGCTACTTTATATCCAGTAAATAAAGCTGTTTAAAGTCTGAACGTCTTAACATGATTTTTTGCAAAAATAAATGTATTAAAAAAAGCACACAAATTGGACCATTACTTTCTTTCTTGATTGATAGGATGTTTGCTTTACATCCAGCAATAAAATATTTTGCTACATTCAGGACAAGAACAAGTTAATATACAATATAGAAATCTAATGTGCATTATCTGGTCAAGATTTGCAATTGGGCACAAATTATTGTATTGACCTATACTCTGAAAAGTATTAACTGGGTTATGAACTGATGTATTTCATATTCGAAACATTTTAATTTTCATTACACGATTTTCATATATTAATGCATAAAAGCAATCATTGTACATTTTTGATGAGATACTGTTTGAAAATTACACTCGTAAACATGATGAATGTCAGGTGTGAAATATTAATAAGAAATATACAAACAAGAGTAAGATTATTAAGCAAAATTAACATGATTAAATATACAGAACAAAGAGATAACGAAATAAATCTGTGAAAATAACATGACTTGTCTGTCTTCTGTTGATTGATTCATTATACTGTTATACAAAGAAACAATGACAGTAATTAATCAACTAATGTGACATGAAAATACAAGATCATGTGCATTGGTCCGTGACAGCCAAGCTTGACAAGAAAAAGATGTCTAAATCCCAAATCTGAAAGGTATATCCTAATGGTATTTTAGATTACCTGTCCTGCCTCTGTATTGACAGCTGTGTGGACATTTGCTGCCACCCAGGCCTCCGCAAAAGTCTCCATAGCCGCATGAAAGTCCATTATAACTTCGTAGATTCCAAAACAGGAAAATTGTCCCAACGTTATAACACAATATGGTATAAGTGAATGGGATGCTAGTAGATGCTGAAATCTTCAACTTTCATCCAAGTTCCACTATTGAGTTTACCAACAATTTGTCTTGACAAAGTATCACGAATGCACGCGCACTTTGCCGTGTAATGTCAGACATGAGTCTCTCGTGTCTAACATTATTGTAAACAACGAGTCCCTAACCATGGCCAGATATATTCATTCTTCGGTTAAGAGGATTAAGGAGCTTCTTCACTTATCAATAAATGATAGTCCGCAGAACTATTTCGACAGGTGCGTGCATTGGTATTTCAAATTATCATCATTGACAATTAACATACTGGATAATTATTAGCCCATTAGGCATTTATATGCAAATTTATTGTTAATTTTTGCAATAAAAATTTTAAAAGACCAAATATCAAAACAGTGGCGCAAGGATACAGACACTTCACTAAGCCGGAAAAGAAATACACAAAAGATTAACAGTACATTTAACACAGTCGATAGAACGTTTGAAACCCTAAAAACCAATGACAATATTTAAGCATTCTAAAGAGACAGATTAGCACAAATTGCCACAAATCAACAAATTCAAGCAAGAAAATTTCGATTTATTTATGCAAAATTTAATGGTTACCTTGAAACATTTTATATTTTTAATTGAAGAAGTGTCAAATTAATGAATAAACCGGCGTAAACATTATTGCCTAGAATAGTTATTAAAAAGTAGGAAGATGGCGAGTCTAGCATTTGTTGTCGTGTTGGCATGTCTGACAGCCAGCAGTGCTACTAAATATAAAGAAGGCGATAAGGTAACGTGCAATAAAATTTATCTACTTTTAATTAGACAAGTAAAATTTATTTGCAGGTGGTCACCTTCTTTATCATTAATTATAGGCTGTATGTGGTATTGTATCTGCCTTGCCCTTACTAAGCCTTACTAGGCCTTACCTTGCTGTATTGTATTGACTTCTTGGACATTTGCTGCCACCCAGACCTCCGCAAAAGTCTCCATAGTCGCATGAAAGTTCATTATAACTTGGTAGGAAATGTTATATAAGGAGACTGGGTTAGAAAAATTAAGCTCTAGACGTGCAAAACATAAACTATTTCAATTTTATAAGATGTTCTATGGAATGTCTCCTAACTACTTGACAAACTTGATTCCAAGACGTGTTAGCAATTATGCAACGCGAAACGCAAGTTTGGTTCAAACTGTCCGAACAAAAACAGTTCTGTACTCCAACTATTTTTTACCATCGACCATATCTCTTTGGAACTCGTTAAGTGACGATATAAAAACTTCTGATACTATTCATTCTTTCAAAACAAAAATCAATGCCGAACTGATTCAGCGGAAACCCCCCAAGTACTTTTATTCAGGCACACGAATAGGACAAGTTTTACATTCACGTCTTCGCATGAGTTGTAGCAGCCTTAACGAACAGGTGTTTTTGAGAAATCTAGTGGATACTCCCAACTGTACCTGTGGCTCCATTGAATCTACTGCTCATTTTATTTTATATTGCCAAAAATACAATACACTCAGAGAACAACACTTGCTTTCCATTAATATACCTACTCCACTAACCATAGAAATCTGCCTTTTTGGTTCACAAGAGTTATCCCTGGACACTAATACTAAAATATTTCAACATGTTCAAAACTATATCATAAAAACTAAGAGATTCACTACTTAGCTATGTTCTTTTTTTTTCTTTTTTCACTTATATATTATATTAGATTTAACATTCCCAATTGTCACTTTAGTGTAACATAATCGATTTTGTCATGCACCTTTTATTCCAGACAATACATGCAATTTATAGTTATAAGGAAACGGATTTTAATAAGCATGTTGCTTTTTCCGAATCCTTTTGTTTAAATGTTCCACTTACTTAAATTGTAAAATTGTGTTACGTACTTGTACATTTATTCAATAAAATATAGTTTACACTAACTTGGTAGATTCCAAAACAGGAAAATTGTCCCCAAGTTATAACACAGGAATATATGCACAAGAGATATATCAGATATTTTTGCTTGTTTTTATTAATTAAATATAAAGACTTGTAAAAAAAGCTCTGGATCCGTTTGCATATTATATAGGTTATTGTGTTTAAATCAAAATGTTTAAAAGTTCTAATTCATTTCCTACAAAAGGCAAGGGTTTTTCTCTGGGTACTCTGGCTTCCTCCCCCAATAAAACTGGATGCAGTGATATAGCTGAACAATAGCTGAAAATGGGGTTAAACACCATTCAAACAAACAATTAATTCTAATTCACAGAAAGAGTAGTCAGTAAAAATTTTGGAGATGTCGGGTCGCAGTAAACTACATGTACTTGCTAATTATTAGTAACAAATAATGTGTTTTCACAAAGTCATATAATGTCTCAATTGTTTTCACTGCTGAGAAAATGGTTATGATAAACAGGTACATGTTTATCCAAGGTAATTATATGAACTACCCATCTCCTATCTGCAACTCATCAAAGACCAACCACTGCATGAAATTTCATGCAGTGGTGTTAGCTGGGGGTATCAGTTGCGGAGGATACAAACTAAATAACTATTTTTTCTGAACACTTTGTATTTCCATTACAAACATTTAAGTTTAAAATTCATTTATTAAGTTAGTTTAGTGAAGACAACATAAAAAGGCATGAGTCGGTTGCAGAAAAATATCAAACATTTTGATTGGTCAACAACAAATAACCTCACTGAAATTCATAACTATCTGTACATGTATTTAAAATGGTAAAATATTTGGGAGTTTAAATACAGTAAAATCTGCACAAGAGATATTTAATTAACAACTTGTCTCATATGGCATTTTTTATAGATCTTTTTACATTAAAATTCATGCAGGTATTAAGAAGATCACCAGTTTTATGAAAAAACTTGAGTGGTCTCTTTTTAACAAGTTTATCAAAAAATTTGCCAAAAAATGTGACAAATAATTAAAGTTCACAAGAGTTTTATTAAGTAAAATAGAGGCCACTGTATTTATTAATTGAACTGGTTATTTAATTTTATATTATCAGTGGATATAAACCCTACACAAACCTTTAGATTGAATGAATCCCTCAAAGACATGATATAAATCACAAAAAACTCACAAAAAATTACAAGAAGAAGAAAGAAGAGTGATTAAACCACTAAAATGGAAGAGTCACATGAAGAAATATGTGTTGAACCATTTAATATGATCATATTTGTGATCCCTATAGATTAATACAAAATATTCAGATTTCCTTTTTTATCATACATTGTTTGTTGCACATTTTACATAAATGTGTTTTTAATGCTGTATATACATACCTTTTATTTATTTGCAACAAAATACAAGTCATTACTGAGATTATAAGTTTTAACCTAACGTAAGGCAGGGTGTGCTTGACTTCAACATTTACTATCCAGGAGGTTTCAAACAGAAGGGGGGGCCTCGGTGGCCGAGTGGTCAAGGTCTGAATTATTATTACCAGGTAATCTGCTTTTTCTCCCCAAAAAAACCTTCAATGATGTAGCGGCAGCAAAAGTGCTGAAAGTGACATTAAACCAAGCTCAAACAAACCAATCAAATATAGAGGTACTTTTTCTTCATTTTGGTTCACCTTCCTGTAAATCAGCAAATCCCTTAGCAGAAAGAAATATCAAAGCAAAACTGTAGTTACAAAAACTGGCATTACACATGGAGGTTAAGGTTGGAGTGGAGCACACCCTGCCCACAGTAAGTATCCAACCCACAACCCCACAAATTGATATCTACACCTGCACTCTACACATCACTATTTACATATGGCTTACACCCATTAACATGGCTTCCTTGGAGTCACACATTTACTGTATTATTTTGCAGGTGGTTCTGTATGTTAACAAAGTTGGACCTTATTTCAATCCACACGAGACATACCACTACTACCAACTCCCTGTCTGTAGGCCTAAAAAGGTAAGAAATTTAGGGAGTTGTCTCCCATTAACAACCACTAATACAAACTTCCTGTGTGTAGACCCAAAAAATGTAAGAAATTTCGGGAGTTGCCTCCCATTAACAAACCTCTAATGCCAACTTCCTGTCTGTAGACCCAAAAAGGTAAGAAATTTGGGAGTTGACTCCCATTTACCTACATGTTTATGCCATTATGTCCGTTTTAATGTTTCCAAGCTTTACACTTATAAAATTAAAAAAATTATATAAATTTTATGTTTGGACAACTGCTACTGCCATCTTTAGTCGAGGCATATTCACCAAGTTGAATAAGAAGGCTCTGGTTGTCCACAATTTAAAGAGTTTCTATAATCATATAGTCCAGATAGGCATTGAATAAAGACAGCTGGGGTTGTCACATTTCCACAATATAATCATATAGTCCAGTCTCCTTTTGTGATTAATTTTATTTTTCTGCATAGACTCAGTCTAATCATTTTATTTAAGGAAAATACTTGCCATTTGTTTTTATAATTGCTCTGTTCCTATAATTTTTCGAAAATACAAATTTTTTTGTTTTCGTATAGCCCTTAATTCTCCAACAGTGATTCCAAAGTACTGTCAGAGTGTCGGACATGTCCAATAACAATCCAATTGCTCAGATGAAGTTCGTGCTATTGCCTAAACAAAAGTCTATTAAAATTATGGATCAGAATGATTGGTTAACAGTTTTCTGTTCTGCCTGGTTCCCATTAATTGTGAATGAATTGATCGGGTAGTACAAGTGTTATTTTCCAATTAGTTTTCTTGAGTCTGGTGAAAGTTAGTTCAGACTGGTAAACAATTTTGTATTTCTTTGTCAGATGTCCTGTTAAAGTAAAAATGTTTACAGGATTGTTGATCTAAAATATAGTTTGAGGAATATGTCACACATGACCACAAGATCTCTTATTTTCAGATTGAGCACAAGAGCTTGACCCTAGGAGAGGTTTTAGATGGAGATCGCATGGCACTCTCAGAATATGACCTCCATTTTAAAAGTAAGTTTGTAAATATTTCCATTGAATTTTAATAGAATACCAGTGTTGAAGTCAACGTTTTGAAATCTTGGATGGTTTTCTGGTATCTTGTGATTGAAATGCCAATACATTAATGTTGTCTTACGAATAAGACTAGTAATGGAGGATAAGCAGAAGTAGCAGGCAGTCTTCACGAAATCTTTTCAGAGAATGGTGGACGATCGGTCCACCAATTTCCCAAGCCAAACTTGACCAAACTGGTAGTTATGAACATGCCATGTTTGTCTTGGCAGAAGTGTCCAAATCATTGAATAAAATAACATTTTATTACACCCAGAAATAATTCTTTTGTTAAGAACACTTCCACTTGTTCACAGCTGTGCTGTCAGCAGCTGCTTCATGGGACACACATCTACAGAAATAATCATGAGGTCATTGATAACTAGTTGTCTTCATTCTTTCATTTTCAGCTTACTAGTTTGTATTCATCAATGCTAATGATTAAAATAAAATATATTGTGAAAGAACTATGAGTTACAAACCAATTAAAGAGTGCTTGTTTATCAATTAGTTAAGATTTTATAAGGCTGTGGTGGTCTACTTTTTTCTTGTTCTTCACTGTAGGTAATTGGACATATTCTAGAAATAAACAGTAAACCATTTGCAAAAGATATAACGTCAGAAAAAATATGCAAGATCTTTCTAATTTTTATTGTTTTTACATATTTACTCTGAATGTGGAAGTCTTGGTGAATCAGTTGGACCAGATATACAAGTATTTTCTGTAAATGAACCATCAGGGTGACTTGAACTTGGATAATAACAATGCCAGACGGACAGACAGACAGAGATTTTCTGTTGGTCCAAAACTTATTATATTGGTTTTATCAGTTTGACCTTTGCACTTTGTGAAGACTAAGATAGTTATCTTACAATAACTGCTGTTTATCATCCAAGTTTCGAGTTCAATCCGAAATTTTTGTATGGTGTGCAGGACTGGGATGGCTCTGCATGTTTTTGCAGAATATTTAAGGGTTATATCTGGGTACACTGGCTTCTTTTTAGTTTGATATAATTAAAAATTGCTGAAGGTGGTGTACAACCTCAAACAAACCAATAACAACACCCCACACTACAGAAACCCTCGCCTGAACCCCACTCTACAGAAACACATCTAGTAAAACCCTCGCCTGAACCCCACTCTACAGAAACACATCTAGTAAAAACCCTCGCCTGAACCCCACTCTACAGAAACACATCTAGTAAAACCCTCGCCTGAACCCCACTCTACAGAAACACATCTAGTAAAACCCTCGCCTGAACCCCACTCTACAGAAACACATCTAGTAAAACCCTCGCCTGAACCCCACTCTACAGAAACACATCTAGTAAAACCTTCGCCTGAACCCCACTCTACAGAAACACATCTAGTAAAACCCTCACCTGAACCCCACTCTACAGAAACACATCTAGTAAAACCCTCGCCTGAACCCCACTCTACAGAAACACATCTAGTAAAACCTTCGCCTGAACCCCACTCTACAGAAACACATCTAGTAAAAACCCTCGCCTGAACCCCACTCTACAGAAACACATCTAGTAAAACCCTCGCCTGAACCCCACTCTACAGAAACACATCTAGTAAAACCCTCGCCTGAACCCCACTCTACAGAAACACATCTAGTAAAACCCTCGCCTGAACCCCACTCTACAGAAACACATCTAGTAAAAACCCTCGCCTGAACCCCACTCTACAGAAACACATCTAGTAAAACGGTCGCCTGAACCCCACTCTACAGAAACACATCTAGTAAAACCCTCGCCTGAACCCCACTCTACAGAAACACATCTAGTAAAACCCTCGCCTGAACCCCACTCTACAGAAACACATCTAGTAAAACCCTCGCCTGAACCCCACTCTACAGAAACACATCTAGTAAAACCCTCGCCTGAACCCCACTCTACAGAAACACATCTAGTAAAACCCTCGCCTGAACCCCACTCTACAGAAACACATCTAGTAAAACCCTCACCTGAACCCCACTCTACAGAAACACATCTAGTAAAACCCTCGCCTGAACCTCACTCTACAGAAACACATCTAGTAAAACCCTCGCCTGAACCCCACTCTACAGAAACACATCTAGTAAAACCCTCGCCTGAACCCCACTCTACAGAAACACATCTAGTAAAACCCTCGCCTGAACCCCACTCTACAGAAACACATCTAGTAAAACCCTCGCCTGAACCCCACTCTACAGAAACACATCTAGTAAAACCTTCGCCTGAACCCCACTCTACAGAAACACATCTAGTAAAACCCTCGCCTGAACCCCACTCTACAGAAACAAATCTAGTATAACCCTAGCCTGAACCCCACTACAGAAACACATCTAGTAAAACCCTCTCCTGAACCCCACTCTACAGAAACACATCTAGTAAAACCCTCACCTGAACCCCACTCTACAGAAACACATCTAGTAAAGACCCTCGCCTGAATCCCACTCTACAGAAACACATCTAGTAAAAACCCTCGCCTGAACCCAACTCTACAGAAACACATCTAGTAAAACGGTCGCCTGAACCCCACTCTACAGAAACACATCTAGTAAAACCCTCGCCTGAACCCCACTCTACAGAAACACATCTAGTAAAACCCTCGCCTGAACCCCACTCTACAGAAACACATCTAGTAAAAACCCTCGCCTGAACCCCACTCTACAGAAACACATCTAGTAAAACCTTCGCCTGAACCCCACTCTACAGAAACACATCTAGTAAAAACCCTCGCCTGAACCCCACTCTACAGAAACACATCTAGTAAAACCCTCGCCTGAACCCCACTCTACAGAAACACATCTAGTAAAAACCCTCGCCTGAACCCCACTCTACAGAAACACATCTAGTAAAACCTTCGCCTGAACCCCACTCTACAGAAACACATCTAGTAAAAACCCTCGCCTGAACCCCACTCTACAGAAACACATCTAGTAAAAACCCTCGCCTGAACCTCACTCTACAGAAACACATCTAGTAAAACCCTCGCCTGAACCCCACTCTACAGAAACACATCTAGTAAAACCTTCGCCTGAACCCCACTCTACAGAAACACATCTAGTAAAACCCTCGCCTGAACCCCACTCTACAGAAACACATCTAGTAAAACCTTCGCCTGAACCCCACTCTACAGAAACACATCTAGTAAAACCCTCGCCTGAACCCCACTCTACAGAAACACATCTAGTAAAACCCTCACCTGAACCCCACTCTACAGAAACACATCTAGTAAAACCCTCGCCTGAACCCCACTCTACAGAAACACATCTAGTAAAACCCTCACCTGAACCCCACTCTACAGAAACACATCTAGTAAAACGGTCGCCTGAACCCCACTCTACAGAAACACATCTAGTAAAACCCTCGCCTGAACCCCACTCTACAGAAACACTTCTAGTAAAACCCTTGCCTGAACCCCACTCTACAGAAACACATCTAGTAAAACCCTCCCTGAGCCCCACTCTACAGAAACACATCTAGTAAAACCTTCACCTGAACCCCACTCTACAGAAACACATCTAGTAAAACCCTCGCCTGAACCCCACTCTACAGAAACACATCTAGTAAAACCCTCGCCTGAACCCCACTCTACAGAAACACATCTAGTAAAACCCTCCCTGAGCCCCACTCTACAGAAACACATCTAGTAAAACCTTCGCCTGAACCCCACTCTACAGAAACACATCTAGTAAAACCCTCGCCTGAACCCCACTCTACAGAAACACATCTAGTAAAACCCTCACCTGAACCCCACTCTACAGAAACACATCTAGTAAAACCCTCGCCTGAACCCCACTCCACAGAAACACATCTAGTAAAACCCTCCCTGAACCCCACTCTACAGAAACACATCTTGTAAAACCCTCGCCTGAACCCCACTCTACAGAAACACATCTAGTAAAACCTTCGCCTGAACCCCACTCTACAGAAACACATCTAGTAAAACCCTCGCCTGAATCCCACTCTACAGAAACACATCTAGTAAAACCCTCCCTGAGCCCCACTCTACAGAAACACATCTAGTAAAACCCTCGCCTGAACCCCACTCTACAGAAACACATCTAGTAAAACCCTCGCCTGAACCCCACTCTACAGAAACACATCAAGTGAAACCCTCCCTGAGCCCCACTCTACAGAAACGCATCTAGTAAAACCCTCACCTGAACCCCACTCTACAGAAACACATCTAGTAAAACCCTCGCCTGAACCCCACTCTACAGAAACACATCTAGTAAAACCTTCGTCTGAACCCCACTCTACAGAAACACATCTAGTAAAAACCCTCGCCTGAACCCCACTCTACAGAAACACATCTAGTATAATCCTAGCCTGAACCCCACTCTACAGAAACACATCTAGTAAAACCTTCGCCTGAACCCCACTCTACAGAAACACATCTAGTAAAAACCCTCGCCTGAATCCCACTCTACAGAAACACATCTAGTAAAAACCCTCGCCTGAACCCCACTCTACAGAAACACATCTAGTAAAACCCTCGCCTGAATCCCACTCTACAGAAACACATCTAGTAAAAACCCTCACCTGAACCCCACTCTACAGAAACACATCTAGTAAAGACCCTCGCCTGAATCCCACTCTACAGAAACACATCTAGTAAAAACCCTCGCCTGAACCCCACTCTACAGAAACACATCTAGTAAAACGGTCGCCTGAACCCCACTCTACAGAAACACATCTAGTAAAACCCTCGCCTGAACCCCACTCTACAGAAACACATCTAGTAAAACCCTCGCCTGAACCCCACTCTACAGAAACACATCTAGTAAAACCCTCGCCTGAACCCCACTCTACAGAAACACATCTAGTAAAACCCTCGCCTGAACCCCACTCTACAGAAACACATCTAGTAAAACCCTCGCCTGAACCCCACTCTACAGAAACACATCTAGTAAAACCCTCACCTGAACCCCACTCTACAGAAACACATCTAGTAAAACCCTCGCCTGAACCCCACTCTACAGAAACACATCTAGTAAAACCTTCGCCTGAACCCCACTCTACAGAAACACATCTAGTAAAACCCTCACCTGAACCCCACTCTACAGAAACACATCTAGTAAAACCCTCCCTGAGCCCCACTCTACAGAAACACATCTAGTAAAAACCCTCGCCTGAACCCCACTCTACAGAAACACATCTAGTAAAGACCCTCTCCTGAATCCCACTCTACAGAAACACATCTAGTAAAAACCCTCGCCTGAACCCCACTCTACAGAAACACATCTAGTAAAACGGTCGCCTGAACCCCACTCTACAGAAACACATCTAGTAAAACCCTCGCCTGAACCCCACTCTACAGAAACACATCTAGTAAAACCCTCGCCTGAACCCCACTCTACAGAAACACATCTAGTAAAACCCTCCCTGAGCCCCACTCTACAGAAACACATCTAGTAAAAACCCTCGCCTGAACCCCACTCTACAGAAACACATCTAGTAAAGACCCTCGCCTGAATCCCACTCTACAGAAACACATCTAGTAAAAACCCTCGCCTGAACCCCACTCTACAGAAAAACATCTAGTAAAACGGTCGCCTGAACCCCACTCTACAGAAACACATCTAGTAAAACCCTCGCCTGAACCCCACTCTACAGAAACACATCTAGTAAAACCCTCGCCTGAACCCCACTCTACAGAAACACATCTAGTAAAAACCCTCGCCTGAACCCCACTCTACAGAAACACATCTAGTAAAACGGTCGCCTGAACCCCACTCTACAGAAACACATCTAGTAAAACCCTCGCCTGAACCCCACTCTACAGAAACACATCTAGTAAAACCCTCGCCTGAACCCCACTCTACAGAAACACATCTAGTAAAACCTTCGCCTGAACCCCACTCTACAGAAACACATCTAGTATAACCCTAGCCTGAACCCCACTCTACAGAAACACATCTAGTAAAACCCTCACCTGAACCCCACTCTACAGAAACACATCTAGTAAAACCCTCGCCTGAACCCCACTCTACAGAAACACATCTAGTAAAACCCTCGCCTGAACCCCACTCTACAGAAACACATCTAGTAAAACCCTCGCCTGAACCCCACTCTACAGAAACACATCTAGTAAAACCCTCGCCTGAATCCCACTCTACAGAAACACATGTAGTAAAACCGTCCCCTGAACCCCACTCTACAGAAACACATCTAGTAAAACCCTCGCCTGAACCCCACTCTACAGAAACACATCTAGTAAAACCCTCGCCTGAACCCCACTCTACAGAAACACATCTAGTAAAACCGTCCCCTGAACCCCACTCTACAGAAACACATCTAGTAAAACCCTCGCCTGAACCCCACTCTACAGAAACACATCTAGTAAAACCCTCGCCTGAACCCCACTCTACAGAAACACATCTAGTAAAACCCTCGCCTGAACCCCACTCTACAGAAACACATCTAGTAAAAACCCTTCCTGGTATTATAGTCTTCAAGGGAGATAACTATACATGTATATTAAATCCAGATCCTTGTGGGTGTGGTGAAAGTATCATAAACAATGTGTCCACCAGTCTATCATATGCAATAACTCTTCTCTAGATCCTGGTTTCATAACAAAAATTTGAGCTGGATAAATCTACTGGGTAAAAGATTTTAGGAGGTTTATGAAACTTGAGCCAGACGGAGCCCCCTTCCCCACCCCCATGCCAAGTTTGGTAGAACGCTTTTAGTTAACATTTTTCTAGGAGTAGTTATTTAAAACTACTTCAAACACCCAGCCACCAGGTTCCCACAATTTTGTAGAAAGAACATCATTTAAAAATTTTTTAGGATAATTTATTTATAACTAACTTAACCACTGAGCCAGTTTAGAAGAAGGCTCTTGGTTAACATTTTTCTAGAATTAGTTATTTATAACTAACTTCACCACTCAGCCATTTTGGAAGAAGGCTTTTTGTTAACTGTTTTCTAGGATTAGTTATTTATAACTAACTTAACCACTGAGCCAGTTTGGAAGAAGGCTTTTTGTTAACAGGTTTCTAGGGTAATTTATTTATAACTAACTTAACCACTGAGCCAGTTTGGAAGAAGGCTCTTTGTTGACTATGATAATTTATTTATCATCTTTCTGTAGCCATTTAAAGTTACATTTTGACCCTGCCTTACCTAAGTAAAATAGGATTATAATTTGAGTTATCTTTTAGCCAAACGGTCTTTTATTACCTCCCAGACCAAAAAGTAGAATCTTTATAGCAGACAATTAGCTTTTTAAAAGTATATTGATAGCAATCAGCTAGAAATTAGTATATAATAAGCATATTTGTTAGCATGTATTAGCAACACTAAATTATACGAGCTTAACTCTTCAGATCGTGCTAAATTGTGCTACCAGTTTATTAACAGCCAATCAAAACATTTCAAATATACTAGTATAAATTTATCTAATAATAAAATTTCATCACATATCTTGAATAATTGAACATGTAAATGAAAACTTGAATATTAAAGAAATGACACTTGGCAAAAATAAATATCTAAAATCATAATAATTATAAACAATATTGTTTAATAGAGAAAGTTTCAGACCTTCACCCTTGCCATGAGATTGCCATGACATTGTGGTGTACTGAACATCTGGGTCTGACCTTCACCCTTGCCATGAAATTGCCATGACATTGTGGTGTACTGAACATCTGGGTCTGACCTTAACCCTTGCCATGAGCTTGCCATGACATTGTGGTGTACTGAACATCTGGGTCTGACCTTCACCCTTGCCATGAGATTGCCATGACACTGTGGTTTACTGAACATCTGGGTCTTACCTTCACCATTGCCATGATATTGCCATGACATTGTGGTGTACTGAACATCTGGGTCTGACCTTCACCCTTGCCATGAGATTGCCATGACATTGTGGTGTACTGAACATCTGGGTCTGACCTTAACCCTTGCCATGAGATTGTGGTGTACTGAACATCTGGGTCTGACCTTCACCCTTGCCATGAGCTTGCCATGACATTGTGGTGTACTGAACATCTGGGTCTGACCTTCACCCTTGCCATGAGTTTGCCATGAGATTGTGGTGTACTGAACATCTGGGTCTGACCTTCACCCTTGCCATGAGCTTGCCATGACATTGTGGTGTACTGAACATCTGGGTCTGACCTTCACCCTTGCCATGAGCTTGCCATGAGATTGTGGTGTACTGAACATCTGGGTCTGACCTTCACCCTTTCCATGAGATTGCCATGACATTGTGGTGTACTGAACATCTGGGTCTGACCTTCACCCTTGCCATGAGATTGCCATGACATTGTGGTGTACTGAACATCTGGGTCTGACCTTCACCCTTGCCATGAGATTGCCATGACATTGTGGTGTACTGAACATCTGGGTTTTAATGTAGAATCTTGTGGTTATTTGTGGTTCTTGACCTTCACCCTTGCCATGACATTGTGGTGTACTGAACATCTGGGTTTTAATGTAGAATCTTGTGGCTATTTGTGGTTCTTGACCTTCACCCTTGCCATGACATTGTGGTGTACTGAAAATCTGGGTTTTAATGTAGAATCTTGTGGCTATTTGTGGTTCTTGACCTTTTTTCTTTTTCTCTTTGTGTCATTGATTTCTTAATAGGTTAACTGCAGTTGAGGGCATGTGGGAAGATGATTTTAATTCTTAATATTATGTTATAATTAATCAGATATTGTGTGTCGCAATGGGCAGAATCTGCTTACTTTTCCAGAAAACCAGAGTTCACTTTCATTTTCTTGAGAGGTTGTGTCGCTAGCATTTGTGTGTTTGTTGTTTTGATTTGTGTTTGTTGTTGTTTGTTTGTGGCTTTGTATTAGAGTTAGGGATTCAGAGATTCGATTTCCACTTAGATTTTCTAAGTTTAATTGTTATCTCAAAACTAGAATGATGAAGAGAATATCGGGTTGTTTTTTTAATTAGCTTATCATGTTTTCATTCTTATGAAAAAGAGTTACTAATTATTGTTTCTTCAATGCTGGAAATAACTCTGATAAGCTCCGTAATCAACCAATTCAGTGACACCGATGTTAACATTAACATTTTTCAACATATCTTTGAACATACTTTTTATACTATACACATGTCCAACCAGTGACAGTTTGGGACAGATTTTTCGAAGTAAACATGAAAACAATTATCTCATACTGGTACATGTAGTTTAGTTAATCTATATACATATTTGTATAACCTCATTACCTTATTCGGGAAGTCAATTGATTGTTTGTAACTTATTCACATTCTAAATGTCAGGGTCTTCATTAAAAACTAGACATCATAATATATCTGAAAAGAGCTGGGATTGATGTAGAACCTTAAACTAACATAGAAACAATATCGTTATGAATAATAGCCCCAGTGGCAGAGTGGTTAAGGTAGTTTGTCTACTATTGTTTATGTGGTCTGTCAACACTGAGATTGGGGATAAGAGTCTCACTGCGGCAAGGTGTAATCCAATCTAAATTGTCAAGGATTGCCAATTTCCCTACCGAAATTTGGTGGTTTTTCTATCTGGTAAAAAAATTAACCTGTAATGTGACGTACTTTCTCAGTAAAAACTGGAAGCCATGATATAGCTGAAATATTGCTGAAAGTGGCATTAAACATCATTCAAACAATCAATCATGAGTAAAGCTGAATTATTTCTCCCTGATCAAAACATAACCAAATCCATTGTTTGCCTGGTTTGAAACACTGACTGTAAAATTAGACATGCTGTAGTTTGAAATCTGGCCATTAAAATCATGGCTGATCTTAGTGCATTTTTAATCTGACTGTGGCTTCGGGGAAATGTAAAAGGTCCAACCCATAAAGCAGAATAATCATAAGTACTGCAGTAATTAACCGTCTTTACACGTATCCAATTGAACTTTTTTTTTACATTGCATGATAAGAAATCTTACTAAGTATCAGCATCAATTCTAATTAGATTAGTGTCAAAATTTGTCGTAACTCAAAAAGTTATGATTGCGTTTAATCAGAATAAATATGAAATGAAATTGAACATTTCATGTCTGTTTTAGAGCCAGATTTTCTTTTTTCTAATTCCGCAATCAATGGGATTAAGTCAGAAACCATCCAAGGCACATCTTTTCCCTCTCTATTAAGCAACTGGAGGGGATTTAAGCGGCGGTGATTAGTACCATCAGCTGCAAAATCGTACTGTGTTCAATCATCGAGGTGATCTGTTGAAACATGCAAAGCTCCTTACCAAACATAATCACTATCATAGTGCAATATCCCGATTATCTGCTGAAGAGTTGTTAATCTCCTTATCTCATAAAATACAGTACAAAAAGCTGTCATTTTTCTTCTTCACTATGGGTGATAAGGACTCAGGTTTAACAAAATCTAATTTAAGAGTCTTAGGTCATTGTCTTTTCATTTCTTGGTTTATTTTTCTTTCAAAGTACATACAAGTTATTTTTTTATTGTTCTTTAACAAACTTTGCAAGCCAGAAATTTTAGACTTTTTCAAACTGAGGTTGCAAGTTCATGCCTTACCTGTTTGTCGCAAACTGTAATTGACAAGATTTGCCAGTTTTCCTGATGAAGCAGGGTTTGAAATAAGCACTTGCCCACGGGCCAATGGCCCCTTAAATTTAATGTGGGATACTAGAATGTTTACCTTTTTTGTATAGAACCATATGGATGGACTACTTAAAATTTAGTTGTGAGCTACCAAGCCAAATTCTTAAGTTAAAACCTGTGAAGGTCTGGTATTTTCCTGATAAAGGTCTGGTTTTTTTCAAGGTCTGATATTTTCCAAGGTCTGTTGTTTTCCTGATAAAGGTTGGGTGTTTTCCAATGTCTGATGTTTTCCTGATAAAGGTGGGTGTTTTATAAGGTCTGGTGTTTTCCTGATAAAGGTGGGTGTTTTATAAGGTCTGGTGTTTTCCTGATAAAGGTGGGTGTTTTATAAGGTCTGGTGTTTTTCTTATTAATGTCTGTTCTTTCCTGATTGTCTGGTGTTTTTCTGATTAAGGTCTGATGTTTTACTAGGTCTGGTGTTTTCCTAATGAATGTCTGTGCTTTCCTGATGGTCTGGTGTTTTTCTGATTAAGGTCTGATGTTTTACTAGGTCTGGTGTTTTCCTAATGAATGTCTGTGCTTTCCTGATGGTCTGGTGTTTTTCTGATTAAGGTCTGATGTTTTACTAGGTCTGGTGTTTTCCTAATGAATGTCTGTGCTTTCCTGATGGTCTGGTGTTTTTCTGATTAAGGTCTGATGTTTTACTAGGTCTGTCGTTTTCCTAATGAATGTCTGTGCTTTCCTGATGGTCTGGTGTTTTTCTGATTAAGGTCTGATGTTTTACTAGGTCTGGTGTTTTCCTAATGAATGTCTGTGCTTTCCTGATGGTCTGGTGTTTTTCTGATTAAGGTCTGATGTTTTACTAGGTCTGGTGTTTTCCTAATGAATGTCTGTGCTTTCCTGATGGTCTGGTGTTTTTCTGATTAAGGTCTGATGTTTTACTAGGTCTGGTGTTTTCCTAATGAATGTCTGTGCTTTCCTGATGGTCTGGTGTTTTTCTGATTAAGGTCTGATGTTTTCCTAATGAATGTCTGTGCTTTCCTGATGGTCTGGTGTTTTTCTGATTAAGGTCTGGTGTTGTACAGATAATTGGTCTTCCTCCCCAAATGAAAACTTGAAAGCTGAAAAAAATTCTGAAACCAAACTATATTTGAATGAATGAATCAATGAATGAATGGTTTATTGCGAAAGCAAAACACATGCTATAGCAAACAGGAATATACAATAATGACAATAATAAGACAAATAACAGAGAACATTGATATTAAGATAACATATGAGATCTTATTTTCCAAGCTGCATTTAGAAAGTTACACAATTTAATAGTAAGTAATTTATTTCTTGCTTGCATAAGTGTAAAAAACTTCTGTTTGTTGGGCCACGAACAATAGTAGCTAGGTAAAAAATTAATTCTTAAGAACCTATATGCTGGACATACAATGACAAAATGATATTCGTCTTCAATAATGTTCATATTACAACATGTACATACTCTTGATTCCCTTTGAGTATTTTGATATTTACCAAGCTCTACATTTAATTTAAGTGTACCACTACGTAGTTTGGTGAAAATATTAAAGTTAAAATTATAATCAAAATAATTCTCAATACAAAAATCTACTTTGATTTGTTTATAAACACTAAGTTTGCTACATTCTTCTACCTCAGAGTACCAGTTCTGTAAAAAATTAATCTTTAATGCGAGCTTTCAGTATCTCTAAAGAAGTCAAACTTGAATCTTGAGCTAACCAAACATAATTAAAACCAAGGTTGAACAATAAATCTCTGACATTAGATGCTCAATTTATCTTACCATTATTACAATCATCATACAAAAGTTTATATACTTCATATACAATTGGAGGTTTATCAGTAATAATATGCATCCAATACTTCAAAATTCTATGTTTTCTTAAAGGAAAGTGGCCCAACTCACCATACAAAAATAGAGTAGGGGCATATTTACATAATTTCAAAATATATTTACAAAATCTAGTAAAAACATTATCAACTTCTTTAGCACGATGAAAACCCCATATTTCTGACGCATAGATCCAACCATACTGTCGAATAGATAAAGTTTACGACCATTTGTCACGAATATCTGTTTAAGCGAGGATATCAATGATGACATAGCTCTGGACGCTTGTTGCGAAAGTCATTTTTGTGTTTACACATACGAGTTTACGATTTCAAGTTAATTGTTATTGTAATAAAACTGATCATGTACACGCTGCCATCCATTTCGGAATACCAGTATTTTGTTTTGTCCGTGTTAACTTCAATATTCCACTCATTGCAGTAAAACAGAAGCTTGTCAAGAAGACATTGTAACATAGCTGGCGACTTTCCAAATAATTCAGTGTCATCAGCGAAGAGGATTAAGTAAATTAGGTATCCATTAAGAGACACTGCTTGTTCATCCATGTTCACATGAAGGTCGCTCACAATGTCATTTATAAAAAATAAAAACAGTAAGGGAGACAGTGGGTCTCCTTGTTTTACGCCGAGAAAATTGTCAAATGAATCGGATAGAACTCCAGTACGCACACGTAAACGGACGGACAAATAAATCGCTTTAACAACTGACGAAAATTTGCTACTAACTCCGTTGTTCAAAAGTTTATATACTAGAATCCTTCTGTTTAGCTTATCAAAAGCCTTACGAAAGTCTACAAACGCGCAATACAGTTTGAGTTTTTGTTGTAATAAGTGGGAAACAATTCCATGAAGAGTAAAAATAGCATCTACTGTAGAACGTCCAGGTCTAAATCCAAATTGGTTATTAACAAGAGTTTTTTCTTTCTCGGACCAAGCTAGAAGGCGTTCAGTTAATATGCTAGTGTATAATTTTGAAAGAACACTAACCAGTACAATCGGTCTATAGTTATTAGGATCTGCCAAATCTCTGTTTTTTGGAACAGGAACAACAATACACTCTGTCCAGTTTTCTGGGTACACTCCGAGATCGAATATAGCGTTGAAAAGAGTTTTTAATATAGGCACAAAAAGTAGTTTGGCAGACGCTATCATTTCACCAATAATTAGGTCGGTACCAGCACTTTTACCAGTTTTTAGTTTTTTAATAGCAGATAGTATTTCTTCTTCTGAGATTTCACAGTCTAGTGTCTATACATTAACTTCACTGAAATCGACATTATCTAATAGTTCTTTAACTTCATTGCACAGCTCAGGCGGATTATCTCCTAAAATGTTTGCAAAATGGTTCATCATTACATCGTTTTCAACACTACATTTTGATCAGTTTCTCGATTTCACAGCAGACCAAAATTGTTTTGGTCTCGTTTTTCGCTAATTTACAAAGTTCTAGCCCCTTTTCCCGTTTGTAGCGTAACTGTGCTCTGCGTTTCATTCTATTAAAGTTGTTTCTCGTTGAAACTAGTAGTTTTATGTTATAATCCGTCGGATGGTGACAGAATCGATTCCTAGCCGTGTGGAATTTGGAGCGCGATTTCTTGCAGTTGTCGTCAAACCATTCATTACACTGCTTTTTCTCGTATTCGTAATTAGTTATCAATATCGTTTTTCCATATACCTTATATGCACTGTCATAAAATATTTGAGTTATTCCCCTTACTGCATTATCAACATCTGTTTCATTTGCAAGATTACTAACTAAATTCATAAGTTCATCAATGTGGTTTTGAAGAAGTTCGATGTATTTGTCATTGAAACAAGCATCCCACTTGATACGTTTTAATAAATTAGGCTTTGTCTTTTCTCACAAAAGATAGGTCTATATCAAAGGTAAGCGACATGTGGTCGGAAAATTCGTTAATCGTCAATACTTCACAATTTTGTATAAGATTGTAATCATATGGATTAATAAGCAAGTAGTCTACGACACTTCTACCTTTCAATGTACAGTAAGTAAAGTTACCATTTTGTCACTACACAAACGACCATTAGCTAAAGTTAGTTCTGTATTAAAACACAGTTGTTGAAGCTTCCGCCTGAAGGCATTAACGGTTTTGTCCATAGGGCGTCTCATAGAAATACTAGGGTTTACAATGTGCTCAAAACTATCAACATATTTATCAAGATTATCATTGGACAAAAGATCACAAAGTTCACCTATCTCCACAGACCATAACAACACCTTGATCTCTATATTCATTTACAATACTTTCTATAATATCATGGAGATCTGTTTCACACACTTGGTAAAAATTAGAACATTCATGTGGAATATAAGAAAGACAAATATAAATATCTTTAACCAAAGAGAAAAAATTACAATCAAGCTTAAGAAATAAAATACCATCATTTAATATCCTTTCAATAGTTATACCATCAAATAGATACTTTTTACAAGTCCACCTTCATTTCTAGTACCTATGTTATTTGTTCTCGCAACATTTTTAATAAGTTCAAAACCTTCTAAATGTATATTATCATTTATTTTTAACCAAGTCTCACTAAAAAGCAAAATATTGTATTCATTTATTAGGTTCAAAAAATCATTATCTTTGTGCTTATTAGTAAGACCATGCACATTCCAGCAAACATTTTATGGGTTGAAGTTATCCGGGCCTGTCCTATGGAATGTATTCCCTTCCACCAACGAATATTTTGTCCTTAACAAAGTATGCCTTAATGACTCTGTCCCTCAGGTCCTTCAGGATAGGTAGCTGATCACGTCTTTTTTTCTGTACTTCTGGGGGTAATTGTTCTGAGATTCCAAAATCAGTCCCTTTGAGATTTTTTGCGTTTTTCTTCACCAGATCTCGACTTCGAAAGCTTGACAACTTCACTAAGATCGGACGTAGATTGTCTCCTTTCTTCCCCATATGATACGCTTCGTTAATTACCAGATTTGTTGAGGCGTCTCCAATTGCGAGTTTGTCATTACAAAAATTATGAATTACTTGCGTAAGTTGCTCGTCTTCCGATTCTGGTAGATTGTAGAAAACTAAGTTGTTTCACGTGGCCTTCATCTGAGCGTCTAGCATCTCACTTTTCAATCTGTCATTCTCCTTATGGATGTCTTCGATCGATTCGCTGATTCTGTCAACAGTAGTATTATTTAGTCCACCTTTGGTACACTTCTTCGAAATTTTATCAAGTTCAGGTTTAAACTTTGTTAAGTCGGCTTTCTGATCATCGAATAGATTACTTATCACTTGTGAGCTTTTTTCTACTTGTTCTAATCGACTGTCCATGGTTTTGGCTTCGCGTTCAAGTTTCACTACTTTTGCATTTATGGAAGTTACCATAGAATCTATTTGGTCAAGTTTGCTCAATTTGGTTTCAAATAGGTCCATTTTACGAAACAGTTCGTCAACCCAAGCAAGTTTATCAGCGATTTGCTGATGCGGTGGCGTGTGATGGAGTTGTTGAATTGGATATATCATACAGGGGTTAGGCGTTGAACACATATTTGGATTTTGCATTTGCATTTGGAACATCGGGGTTGTGCTTGGCGAATACATTTGATTCATCTTGTATGTTGATCTAGGTTGATTAAAGCTGTTCATTGACAAAATACTTGACGAAGGTGTTGGATTGTTTATGTTTAAATTGACACCTAAGTCACCTTTGTTTACATTGTTTACATTCGTGAGTTGTATATTGTTCTTACTTTTGTTTTTATTCTTCTTTTTCTTTGGTTTCTTTCCTTCTGAGTCGTTGTGCGCACTATTGTCACTAATATTACTTGAATTAGGTCTTTTCTGCCCCTTAGGAGGCATAATACTGTAAACTTTCTACATTTTCACCACTCCTTCAACACTGCTATCCGCCATCTTTATTGTCTTCGTAAAAAAAAAAAACAAAAAAAAAACGAAATTTTAACAAACAAATAAACAATATAATACTTGGAGTACAGATGTGCATTGTTGATTGTTGGTCTGCTCAAAACTTAGTCCTATATTATGCCTTATACATGTATCTGCATTGACCCTTTTTTGTTAAAGATGACTACAAGAAACTGTACACAGTTACAACAAGAAGAAATCATCTCACTTTCAAATTCTATATGGTTGTGTTAAATATTTCACAGTTGAGTGTAAATGTTGTGTTTACCAATATGTGCAAGCTTGACATCATTGTCACCAAGCATTGGTTAAGTGTTCTTTGCTTGTAGCCATGACAATATGATCTTCCATCTTAACATGTCATGCATATAATTAAGGTGTCTTCTGGCTATTCCAACATTTTAAAATTACCTATTCTGGCTATTCCAACATGCTTAGAACAATAGATGTTGTTATTGTGTAATGTGTTGTTTTAGTAATCAGTCCTTAATTATTTTTCCAGGTAAATTTTTTAAAATGTAATTTCATCTGTTAATTTTAGTATAAAAATATTTAGAAAATAATTTTTTTAAAATTTATTTAACATGAAAGTGACGGAATTCTTAAAACACAGAGAGGCATGGTTTACAAATAGCGTACAAACAGAACAACAACAGCTACTGGTGCAAAGAGCTGCCTTCTACCACTACTGCCACCAAACAGCGTTGAGGATGTATGGTTTAATGCTCTTGAAGAAATCGATGCTGCAGATACAATGTACCAACATTCCTTCTCTTCCGTTCACTGATTATGTTACCAGCTACTGGGTGGAGACCAACAAAAATCTCTGGAACCACTATGCCACAGAAGGTCCTAGAACTACAAACTATCTTGAAGGGTGGCATGGCAAACTGCAAAAAATTGGTCAGGTCTCTACACCCAAATATATTCAGTATGATTAAGCTGCTAATGCAAGAAGAAGCTGTCCATCCGTGTACTTTACT
Source organism: Limnoperna fortunei (assembly GCA_944474755.1). Lineage (NCBI taxonomy): Eukaryota > Metazoa > Mollusca > Bivalvia > Mytilida > Modiolidae > Limnoperna > Limnoperna fortunei. The sequence continues at coordinate 17,593,237 of OX104124.1, read as the reverse complement.
GCAATACCGGGCTGGTGGAAAACATGTTCTTAAGAAAAGAACATACAGTGAACTCGAAAACAGACTTGATACTTTGAAGACACGTTTGTTAAGTAATGAGATGACACCAGTACAGTATGCTGATGCCGCATCACATTTACTGCATATTTATTGACATGTTATTACTTTACAATTCTGTATACCTGTTGTGTGCTATTTATTTTATTTTGTTTAGTGCTAATGCAAATAAATATATTTTCCTTCTTTAAATGTATCTTTTCTGTGAATTCCAACACATACAAATAAATATATTTTCTTTATATACATTTTTTTTCAATTCCAACACATTTTACCTGTAATTTGGCTAATAAAATAAAATAAGATGTTTTTACAGTATACACAAACATAATCCCTTGTTTATATAACTATTCTGGCTACTCCAACATGATTTTTTAACATTTTACCTTTAAAATTCAAAATGTTGGAATAGCCAGAATAAACCATAATTAACACTTTCTTGTCAGTTTGGTTATGTCAGTTAACTGTATATGGTCATTAGTTTCTCAGTAATGGAGAATGTCTTTGAATTGCAAAAAACTTCTGTGTTACTTTATCATGTATCGAGTCAACACTTTCTTGTCTATTTTGATAAATCAGTCAGCCATATATGGTAATTTCTTTTCCAATTGTTGGAGACATTCTCTTTGAATAACCTTCCCTGTTATACCTTGTCATATAGAAACAACACTTTCTTTTTTCTTCAATTTTAATAAATCTAGTAATATATATGTCAAGCAATGGAGGTTTGTCCCCAATGTTACCTTGTTATTTATAAAATCAACACTTTCTTGTCAGTTTTAATATATCTGGTGGTTATGGAGACTATGTCCCCAATGTTACCTGGTTATTTATAAAATCAACACTTTCTTGTCAGTTTTAATATATCTGGTGGTTATGGAGACTATGTCCCCATGTTACCTTGTTTTTTATAAAATCAACACTTTCTTGTCAGTTTTAATACATCTGGTGGTTATGGTGACTATGTCCCCATGTTACCTTGTTATATAGAATCAACACTTTCTTGTCAGTTTGATTATATCAACCAGCCTTTCCCTCCTTAGTAAAGTTAAGCTGGCTTTTGTTTTTATCATCTTGAATCAGATTGCATGGTATTATCAGAAAAAATGCAAATTGAAAAGGATTATAGATTAAATTACTGTCATCTGACAAAATAGATAAACCGTAGGTCTTCCTGTCTGACATTTAACTGACATGGAACAATAAAATCAAAATGGCTGCTTAGATCAGCATTTTGTCAACTATCCAATTTTCGAGATTTTGTTCATGATTAAGTTGGGTTATTTTTAAATAAATAATGCTTATTTGAGATTTCTTATTAAAATGTAATATCGTGGAAAGTGTATAATTTATAAAAGTATTAATTAATATGACATGAAATTTAAGGGAGTAACCATTTCATGATTAATAGTCAGGGATCTAGTATTTGTTTATTGCCTGGCATTAAATTTAATGTTGCTTCCAAATCCCTGTTTTTTTCTCAGTGGTCTCTCAAGGTAAATTTGAGATGGAAAACACTTTTATAAATACATGCTGACTAAGGTGCTTGCTGTGAAGTCAGTTTGAAATTAATTTGTGTAGTCTTTTTTTAGTTATTCTTGAACATGAAAGTACCAGACTAATTTTAAAGGACAATTTTAAAAACATTTATAAACATTGATTGTGGTGTGTCTAACAATTGAATTTTACTTTTTAATTTTCGCTATTTTACCTTTAATACTAAATGTGTTAAGAAAGCATGTAGAACTAACCAGATCTATTTTCTAATTCTATAAGATTCTACGGCTTTTTAAATACAGCTCCTATGTCAAAATTCCAATGAGTGATAAATCCACTGTCCATATTACAGTTCGGCGCAGACAAAATATCAATATAAGAACTAATGTACTCTCCCTCAGTCAGTGTTTATTCACACTGCTGTTTTCTGGTGGGCTTGTGGACAGTGTAACTTTCACATTAGCTGTGCTGTATTTTGCACACAAATTGAAATTGAAAGTTTGTTTCCTTCACTTTTCTTCAATTGTTGTTTGCCTTAATTGCCAACCCATTATTACAATAAATTATTTGACTTTTTCCATCGATACTTACAGTACATATGTACCCTGCATTCAGGATCAGTTTGTTAATCTGTTAATACATATGGTACTTATGTACTTGCATTCAGAATCAGTTTGTTAATCTGTGAAGATGATCTTGTCTGTTATAAAAGTTTAATTAAGGATGTGTAGAATTATAAGCCTTATGTTATCAATGCTGTTAATAAGTACATATGCACCAAGCATTGAGGGATTTTGCTTTCTATCTGTCCACACTGAGAGTGGAAAGTGGGTGGACAACATACCTATCTGTCCACAGTTGGACAGTTTTTTTTTCCACTCCTTAAAGTTGTAAGAACATTACATAGAAAAAATAAAATATTTATGTTCATTATGATTGTTGTATACATATTTACATTATGGCCTTCCCTCTGTGGGCTTTGGACATTATGGATTTCCCTCTGTGGGCTTTGGACATTATGGCCTTCCCTCTGTGGGCTTTGGACATTATGGCCTTCCCTCTGTGGGCTTTGGACATTATGGCCTTCCCTCTGTGGGCTTTGGACATTATGGCCTTCCCTCTGTGGGCTTTGGAAATTATGGCCTTCCCTCTGTGGGCTTTGGACATTATGGCCTTCCCTCTGTGGGCTTTGGACATTATGGCCTTCCCTCTGTGGGCTTTGGACATTATGGCCTTCCCTCTGTGGGCTTTGGACATTATTGCCTTCCCTCTGTGGGCTTTGGACATTATGGCCTTCCCTCTGTGGGCTTTGGACATTATGGCCTTTCCCTCTGTGGGCTTTGGACATTATGGCCTTTCTTCTGTGGGCTTTGGACATTATGGCCTTCCCTCTGTGGGCTTTGGACATTATGGCCTTCCCTCTGTGGGCTTTGGACATTATGGCCTTCGCTCTGTGGGCTTTGGACATTATGGCCTTCCCTCTGTGGGCTTTGGACATTATGGCCTTCCCTCTGTGGGCTTTGGACATTATGGCCTTCCCTCTGTGTGCTTTGGACATTATGGCCTTCCCTCTGTGGGCTTTGGACATTATGGCCTTCCCTCTGTGGGCTTTGGACATTATGGCCTTCCCTCTGTGGGCTTTGGACATTATGGCCTTCCCTCTGTGGGCTTTGGACATTATGGCCTTCCCTCTGTGGGCTTTGGACATTATGGCCTTCCCTCTGTGGGCTTTGGACATTATGGCCTTCCCTCTGTGGGCTTTGGACATTATGGCCTTCCCTCTGTGGGCTTGCACAATCAGCTTAACAAAATAGCCAGGTGTTTTTGTTTACAAGTAGTTTGTTAACAATAAACAATACAATTTTTCTTGTTATTGTAGATGATGTCGAAAAAAAGGAGTTGTGCAAGGTGTCGTTTTCAGAGCAAGACTTACATCTTCTCCGAGATGCCATCGAGGACTTGTATTACTTTGAGTTTGTTATAGGTAAAAATGAAACAAGAGACATTTTACAGTGTGGATCGCAAATGTTTAGGATAAATTAAACCATATTAATTCTTGAAAAAGAAATAAATTCTTAAGAAACATTTGCCTAGAATTCTGTAGTCTTCAGTGATAGCATCCTGTATAGACTGAATGTCTTCTATCATATTTTGAAAGTACCATGATGATTCCATATATAAGATCCTATGTAGCCAGCTCATTTCCATACTGTATATTGTAGCCATAGGCCACACAAACAAGGCTTGCAAAAATATTCATGGACAAAAATGTTTTTTGGGAAGACAGCAAATACTTTAAGTGGTCCTGAGAAGACCATCAGCATGCTTATTTTTTATCAAATCCATTATACCCTGTACCTACTTTAAGATCTGGTAAGAAGAGTTTTTCAGATTTCCAGTTCATAGGTGAAAAATCAAAATCCCCATGAGAGTATTTCTAGCTCTCAGGTTTGGTGTAAAATTGAAAATGATCACAGTATACAGGTACAACCCAAACCCAATAAGTACTGTGCGCGACTAAAACCTTAATTGACAAGTGCTTCCTGGTTGACTGCAGAAAGTAGCGGATTTCATCTGGTACTGTGGCTTCTTCAGTTAAATGTGGACATCATTATTAAAGCAAGCCGGGAGTGGCATAAATACCTATTCAATCAAACAGAAAACAGCCCATAAAAACCTGTCTGGACACTTCTGATTTGTAGCAGAACATATAATTTAAAAGTGACACTTTAAATGTGTTGGCCTGGTTCTTCTAATCTTGCCAATATCCTAAACCCATCTTACAGATGTACCTGTACATTGTTGTTATATTTTGCAGATGAGATCCCAGTGAGAGGATTTGTCGGCCATTTAGAGGAAGGTGGTTTTCTACCTCACAATCACAAGGTCTTTCTCTGGGCCCATCTTAACTTCAATATAGAATATAATGAAGATCAGGTAAGAAGGGAACCAGATACAAGTCATTAATTTTGGAAACAGGTGAAAAAAGGGTAGCAGACATCAATTGTACATGTTATAGAATACATTAACATCAATTCGCCGTTAAACAGAAACAAATAAAAAACAATATCAAACTTCAAGTAGGTTGTACAAACATCCCTTGAAGACAAATTTTATGTTATAGAATTTATATATGTGTTACAGAAAAAGGACACCAGTTTACAAATACTTTGTTATTTAAGTGTGTGATAGAGTAAACAGGGCACCAGACTACATCTATGTAATATAATGGGATCGTTTATATATTTAGAATGTTAAGATAACAAGACAAGAAAGGTATCGGAATTGAAAGTATATGTAATAGATCTGTTCTTGTATGTTATTATTAACAGGAGACCCTGTCTTAATTTAACACATAGTAAACTAGAATCCTGTATAAAACAAGCATCAACTGTAGGCACAGTATTTGAAATCTTTGTTAAATAAAGAAACCCAAAACCTGTCTATTATGAACACAATTTCAGTCCCAAATTACATTTTTTTATGATTAATTGACTTGCTTGAATTGAAGTTTGCAGACTATATTTTTGCCAAAGAGGTAAGTGATTTAGTTATCTTTTTCAGATTATTTTTGCAAATGTTACAACCAAGGAACAAGCACATGTAAGTCTAGATGCAGTTACTGCCCCTTATGAAGTGGCCTTCACATACAGTGTAAAATGGTTCAAATCAAGGTAAGTATTCTTTAGTACAGTAGTCTCCCATTTATAGACCACCCTATCTGAGTCATGAAAGTGGTCTTATAATGGGGGTGGTCCATTGAGGGGATACAGTTTATACAGCTTTGTGGGTTGATTTGCAGCAAGAACTGTGAAGTGCAGAAGAATCACACAAATTTAGTATTTATATTTTATTATTCAGTATAAATAAAATTTAATAAAAAATTTTTTATTTTTTTTTTTGGCTTTTAAAATTAAGGGCGTTTTTATTGGAAGGAAACCAGTTCTGGTTTGGTTTTACGGTTTGGAAACTGGTTTGAAACTGGTTTGTAAAGTTTAAAAAACTGGAGTCGTTTCAGTAAATGCATGGTTTGTTGTTTAAAAATGGCTGAATTATTTATTATAGCAGACTTATTTCTTGAAACAAATCAAGATAATAGTGTCACCATTTCTTGCATAAATCAAGGTAAATCGAGGCTGGAGTCATTAATTCTCTCGTAGTCAAAAAACAAAAGGAGAAGAAAAGCAAGAGTTGAAAATTATGTGGAAACAGTTTTGCCTTTATACCATGTAGATGACTTCAGACAGAGATTCAGAATTCACAGGGACACTTTCAATAGATTAACTGAAGAGTTGACACCTATCTTGATACTGGGAGACAAGGATGGCTTCATGAAAATTCCAGTCGAGAAACAAGTTTTGATATATATAAAATATGCATCATCACAACAAACAATCCAATCCATTGCTGATTTATTTGGCGTATGCGAGGCAACAGTTCACAATCTTGTTAAACGTATTTCCACCGTGATATGCTCTGAACTGATGCCACAATTAATTAAATGGCCCACAGGCAATAAGATACAGCAAAACACTCGTGACTTTGAAGAACGTACAACATTTCCTGGTGTCATTGGTGCCATTGATGGTAGCCATATCCCAATCAGAGCGCCTATAGACCACCCGGAAAACTACATAAATAGAAAAGGTTTTCATTCAGTTGTACTACAGGCAGCATGTGATCCTAATATGCACATAATTGATGTTTTCTGTGGATGGCCAGGATCTGTACATGATTCACGTGTTTTAAAGAACTCTAGTCTATATTGGCTTGCTACTAACACTAATACTATGTTCCCTGGAAATCTCCACTTACTTGGTGATGCCGCTTATCCACTTCTTGATTGGTTACTTACACCATTTAAGGACTCCTGCAATTTTAATGAAGCCCAGAAGAGATACAACTTTATACATAGCTCAACGAGGATGGTGATAGAAAGAACATTTGGATCTCTAAAAGGTCGATTTAGGTGCCTGAAATTTATAGATATGATGGATATGGAAAGAATTGTAAAACTTACTCTCAGTTGTTGTACTCTGCATGAATTATGTTTACAGGCAGGCGATGACAGTGATGAATTTATCCAGGAAGGCATGAATGATGATGGGGAGGTGAATAATTTTATGAACATATTGGGAAATGACCAGGCCGCTCAACAAAAGAGAGAGAACATCAGCAACTTGCTTCAAAACAGACAAAACTAGGAACAGTATTTACTCAGCCTCACCTTTTTCTTGATTGAATTTCACTACTAGTATAATAAAAGCAATTTATAAGATGTTCTACAATCAATCATTTATTGGCCAATCATGGGCCCTCGAGGGGCAAATACAATACAACACTTGGTATGGCACTTTAAAACACAAATATTGCCCAGTATTGTCACTAGTAACCTTTCAATTTATAAATTGTGGTGGTCAATGCATACAAAATATAACATCCCTGGGTGAACATATCAAACCAAATTAGTTGATGTGGCCCAAGTTTTTAAGCAGAAAGGCTCTGACCAACATTCAAATTATACATTTTGATTCTAGGATTATCATCTCTGGGTTCACTTACCATACCAATTAATATGGTGATTTGTCACTTGTCAGTTACACCTAGACTTGAACATTTTTTCTGTAAATGGTCATGCATGCAGAATATATAGGTCACAAATAGCATCTTAGGACTTAGCGTCACTAGAGGCAACTACCATACTACTAGTACTGTATTCAATAAAATATACACCAGTATTTGACACTAGTTGTCATTTAGAATTGGTCTTAAACCATTTTTCTGTATAGGTGCTCATTCACGAAGAATATATAGGTCACCATGGTTACTCCTTGAAATAATTTTGCAAAAAAAAAAAAATATGTACCTATCTACCCAATTTTTCAAGAGTAGGAAGCAGGAAACAAACACATATTTGTTTGGCCTAAAAATTGTATACCGTATGATGCGTGTCAATATATAGATACACATACATGAATGTTTTTATTTTTATCTTTAATAAAACAAACAAACAAAACATAGGAACACAAAAATGTGATAGTGGCAAAGGTAGAATATTAATACTGACTGACCATCTTTTTGCAACTCAAAAAAAACCCCAAAAAAAACCATGTTGATATAACACAAGACCCCGTAGTGATACCACAACTTTCACATCTTTTTGTCAGATATTTTATCAATCAACTTTTCCATCAAATCAAGTTTTCTATCTTCTTTCCGCATTCTGTCATTATGTTGACTTTGAAGCTCATGAAATAATTTTTCTTGATCATCCCTCATTTCTTTAAGAAAGTCTAATACTTCGTTGTTGCCTTTCTTTTTTGGCTCATTGTTTGGACTTACAATTACTTGGGAAATCTTTCTTTTACATAAGGGTGTTTCAATTACTGTAGAATCGCCATCGCCATTATCACTGTTTTCTTCATTGTTATTATTGTTATCAAGAAGATAAACAGGCGTGACATTTGGCCTGTAACCATAAACTTCGTTGAGCTCTTTAAAAAAAGGACATTCTTTTTTATCGTTTCCGGACTTGGAATTGTGGTCAATGGTATCTCTATAATTTTTTGTAATATTCTTCCACTTCTGCTCACACTGCAAGCCTGTAAAGTTATATCCAAAACCTTTCATGCTTGCGGATATCTTTTCCCAAATACTTTTCTTTTTATAGCCGACTTTACTGAATAAATGATCATTCTCAGTGTGTAGTTCAATCAATTTCAAGACTGCATCTTTTGACCACTGCTTTGTGCTAGTTGGTGTAGTCGGATTACTAATATGTTGAGGGGCATCATCATTAGACTTTTCTTCTGTTTTATGCACTCCGTCTGTTTATCTTTACTTCGCTCTGTAAGCAAATAAAAAAACTCAACTATTTTGATAAACGTTAATCTTTATAAATATATATATATACGCAAGTACATGGTATATATGCACGAGAATATAACCTTAAAAAAACATACAAATGTAGGTACATGTAATCTATCGATTACGTGGTCATTCATGCGGAAAAGTAGGTCACAGCCAGCATTGGAAGCATGCATTGTGCTTAGCATCACTAGGTGCACCTACCATGCCAATATGATTGATGTTACACTTGTCAGTAAGCGGGAATGGACTTACACCATTCTTCTGTATGTGGTCATCCATGTGGAACATATAGCTTACAGCCTGCATCTGAAGCATGTATTGTGCCTAGCATCACTAGGTGCACCTACTGTACCATCCCAATATGATTGATGTGGCACTTGTCAGTAAGCCTGTATGGATCTTAACCATTCTTCTGTAAGTGGGCCCGGACACTGACGCGGAGGCCAGCGGTATCACATAAGCCCCCCTCACTTTCGTGAGGTTAGCTAATAAGAAACAAATTATCAGTTGAGACCTGAGTAACACTGTTTTCTTTGCAGGTTGTGGTTCAAGTGTTTTTTATTGTAACTTTGTGTTATTGACATTAATATGTCTTTGACTTTGACATTTCAGACTTCAGATGCCCCTTTGGTACTTTATTGCTTCTTGGGTTGAGTTTTTATTTGAATAGAATAGGCTTGGTAAATCAAAATGTATGTGCAAGATTATAGAAATCGATCATTGAAAACAAGGAATACTCTAAATTCAGTAGTTTCAGAGGAGAAGCTTTTTATAAAATTGTTTCCAGACGACGATGATTGGCGGCAAGACATTGCAATATATCTCACATGGTCGGTCCAGGTGAGCTAAAAATACAAGAAATCCGAGATATTTTCTGACATACATGCAACTTAGGCAAAAAAAAAAGTAGGTGTGTTTACGGTCACCCGACCCTACCTAATTTTTAGCCCCTACCCTAAAGTTTTTTTGAGCATTTTCCACAAAGCACTGTTAAAGTCACAAAGCTTCCCCTATTGACTCAAGGTAAAAAAAAAATTTTTTTTTAATAATTTCCTACCTACCGACCCTAATTTTTTTCAGCATGTGACAGTAAACACACATACTTTTTTGTTTGGCCTTAAAATGAATGCAATTAAGTTATTACATTAGTTTTTAATCAGCTTTTATTAGGATCAAATCAAAGTTTTGTGCCAAAAAAAATGATTTATCAACTTTGAACTTATAAAATACATGTATTAGAAATTACCTGGAGTGGGTGTGTTGTCAGCTACTTGTTCTATGCTAGATAAACTGCAAATCACATGGTCGAAATTTGACCAGTCAACAAGAAGATTTATTAGCCATGGTCTTGTTGTACATGCAGCGACTGCTTCTTTTCCTCTTTGGTTTAAATTGTTTTTTACCTTCTCATAAATAGGTTTGCTCTTGTTGTAAACAATCACCGGAATGTCAGCAGGGTCAGCTTTTTTTCTAAACACATCTGCTTCTGTCTCACTTTCACATACATAAGATTTCAAGATTGCTTTTGAAATGAAGCAATGAAATGCTGTTGGCAGAAGTTCTGAAATAGGGCCCTCAACCATTTCTACTGCAGCTGCCTTGGTGTTTTTTTCTGAAATACATGTTGGTACAATGTAGCAGATATATACATATATACATGTAAATGTATTATTGTACATGTATATGCATTTATAAATCTAGCAATTTTATTACAAATTGTAGGTCTGTAGGACTATCTGCATTAAGTTTTTAACAACATGCAAAATGTGCATGTGTATGTAGTATTGCATGTAAATAAATAGATGTGCTGACATACATGTACATTTCAGCCCTTGCTCTACCACATTCCCACGTTGACACCACTGGTCACCAGTGGTGGATCCAGAGCGGGTGTCCAGATTTTTTTCATGCACAATTTTGGCAATTTTGCTTTGAATCCCCATTATAAAATTCTGTTACCGCCCCGGACCACTACTATCATGGACAATATTACATGTTGAATGGTTGGAAGAGAAAAGGTAAATATTTTTAAACTGTCAAAATTTTCTATCTGACTGTCATTTTTAATGCTATTATTACTTCGAAGATTTCAGATATATTTTGTTAGGGTCAATGTGAATATAAGGTAATATTAGATAACAAAACTACCATACTTGAATGATCTCAAATGTCTATAGAAACATGTACAGTCACAACGGGAAATGGAGGATCGCAATGGTCCTGACAGTCTGACTTGGTACAGACATTTCAAAAGAAATAGTGGGTTGAACCAGATTTTATGGTGCCAAACCTCCTTTGGCACAAAATGTAACAAGGGGAATGGTGTACGTGTAAAAAAGCCTTTAAAGGTGCAAATCCAAAATAATAAATAAATACTCAAGGTGATTAAAAAGTCAAACATGTCTATACACTGTACAAGCTATTGATCTGGATTACATCTGAGTAGTTGGTCGCCACAGAGGTTGTCCCTGGATGGAGGTCTTAAAGGACTCCAGTGATTTACATGTAGTCCAAATAATTAGTCTGTTACGGGGAAGGCTAACATTTTTTATTTTGATTTTTTTCTAGGACGCCTGTTTGTAGTTGTCATTTTTTACGGTGTTTCTCATATTTGTTTAAGAAGGGAGGTCTTTTTTTGACTATTTAGGACTGTATTCTTATTGGCTTGGGTCAATCGCAAATCTGCCAGCTTTATGGCATACCCAGTCGGGGTTCTGAAGACTGCAAAGCTTGTTTAGCCTTTAGGTGAGCTGTGTCACATTATACACTTATTCCACAACCCATTATTTTCTATTTATTGGATCAAAGGATGAGACAACACCAAGAAAGTTGATAAGAAGACAATTTATGTGTTTTTGAAAAGGAAAATAATCCATGATAAGGTCAAATGGGACCGGTGTGATTTTCAAGACTCCAAAGACAACAAAAACACACAAATTGATCAACATTTGTCAGATTACATGGATTACCTGTTATGTTACAGCATCTGTGACTAGTAGGATCATTAAAATCTTCAAAATGGTCAAAAATTTCATCACAATCACTGCACTGCAGCACACAAGGGGTCATTATCCTATTCATGTAATGAATTTCCGGTGCATGTCAAAAGATGGCAGGATGAAAAAATAGTCCCAATTTTCTCTTTTGTTTCTGCTTTTGCTTATAACTGCTATTGCTTAAGAGTTGGATATTTTGAAAGGTATGGCATTACTGTAGAACAAGAATATATTTTTTTCCAGTCAATGTCTTTACAGTGGAAGCACTTCCTAAAGTGTGTAATGTGGTACAATGTGACCACAACACTGAAATGAAAGTAGAAAAACCATTCTTAAACTTTAAGGTAATTTTCCCCAAAAAAATCCGTGGACAGGTATACTTTTCTCTCCATTTTTATGTAATTTAGCATTATAGGTGTAATGCCCCATATATGAAATTTTAAGTGAAATAAAGATTTTTTTAATAAAAAATTTTGATGTCTCTACCGTCCGGTTACTTTTGCTCAGGCTATCCAAAAGGATAATGCCCTCTGTAAGAGCAAAATTTACAAATTGGTCAAATACACAAATCCCACTTGTCAGGCACTTTTTATGAAAGGGTACCAGAACTCATTATAGGAAAACATCTTTTCTGCAAAATATATCTTCAGGTTTTATAGTTATAGTCTGTTTCATTATCTGAAGTAAAATTTGACTTTTTGGCCTATGGTATCATAAAAAGTGATTATTTTTGCAAAAAGCACACTGTTTACGATTCTATAGAGTAGAGTAAGGTAGAACCTAAGGTGACATGAAATAAAAATGTATTATTGGTATTATATAATACCTTTCATACCAAAAATTGATTAAATAAAGGTAAACCATGATCCTATTTCATGTACCAGCACTTATTGCTAGACAGAAACATGTATCATACCTTGAAAATTGTAACTAAAGATTAAATGTATTCATTTTGTTTCTTAAAAGAAGGTTATACAGCAGTATTTTAATCAATATGTAGTGTTTATTCATTCCTCTGGCCTCTAGGTAATTATTTGGCATGGGTAGGCATCATTTGCAATGTGTCGTTTTAATGTAAAGTCTGTGAATCTAGTATGCTTTTGGGTACTTTGAAACAATCAGTCTAGTCAGTTGCTATGTTTTCTACTTTTTCAGTGACTTGGCATGCAAAAAGGACTGAAAAGATGCCAATGAGTCTTTTTGTATAACAATTAAATGTCAGTTTTCTTAAAACTAGTCAAAACTCTACTTTGTGCATAGTTTTATTAAAGTTTAAGCTACAGAAAAGAGACCTCTGCTTCTCAACCTGAATTCCATTGTGGTGTATTTCTACTTAATAAGTTCATTTATACACTCATTACAGCTAAGAAAAGCTTTTTTAGTTAGTTTTTTTCTTTTGTGAGGAAAAATGTTAATTTTTATATCATACCGTCATAGCAACAGAATCGACTGTTTTCAACCCCCCCTATATTCAAATGAGCCCTCACTTGATAAAAAGTTGCTTTTATCAGATGTGTTTCTGCTTATTTGGTAACTATTACACCAGTACTGTCATAAAATGGTGATATTTTGAATGTTGTGCCAAAATTGTTGAACAGAAGAAAAAAATTATACCCTTACTGTCCTTATCAGTTAAAAATTGCTAAAACAAGGATTCACCACATCTTTGGAAACTGTCATAATTTTTATTTGAGTAGCAATATATTCAAACTGCATGCTTATTTTATTTACAGAATCATTAAATAACATAAAAAAAAAATTTGGTGGAAATCCGGAACTGTTGGCTTTGCTTAAAGGGGTCATTATCCTATTCATGTAATGAATTTCCGGTGCATGTCAAAAGATGGCAGGATGAAAAAATAGTCCCAATTTTCTCTTTTGTTTCTGCTTTTGCTTATAACTGCTATTGCTTAAGAGTTGGATATTTTGAAAGGTATGGCATTACTGTAGAACAAGAATATATTTTTTTCCAGTCAATGTCTTTACAGTGGAAGCACTTCCTAAAGTGTGTAATGTGGTACAATGTGACCACAACACTGAAATGAAAGTAGAAAAACCATTCTTAAACTTTAAGGTAATTTTCCCCAAAAAAATCCGTGGACAGGTATACTTTTCTCTCCATTTTTATGTAATTTAGCATTATAGGTGTAATGCCCCATATATGAAATTTTAAGTGAAATAAAGATTTTTTTAATAAAAAATTTTGATGTCTCGACCGTCCGGTTACTTTTGCTCAGGCTATCCAAAAGGATAATGACCTCACAATCCAACACCTGCGTCGCCATTTTGATTAGAGGATGAAACCATCCAAACCGCACTCGGAGGTGGTTTGTTCAGTTTGCGGAACTGGTTTTGGTTTTCAATCAATAAACTGAAAAACTAGTTTCAGTTTTAAACCAGTTTCAAACCGGTTTGCCAAATAAATAAAAAGTTTGTGAAACCAAATCAAAACCAAAACTGGTTTAGCAGCAATAAAAACACCCTAAATGTGTATATTAATATAACGATTTCACATCATGTCACATTAACAGTGAACGTTTCTGTTCATGTTTCTTTTGCATTATCATTGGTTTATAACTTTTATTGTCTGACCAGGTTCCACTTTGTAGTTTATTAAGGTTCTGTTTAGTTTGCAAAACTCCAGGTTTTTCTCGTTTTCCAGTTTTCCAAGTTATGGACATGGACGATCTTTGACAACAAATCAAACTGATCTATAATATTCGACCTGCTTTTCTCTTTATTCCAGCAAGTAACCTTTCGTTTACATGATTTCGACATTTTGTTTACCAGTTGTTGTACTGGTTCCAAACTGCTTTACGATAAAAGAACCAATATTATTTTATTTGAGACTTTCAAAATAAACATCCAGTCAGTGAAAATGGTCGTTCATGGAAGAAATTTTAAGTTGATGTGTCAAAAATATGTGGTTGCTGGTTACATTTGAAGGGTGGTTAATCCCGAAAGACATTTTAGAAACACTTAATGCATCAGGATTTTGGGTGGATAAAGTGGGTGGTCGCTGGCGAAGGGATCAAATAACAGGGGACAGCTTCCATAGCCTTGAAACACAGTAACAGATACTGTTTATGAAGTGACCTTGACATTGTGTTAAACTTGTGAGGTATACACATGTGCACTATTATGATTTAAACAAAAAAATTCCCAGTAATGTAATGTTTCTATGATGTAAATAATGCAGGTGGTTGATTTTCTGTTGGATTTATCTCCCCTTATTTAACACAGGTTTATCTCATATAATTCAACATCTATAGTCGTTTAATAATTCATAAAACATTGAAAGCAGTAAAATATATAAATATTCTTGCATTAAATTATAACTAAATATTATTTAATTTCTTGCAGCACAAAATATGAAGAACGTTCAAAGAGAGTTCGAGATAACAGTTTCTTTCCAAAGACTCTGGAGGTTGGTACAAATGTAACATATAGATAATATGATATTATCTTCATATAAAATAAGATGCATCCTCAAAAGTGCAATTGGTGGTGATCTGGGCAGTCATTCAAAAGTCTCTAATAAAGTCCACTCAAAAACATACAATTTTTACTACTTTTTTGTCAGCTCTAGAAATGGAGTTAAAATTTTATTATATTTGTCAGATGTTTTAGGTTCTTAAAAAAAAATAATTTTATGACAAAGTTGGCCCTACTAAAAAATATGCACTTAAATTTGGGAGAATTTTCATTTTTGCTTTCATTTATGCTGGGCAGCTGACCTATGTCCTATATAATCAGACCTCTTGTTTTGTAAAAATGTGGAACATAAATGGTTGTCTAATCTTTCTATGAATTTAAGTTTTATGATCAAGCAAAAGAAACTGTAAAAGAAGTGGACAAATTGGACAATCACAGGTCAAGGAGTGGGAAGGGAAGACAATTAGGAAGTTGTGCCCACCATGGACAAAGGGAAAAGGCAAAATCCACAAGACCTGTAGTGTATGCAGATTATGTATATGCCTGCTATTTTTAGCATATTTTATTTAAATATATGGGTTTTTTTAGTCTACCCACAAAGTAATTTCTAAAAATGGTCTTGCATTGAAAGTTGTTTTGTCACAGATTTTCTTAATTTTACATGTTATTTTACAGATACACTGGTTGTCAATCATAAATTCCATGGTCCTTGTGTTTCTCTTGATTGGATTTGTTGTTATTATCTTGGTAAGTGTATATTTCAGTGTAAAACTGTGGTTAGTTTTGTATACTACTCCCTTATCTGCAAAAACTGATCAGTTTAAGTAAGTATTAAAGCCAGGGTATAGTATCTGATCAGTTTAAGTGAGTATTAAAGCCAGGGTATAGTATCTGATCAGTTTAAGTGAGTATTAAAGCCAGGGTGAATTGGAATCACTTTGTTGTAACAACATTGGATTGACAGGTTGCTACAATTTATACCGTGCAGCTGTTCTAAAATATTTTTAACAAGAAAATAATTGTTACTGACATGGTATCAAAATTACACAGATTTTAAATGTATTAACTTTCTGATATCCTCTCTGTTTCATGGACATAGAAATGCTGGGCATTTGTCTGACTTTTAAAGTGCTCTCAAGCCTATATTTATTCTTAAAAAATTTAAATCAAATGTTTATATGAACTTTATCTTGATACAACTTTTATATTGAATAATATCTTGGAAATTTAAACATCAGTAGATCATTTCTCAATGGTTAGGACACATAGATTTATATTTGGGCTCGAGTGACCGAGTGATTAATGTAGTTTGTCTGCTACTGATCACATGGTCTGTCAAAGCTAAGATTGCGGGTTCAAGACTCACTGTGGGAAGGATGCCCTGGACTCCAATTATAACTGACAAGAATTGCCAGATTTCCTAGCAAATGTAGGGAGTTTTATCTGGGTTCTTTGGCTTCCTCCCCCAATAAAAACTGGACACCATGTTATAGCTAAAAAAAGTGCCATTAAACAACATTCAAACTAAAAAATAAAACTGAATTTATAGCAACAAAATCAGAGAGTGAATGAACAGATCAGACAAACATCGATCCCCCCTTTCTGTTTTTCTTCGAACAGTTATAAACTTACTTCATTGCCCCTGCAAAGATACAATAGGATACAATAGGTGCCTTAGTATGGAACATTCAATCACTGTTCTTATATTAATATGAGATTTCATTGTATATTGTCAGTTGTCTTGAAAAAATAACTAAAATGTGATGTTCATTACATCGTTACTAGCATAATTTAATAAATAGACATTCAAATTCTTCTTTGTGAAAAAAACAACAAGAAAAGATGAAATAAATTTATAAACTTTATTTTGATCAGGCCAACATTTATTTCAGACTCGAGTTTTAAAAAGTGACTTTGCACGATATAACGTTGACGAAGATGAAAGTGAGGACATGGACCAAGAAGACAATGGCTGGAAAATTATTCATACTGACGTATTCAGATTTCCACCATTCAAAAGTTTATTTACAGCCATATTAGGTAAAGGTTATTCCACTCTAGGAAGGGTAGGGCACGTAATGATTTTAATACCCCCGCTCGACAGAGTCGGGGGTATATAGTGGTCCGTTCGTTCGTCCGTCCACATTTGGTTTCCGGATGATAATTCAAAAAGTTTACATCCGATTTGAATGAAACTTTGGGATATTGTCATATATCAGGTTGGTAAGAAGCCTATCGATTTTGGGGGAAATCCGTCAAATTTCAAGGTCACAGTCCACGAAAAACTTTAGAAATTTTAACAAAAAAATTGTTTCCGGACAATAACTCAAAAAGTTTACATCCGATTTGAATGAAACTTTGGGATATTGTCATATATCAAGTTGGTAAGAAGCCTATCGATTTTGGGGGGAATCAGTCAAATTTCAAGGTCACAGTCCACGAAAAACGTTAGAAATTTTAACATAAAAGTTGTTTCCGGACAATAACTCTAAAAGTTTGCATCCGATTTGAATGAAACTTTGGGATATTGTTATATATCAGGTTGGTAAAAAGCCTTTTGATTTCGGGGGAAATCTGTCAAATTTCAAGGTCGCAGTCCACGAAAAACGTTAGAAATTTTTACAAAAAAGTTGTTTCCGGATGATAACTCAAAAAGTTTGCATGTGATTTGAATGAAACTTTGGGATATTGTTATATATAAGGTTGGTAAGATACATCAGTATTGAAGAACATATTTTATTTATTCTGACATCAGAAAACCAAATTTGGCAAAGGTTTGTTATGAATTATTTCATTGGCTAAGGAAAAACCGCAAGACCAACAAGATTTAATCATTAGTGTTGGACAGTCCCTGTTCTATTTTTAGGATAACAAAGGGTAATATCAGATTCTCTGTTACCTACTAGTAGTAGATTTATTTTTGAAATTTAAGATACTTGCAACCTTTTATGAGATTATCGGACAATCAGAATTGAGACAAATTTACAATTATGTCATAATTTCTTTCTTCTAAATTTAAGAGTAACACAGCACCCATCTCAGGCACACTTGTACAGAACATTGAGCCTGATCATAAGATTTCTGTTCAACCGTAATGTTTGATTGATTGAATTGGTTGATTGGATGTTTGCTTTACGCCCAGAGAGTAGTATGTTAAGACCAATCATACATGTAATGTTTGAAATGATTTAAATGAAACAATGATCTATTTAAGGAATACTTCACATTTCTGAACAGGTTATATGATATAACATTGTTTGGGTCTATTTACGCCTATTAAACCATGCAGTTTATGAATGGTGTAAACAGTACCAAACCAGGAAAATTTTCATGGTAAAAACAGCAATGACACAATGGCACTATTTGAATTTTAACGACATAAGAATAGGTTATGGGACAGATGCAAGTTATATGGTATAATATGAGTTTCTCCAATTGAATTGGCCAACCAGATTTCACCTTACAAAGCAAATTAAAATTATCAACAAATATTTGTTGGGCTTATAAAGCAAACAGAGTATCCGAGGTCTGTTCTACATGTACTAGTATACTCAATCATAGTACATGTAGTTTACTTAATCAAATCTTAAAGTTTTAATAGTATATCCTCCTCAATGAGCCATTGAAATGAACAAATTTATGCTCCTTCAACAACTGGTTAAATTTATACATCTTATTTAACAATTTCTCAATTATCTCCCCTTTTAAAGAGGGTATGGCCTTGAATTTCAATCCCTTGTGTGCCAAGCTTGATTAAATTTAGCACAAAAGAACATGAAAAGAAACTTTTTAATTTTTAAATCTTATTTTATTATTTTCTCAATTATCTCCCCTCTAAAAGAGGCTATTGTCCTTTGCACAACCTAGAAATTCCTTCACCCCAAAGATACTTGTATGCCAAGTTTGATTGAAATTAGCACAAAAGTACCTTAGAAGAAGAATTTGACATCATATTTCAACCATTTCTTAATTACACAAGAATCTCTACTTTGAAGATGGAATAGTCATCAGTTCAATTGAAACTTGAACTTAATTTATCAAAGGACAAGTTTGATTGAAATTGACCACAGGTTCTGGGGCAAAAGATCAACAGCCATAACAATAGACAATGGACAAACTTCTTTTATCAGGAAAGCTCATTTTATTCTTTAAAAAAAAAACATACACATTATTTTTTGGACAAGACAGCAAGTTGGCAGGAAAACATCAAAATAGTAATTTTTATGTATAACTCATATGTCGAATGTATCTGTTTTTATGTATAACTCATATGTCGAATGTATCTGTTTTTATGTGTAACTCATATTTCAAATGTATCTGTTTTTATGTATAACTCATATGTCGAATGTATCTGTTTTTAATACTAGTATATACCTTTAACAATCAAAATTGATAAAATTCTTATTTTACATGTTTTACCAAAAGCAGATCTTTGATCAATGGAGAATTTAATCTTAAATGATAAAAAATCTGAATCTAGCAAATGTTTTATATAATTAGCAATCCTTTTATTACATAAGAAAACCTTTGAAGTTGAAAGCTTTTTCAATAATGGTATGTATGGCTTCATCTGGTATCTTGTGATTTATCTGAGTTAATTGCAACAGAAACTTTAATATAAAACATTATTATTTCTTATCCAAATGCACTACAGTTTCTGTGGATCTTGAAGTTCATGGTGTTCACTCACTAGGCTTATCCACCACGAGAGGCATCAACCAATAAAGTGGCTGAGGTGATTTTGGTAGACCCAGAATCCTTTGCGTAGCGATTGCATTGTAGGCAGCCAATTACATTTTTGTTTGTTTGGACGATGCTTAATGCCACTGTTAGCAATTTTTCAGCTATATCGTGGCATCAAGTTTTTATTGGATAAATGTACCTGGAGAAAAACCCTGACCTTTGGTAGGAAAACTGACGATCCTTGTCAATAAAGATTGGAGTCGTAGTGACACTAGAACCTGTAACCTCGGTATTAAAATATGATATGATCAACATTAGACAAACTACCTTAACCACTTAGCCAACAGGGCACCAGTAACCCATTACAATCATTGTTTACTATATGTCATCATTTACCAACATATTTACCAACTTAAGCAAGTTCTGTACGAAAACCAATAATTACAATTTTTACAGACTGCCAACATGGCCAAGCCAATAATCAATTTAACTAGTGAAGGAAAAAAGAGGAATTCGTTTTGAAAAAATTAAAGGTACATAATTAAATTAGACGTAAACTGGAAACATCCAAACCTACGACTACCTGGGTACGGAAAGCTTAATTGAATATTATTGCATCCAGAATCCTTACACAACACAGCAAGAAATTCAGAAATAGCAAAAATATGCATTAATGGCCGTCGCCAGGCCTGCAAGAAAATACTTCACAAAATTGTACAAATGATGTTTTATGTAGACAAATGGGACGCGGGCTAGCGTATGTCAGTGAACTTAATTCATCACGAGTTCATAATGTGTGATAGTATTGATAGAGTCCATCAATCCATCGAATACAGCCAATAAGCAAATAAATATTCCTGCGGAGAAAAATGACAAGTAAAGCTAAAGAATCAAATTTTTGATTCATATATTCTGCTGTTCAATATTCAACACAGCTAATGACTTGTTGTTTTATAAAACTAGGAAAACGCACTCAAAGCATTAGGATGTGTATTAACGTACTAAACTGAAATTGACATCCTCCTCCTGCAAATCAACAATTCTAATTATATAATAACAGTAAATAAATTTATTATTTATTAGACAATTTTATAGCCTTATTCTGGCGTGTATTGTCTGCTGCATGTACATGTATCTTATTTATTTCATTTGAGAAGGAAAGATAAGAATTAAATACATCTACAGAAAAAAAGTTTTTCTTAACTTGGCAATTTTTTCAATTGAGCTATCTGTAGATAGAAATAATTATTTAACTAAAGTTTTTTAATTTTTTTAACTGATGGTCAACAAACAGGTGGCTGGATTGACCCCACCCGAACCACAAAAATGATACAGCTAAGTACCAATCTGTAATACAACAAGATCCTATCAATGCGGTAAAAAGTTTTCCAGACATTATAAACTGCATTACGACCGATTCAATTTCAAGTTACTACCAATGTCGCAAATTTCATAGACCTAAGCCAAAGCTTCACTGACATATATTGATTCAATACTTTAAAACTTCCACTTGCAATATGTATGATTAATCACAATTCTCGCGAGGCATGTCAGATGGCACAACTGCATAAAATTCACCAATGCTCAATTACGTCTGAGGGACGACTTCAGACTCCTGTTACTTCAGACCTTCAATTCCTCATGCGTAATAATTATACCCTGAAGTAATTAGTTTATTCCAGGCTGCTAAACTATTAAATTAATAAGTTTCTCTCTACTTCCAGTTGTGTAGAAAAACACAGGGTTAAACATCATGACCCAGAAAATTTACTTGACAGGACATTTTCCTTTAGCAAGGTAAAGGTTTAAAATTGTGACGTCTGACCAACGGTCTAGCAAAAAAATTATTAAAAATCTCATTTTTTGTTCTGCCTGTCCAAATGTCAGAAGGGATTTTCATACATTAATAAATTTAAAGCTCTTATTTATTTAAACTAACGTGAAAGAAAGATTCTATTTTGACCCCAAAAAAATATTTTGCCATAAAAATAGTAAAGTCAAAGTTTAGGTTTTTGGCACAAAATGTGGGGTGGGCATATGACTTGGATAAATTTTCAAAATTCCTCTTCCACTTCCATTAGGATAGATGTAGTTAAAATTTGTTTGTTTGTTTGTTTGTTGTCATGAATAGTGTTATAATCCACTTTCAGCAATTTTCAGTAATAATGCTCCGTCCAGTTTTTATATGGGGGAAAACGGGGTACCAGGAGAAAACAACCTTTGGCAGAAAAACTGGAAATCCTTGTCAATTAAAGTCAAGCACACCCTGCCTGCAGTAATGCTGGAACCCATAACCTCAGCGTTAACAATCCATGTGATCGATTGTAGTTGAAATATTCTAGCACCCTGACAATTATATCCTCTTTTGCATAAGCTGCCTTCAGACATAACTTCAGGTCCGGAGCATTGGATTTAATGACAACAGCATAGAAATTCTACTTTCGGATATTCTCTAGACTAACCATTTGTAATATAAATAAGTCCATGTAGACCAAAAGTATTACCGGTATATACAAATCAAGAACTTTGGGAAAGTTAATAATTTCAGGAAACCTAAAAATAAAACTGTACATACTAGTACATAATACATGTACTAGTACATGTTATTATTGCAAATAGTAATTGCTTATCGACACCCACAATTTCTTTTAATGAAAAAGTGAACATAGAGCTTTAGATGAACTTATAACCTGACATTTATTGTGCAAGATCTATTTAAGTTAAACATAACTTTGTTAAAAACATAAATAAAATGTTTCAAAACAAAAATCAGTAAATTAAACACAGTCACAGTGTGCCAAATAAGCCACACGCCCATGCCCAAGGCATGTAAAACCCAACTCGGGCCTCCTAACATCAACAGGAAGAACGCCAGAGTGGCGTGTTATTTATAATAACTCACTCGGACTTTAACATAAAGAACGCCAGAGTTGTGTTGTGCAATCGATAAACCGTTTTGATAACTTGATGTTTTCTTTACGTAAATTTGTGAATTTTCATGCATAAAAGTGGAAAAACCCTTGTTTATTAATTGATTTACGATGCGAGCGCATTTGGTGCAATCGGAAAATCTCTGCTTAGATCGCCTCATTTCAAGACATCCGAGAAGTTTCAAAAGACACTACACGTGGTAGAAAATGTGCACACTTAAGGTAAAAAGTTGTTATTTTATTTTCTTCTGATTTAGTAAATTAGAAATCCTCAGGTTACTTTTCTGTCGGGGAAATAAAGGAAATTCTGAAAGCCATATTTTTTAGTTTTAATTAATGGTTCACCCAACGTTGGAGTCGTGTTTGTAATTTATGCATACAAATGCACCAACAGTATTTGTAATTCTTATCATGTTGTAAATACAGTATTTGTACGTTTCTAATTTTTTGCATTTGAATTGTCTTTTCAGAATGACTTAACAGGGTGTTACTCTGACAGTTCTGATGATGATAATGAGATGAGTGAGGACATGGTCTTAAGCATGTTAAAACAGTTTCAACCGGGACTGACACACTGGACACAGATATTAATAAAAATAAATGAATAATAAATTTATTTGCTATTTATCAAATTTAACAATTTTTTGGGCCTTCAAATCTGTCTTTGGGCCTGTAAGTTTCTTCATGTTGTAGGCCCAAATGGCCTTTACTCATAAATTCTGATTGCACAGACTGCAGTCAACCAGAGATGAAAATCATTTGAGGTTTTACACCTGAAAAGGCATACATGTAGACAAATTTGCTGTCTGCATAAATTACAGACACCAATGTTATAAATATGTGAAGTTGTGAATTGAAATATTTGCATATGAGAGATATGATACTGCATTATTTATATTTGTAACCTGAATTACTGTACTAATTATAAGAAACTGACAGTACTAGTATCATCATAGATTTTAATAATATACTGTGATTATATATTATTTTATAAAAAAAAAAACATAGAAAACAAAGATTTCCATTATTTCTAGCTAAACTTCAGTTATCTTTTCCACATTTCATTTTCATAACTCAAATCATTGCATTGTATCACACGTGGCGTTATAACTAATTTCAGGTACGGTTTACTGAGCTATTTGCGCGATAATTAGTTCGATGTTTGCATTTACCGAAGTAAGTACTTTCTATCTGTAATATTGTTTTGACTATTTTTCAGGTGAAAAACAGTATGTTTTGTAGTGCGAAATGTAATAATTTAGTTCTTTGCATTTGAATAAAAATATAATTCTGTTCATATATTCGTACGCGATCAAGCTGGCTAGTGTTGTATTCATTACATTATGTGCACGTGATTATGTGTCATAACCATTTATTGTAAATCACGTGTTGTAAATGTGTTGAACAAATAAACATTTCGTACTATTATCATAAATGCACATTAAATCTGCTCTCATCTGAATTTAATTATATAACAAGAAAAGGTATGCGTTAAACCCATATCCAGTGATGTTCGATTTATATGTTATAGGTGTATCCCATTTGGTTTAATATTTTTTTTTTCAATTTGTTTTATTTAAAATTTTATCATATGCTGTAAAGGCAGGGGCGTAGCTAGACTAGTTACAATGTGGATTCACAAAGAACTAGTGGGGTCCGGGTATGCACCCCGGAATATTTTTGAAAACAATGGTGCAATTTGGAGAATTCTAAAGTGGTTTATTTAGAACTGATATGGACAGTTAATTGATTACAGGGATAGATTGCAATTTTGTTCTTAAAATAATGTGGATTCAGCCGCGTACTCGCGTATAGGCAGCTACGCCCCTGAAAGGGATGCAAATATAGACGATTGTGAAAGGCAAGAAATAATCATCTTGATTATAATATCTCAACTTTGAGAAGAGTACTGTAATAAAAAAAGCAAAATTTTCGAAGAACATATATATATATTGTTTACCAATAAAAATACATTGACCATAGTCAAGTGGTTCTGTGGGGGAAAATGTGAATGTAAGATCGGCAGTTATCGCGTCCTCGGAAAATCAAAGAAAACATACCGACAAGTTACAATTTTTATTGATTTAATTTTACTGTAATTACAATTGTTTTAAAAGATTTGCAATTAAATGTATTTTAAACGTCAAACTAGCATTCATGTGCATAAACCGATTGCTAAGAACTTTATAAAATTTTCAGAATTTAAAATTAAAAAAAAAACAATTAGAAGAATTAAGAGTCTTATTTTGCAAAACAATTGATGAGATTATTAACTTCTACAATTATTTTCAACAATATAAACTGTTGATGAACTTTATCAAACAATCAATCTATTTTCTCTATAAAGCATGACCAATACACGTTTATTGACGTTCTTTTATTGGTTTAGATCAAGTTGAAATCCAATTATCATCATAACAAATGCTTATCTATGTTTCATTTAAATTGTTGTCAGAAACGAATAAAACAGCGAAATTTATTGCGTCACGTTTAAGAAATTAAGGTCCGTAACACCGTTTGTGAGCGCTAAAACACTTAAGACATTTAAATAATGTGTCATAACTGCTAAAATACATTGTTTGTTTGTTTGATGGTGTTTAATGCCACTTTCAGCAATTTTTCAGCTATATCATGGCGTCCAGTTTTTATTGGGGGAGGAAGCCGGAGTACCCGGAGAGAACCCCCGACCTGCGGTAGGAAAACTGGCAATCCTTGTCAATTAAGATTGGAGTCGAGTACACCCTGCCTGCAGTGAGAACCGAACCCGCAATCTCAGTGTTGACAGACCACGTGATCAATAGTAGACGAACTACCTTCACCACTCGGCCACCGAGGCCCCCCTAAAATACATTGAAAAGCACTTCAGAACATCATTAATATATTACTTATATTTAGCACCTAAAGGCAAAATAATTTAAAATGAAGTGCCTTTATTGTACGTAACATATAATGTACGTAATGTTAATGTATGTAACGGTAATTTACGTTACATTACATGTGATGTTATATATTATTTTCCATTACACTATTTATTGTATATGAGTTTGAGCCAATAAAATTATTTATATTTGTATTTGCTTTTTAATAATCTCTCATATTACAATACAAAATGGGTTCCTGTTTTAATCCTCCATTTACTTTAATTGAGTTTCCCCGATATGGTTCAACCATATCTTCTCTTGTTTTAAATTTAGCATTCAACTGCACCATTCTTCTCTTCTTCCATGACAGGCACTAGCTATTTTTATTATTATTTATTTTATTCACATCACCATTTTTATCCTTTTTTACCTCCGAAAATAAGTAATTCCAGACAATTTCCTTTGACTATAACCTTTTATGAATATGTATGTCTATGACCAAATGAACATAATAATACCTCTTAGAAAACATGTCCAGGAATTTATAATTAAACGTGGTCCATTCATGTTTATTTATTTAATCTACCGTAACAGTAGCAAATTGTAATAATAAAAACTTAGAAAGAGCCCAAATGCACGTGTTTATTTAACGTTTAATTGTTTTATTTGTATGTTAATTGGATTATGCAATTAACACCTTGGCAAGCAATACACAACACAGCTGATTTGTTTTGTAAACATACCTCGTCTGTTGAGAGGACGAACTCTTACCGCCACGCGAACTTTATCGGTACTCATTACTTCCGAATCAACACTTAATCACATGTATATTACAAATATTCCGTTACATTAACAATTACTGATAAGAAACACATGTTGACATCTAATTATTTCCTTCCTATCCACTTCACGTTTACTTCTTGCGCCATTTTGCATGTTCTGATTATCCGGGTAGTCTGTGTTTATGATTCACGTATATATTTCCGATATTCTCAAAATGTGTATTGTTATGAGGGAGTATTTCAAAATACTACAGATCAATACTACTAGCAATCGGATCACCTCGGTTATTTCCGCCTTTCTCGACCCTTTTATTTATAGTCGGTAAGACAAACGATAACAGTTTATATACATAAAACATAAGCTCTGATGAGATACAAAAGATCACCGGGGGGGGGGGGGGGGGGGGGGTCACTAAGGATACTTTTAGGTACAGGTGTGCGGACGGACATTTGAAAACCAACCCTATTCATATATTTTCGGACACTATAAAACAGGATCTAATCATATATTGAATGATTAAATCAGACCTATTCATATATTTATTACTGCACATCCCCATTGACACAATAGTACCTTTACTACCAAATTGATAAATTGATGTTATAATGGAACACTTTGTAAAATCACTGTGGTTTACATAGGCTTAACATGCTTAAGATGAGAATTGAGGCATGGAATATATTTAGATAATTTTCAACTACCCAATGATATATTTTTCAATGAAAAAAGCTACATATTCATATATTTTGGAGAGCTAAAAAAGTGACCTATTCGGGCCGCACATCCGTATTATCCTATATATACCAAGTTACCCCCCCCCCCCTGTGCGTGCGATAGACGACACGGTTTTTGAGATCTCATATACACTTTAATTAGTTTTAAGCGACTATAAAGTTTATTAAATTAAAAGTATACTTGAACTTTTTTAATAGTGACACTTTAGTCCTTGAAGGAATGACATAGCAAAAATACCACTTATACTACAACTATTAACTGACAAAACACGTGCCGATATTGTCATTATTTAATATAGCATAATGATAAAACCGTTTAATAAAATATAAAATTTAAAAATCCATAACTACATGCAACTTTTTCTACAATAGAAATCTGCGAATTCGGCGCTGATCAGAAATGAAAGCTGACAGACAGATTCTTATGCTGTAGATTGGTCGCACCCCCCCCCCCCCCCAAACCCAAGGCAGGGGTTCTGACTTGGGAGGACTGATAGCCGTGAATATTAAGAGAAAGATTCGCAATCCACGTTAAGCTTCATTCATGCGTCTGCTTCAATACATTTTTAACCAATAATAATTTTTGTAAATGCTACATTACTGGAATGTTATGCTTTACAGAAATGGTTCTCGACAAGGCCTTTGCTCATCATTATTACAATATTTTTAACTTTTCTCTAAAATGTGTTTTCTATTTATTGTTAAAGCATCATTGGTCTATTAGTTCACCGTGACTTGACTACACATTCATATACATGAATAGCTATTCATTGAAACCAATTTCAATGTCGTATTAAATGTAATTTTATGATATATATAGCTTTGCACATACAAAAATCAATTTCAGCGTTTTAAACGTAAATATGTAGGACGAAATGATTTTCTACTTCAAATTATTTTTAAAGAGCTTCCTTGTTTGCATAAGTAATTTTCCATATAAAACATATGACTGTATGTGTTCAACGCAAAAGTAACAGATATAAATAACACAGTTTGTTTACATAAATAAATATCATTGACTGTACTAAGTGTTACATTAATAGCGTTCTAAAAAAGGGGGGGGGGGCAAGAGGTGGTCTATTAACAGGTTTCAATTGTTTTTATTTCTCCCATAACATATAACTGCAAATTTAAAATAATGATAACAGATAACAGCAATTTCCATGAGAAAACCGAAAACATTGAATTCGAAAAAACATACTAGCAGAATTGAAAAATTTAGACGGAATAACAGAGAAAAATCTGTAAAACAGTTTACAGTGTTCTGACTATTAACAGCAAACAAGGTTTTTATTTTCATTATAATAGTTAACAACAATGTCAATTTTTAAGAAGGCAGATAACAGCTAATGGTTGAACAAAGTTAACAGTTGGTTTATTTTCTAAAAAAATAACAGTTAACAATGCCAAAAACACATTAACAGAAAAGATCTTGCACTCCCTTCGTATATAAAACCAAAAATAATGAGGCGTAATCAAAACAGCAAAAATCCAAGTAAGAAACGTCATGGCTAAGATTAAACTAATGTAAGTAGCAAGTTACACTCATATCAGCATTCAACAAACATCAATAAGGTGATATCAGGTGTTTCGGGGGTGGGGGAAAGCATACACAACTTCACCATTGACGTATGGCCAGATTTTTACCCAAACTTGTTAAAATAATGCGATCTAGAACGATTAATCGTACCCTCGCTTTTTTGCGAGGTAATCCGACAAATCACAAAACTAACTTCGGATTAAAACGGCAGTAAAATTCTGCCTTAATGCGATCCCCTGATTTAAAATAACATTAACTGTTCAATAAGAGGACACCATGATATTAAAGGCCAGCAACGTTTTTTGTCTATCTTTTGACGTAATTTTGTAAGATGCCTTGTGTGGACAGAAACAAGTCTGAGAGTTGAGAAGTACAATTCGTGTTCATGAGTATGCTAACTGTCTGTTTGAAAACAGGACACCATACTCGACAAATATGTTATAGAAAAAAAAACTATTTCAGTATAATCACTATTAAAGCATTGCGGTTGAAATCACTAGAGCATTGCAGACGACAATTAAAGCACAAGGACAGCCATATCTATATAAACATTCACGGTAAACGGGTTGTCGACACGTAACCGACCGTACCACAATTATCTTGGTGCTTACGCCTATGTATAATTTATAAGAGTTATACTTCGGGCATTGCTGATGTACTTAAAAGCACGTGACACTGACAATCTTTTGCTTTATGTTGCTGTTTACGTCCTGAAATGATAGTTAGATACTGTTGGTTGGTACAGCAGTTGATGGATAATAAATCCCTTATTAAGTGGTTTTCTGATAACAAAATGCAGGCTAATCCTGACAAATTCATAGCAATTGGAAAACGAACTCCTGAGAAAAATTTTTATTTAATATTAATTGTGTTAATATTTTATGTGAAGATGAGGTAACATTATTGGGTGTTAATATTGACTACACATTAAATTTCAATACACATATATGTAAGAAAGATGCAAGGCAACTAAATGTTCTCAAGCGAATTGTCAAAAACGACACTTACTATTTATTACTCGTTTATCATGTCAAATTTTAGTATTGCCATTTCGCCTGGAGTTTTTGTAATAAGCAAAATTCTGCAAAAAATGAGAAAATTCAGGAATGTGCGCTTAGCTTTTATGAAGATTTTGGCAGCTCTTTTGAATCTCTTCCGAAAAGATCTAAACTTCCTGCTTTAAAAACTAGAAGAAAGCCTTGAAGTCCTTTAAAATTATTAATAAATTTGTCCTTATTATTTACAAGATTTGACTGTAATAAAAGGACCGCGCGTTTAATGTTAGGAATGTAAATACAGCACCACAGACTTCATACGATCAAAGAGCATTCAGATAGAAGGCAACAAAAATCTGGAATCCCTTTCCAAACGAGGTCAGACAGAAGACCTCGTTTGAACAGTTCACAAATTACATAAACAGCTGGTGTTGGGGTTGGGTAAAATTTCTATGTAGCTCATGTAAACTCAAGAATACTCCTCATGCCTGAGTAACAGTATACGGTTCATTAATTTTTTTAACTTAAATACCTAATACTGTCATGGTTTATTGCTATGCAGCTATGCTGAGTGGTAAATATGTTTCTGGGTAATAATGGTATAGAGCTTTGAAAACCCTTTATTTGCTTATGTATTGCTTGCTGATCAATCAATCGATCAATCAATCAATCAATGACATGTGCTTAAAGTCGATGTTTTAGTGATTGGGGTTTCTGCTCAGTAACAATATATTTGATTGTGCTTACAAATGAAGCTGTGGTTAGTTTATGCTTAAATTTTTTGCATGGCTATTATACTTTATTAATTGAATTGTTTTATGCATGTTACATTGTCTCATGTGCATGTATATGCATGTATGTATTGTTTGCTTATAGTCGGTCAAAGAGCTCTACAGAGCTCATGTTGCCTTGTTATAATGTTTTTATCTGCAGACTATTAATAAAACTTAATTTACTTTACTTTATGGAAGTCATTTCGTTATTCGTTGTGACACCACCGAATAGGATTTGATGACACTTTCGCAGAATCCTTTGTCACATGTTGCAGTTGTGCAGTTGATATTTTACATTTTGACCAGAATGATTTGTGAGTTTCCATCAGCAAAGCCCTGGACATTGCCATTCTAGACATAGGGGAGATGGGGTTACCAATTATAAAGATTGCAAAGTTTTTTTTTTCGAAAATTTTTCTGGATTTTCCTGATTATTTTTGCATTGGTTTGTTTTATTTCCCTTTGATGCATATGCCAATGAAATGTTTTTACTTGGGTCATAATCAAACATGAGACAGGGATCTCATTTGATACTCGCAAAGCTTTCCTTCTGTGCAGTCTGCACTTTGATTTTTTAATGGGTTAACCATTTATGGATTGGCAGCACACCGTACAATATGTCCACATATTCAGGACGAGAAAGAATTAAGTCAATCCAAATGAATAAGCAACTTAAATTAGACTAGAAAGTGCTGAGATCATTAAATTATATCTGCAACCTCACTCTTGTACGAAACATTGGATTTGGTACACGGAATCACAATGTGTAATATCTGTAGATCCAGCATAACCCGGGAAGTTTTTTGTAGGTTTTTGTTTTGTCTTTGAAAAATAAGTATCCAGTGTTCTATCGCTATACAATTTAATTAAAATTAAATATTTCACTTGCTTCCTCATGTTGTTATTGTCATGTGAAGATCTAACAGCACTGAACATCAGATTGAACTTTTGATATTAATATTATCCAATGAAAAATTTGGGTATCCCCAGAAAAGTAAATATTATCCAATGAAAAATTTGGGTATCCCCAGAAAAGTAACAAATAAAACATATGCTTTTATCTTAACTGCGCTTTTACTGATGAAAATGGTGCAATAATAACTGCGAGATGTCGAATAAGAACAGAGAATTCCCCATCAGGGTTGGTGAAACCAATTTTTGGTTGGTCAATACAGACGTTAATCCTGAGATGACCTGTAACGGGATGTTGTTGGTAAGCAAATGGAAGATTAATTTTTACAAGATTGATCGCTATAGTGACGTGGAAATATCCGTACTTGTATGTGATATTTAAAAACCACTAAATCCGGTTGGACAATTTTATCTCGTACCTTCCAAATTCTAATTAATTCGCATGAAAAAGTGAGTAGACGGAAAGGGAGTTCAATGAAACCCATGAGGATGCCAAGAAGTCTTCTGGATGTATAAATATAAAGTATTCTTTCTAGACCTATAAATGCTTCTCAACAAATTAAAACAGATTCTGTACCAAACAGATTTCATTGACATCGTCTGCAATATACTTATCTGTGGTTGATAAATTCTTATGTACGAGAAAGATTGCCATCAAGGCTAGCCAGGTTTGTCCACTAGGCACTATAACGATACGCAAAATATATAAATTTAGAAATACGATTATTCATATATAAATTATATTCAACGTAAATTAATACGTAGATGTATCAAAACAGGCGACAATATTGCATTTCTTTGTGACGGAAAGTTGATCTACCCTAACGACCTTGAAATTAAAGTTGATTTACCCTAACCACCTTGAAATTAAAGTTGATCTACCCTAACGACCTTGAAATTAAAGTTGATCTACCCTAACGACCTTGAAATTAAAAACCCAAACGAAAACACTTAGGTGGGCCTCTTACTTAGACCTAGACTTGGGAGAAAACTACAAACTAGACTCTACAAACGTGATGCCTTCAACTTTCCAATTGTCAACTTCCCGTTCATCTTCTCAACATAACATGATACTAACAAATGTGTAAATAAACAGAAACAGTGTCGGCAAAACAGGTTTTTATAGCAACATTCTAGAAGCTCCGGTGTATGGTGTGTACATTTCACAACTAATACTTTTGACTTATATGCTACTGAAACAAGGTTTATTGTACCTATTCCTTCAGAAGACTTTTTGCAGTCCGAATGATATGATTTACATCGGCACAAACTTTCCTTCTGTACAAAACTTAAAAGGTATCGCAAGAGCATATGTAAATATATACTATATAAGAGGGATAACTCTGTTATTTTTTCGCTGAAATTCTCGACAACACCACACATATAACGACACCGTTTAGGTAGATAAGAGATAATTAAAGATAACAATGACTTCCCAGTCTTATTTTAAATTATCATTATCAAACAAAGCTTTTTTTCCACTTTATGGAAGAATAAAATTTAAATTGTTCGGTTGCTGAGTGGTCATCCACCTTTGTTAAACTGCCCGTCAACACTGAGGTTGCGGTTTTGAGTTTCAGGACAGCAGGGTGTACTCGATCGATTCCAACCTTAAGCGACAAGGTTTATCAGTTTTCTTATGAAGGTCCGGGTTTTCCTTCGGGTACTCCGGATTGCTCCTCTAAAATAAAAAAAAAATGCAAACCAACAAAAAATCAAAGAATAAAACAAGAAAACAAGTCTTATCGTTGCATTTTCTAATGTCCACTTAATAATAAAACGGGATAGATGATACATATAAATACCAGAACTGGACACATGCAACGTACAAAGGTCCTATACAAATAATACAGTTAATTATATACTTTACCCGAGGTAGCATTTATATATAATACAATAATATAAGGTTATGCCCAGTAGATTTGTATACCACACGAGTCTAATAAAGTTCACCATAATCATGCAATAACTTCTTTATTGTATCTCAAAACCTCTCACAATCACAATAAATTCAAAAAATAGCGCAACAGGGTAAACAATATGAAGAAACACGCAAAATCAACATTTTATTCTAATATTAATGAAAATCTTAGCGACATCAAATCTTCGAACAGTAAATTATATTGGAAAACCATTAAAATGTTAATACATAATGAAAATCCGGATAACAATATGCCACCATTACATAGTCCTGAAAATAATATGAACTTAATTTATGATAATAAAGAAAAATGTGATACACTTAACAAATACTTTTGTTCTGTCACAAATTTGGAAGATACGAACAAGGATTTACCAATATTTGAGGACAGAGGTCGAGAAACACTTTGTAAAGTTGTTATTTTTGAGCAAGATATTATAGATATCATATCAACACTCAACCCGAACAAGGCTGTTGGTCCTGATCTAATAAGTAACAAAATGCTCATTGCTGTAAAACACGAGATTGCTACTCCTCTCTCCATGTTATTCAACAAATCGCTAAAACAAGGTATTTTCCCGTCTGATTGGAAACTCGCACACGTCATTCCTATTTTCAAAAAGGGGGATAAATCTTTTATGTCTAATTACAGACCAGTTGCACTATTATGCTGTATAAGCAAAGTTTTAGAGAAAATTGTATATAAATATATCTATAATCATTTATTTTCGAACTCCCTTCTATATAAGTTTCAGTCTGGATTTATGCCAGGACATTCTACTAGCCATCAACTTGTCGAAATTTATCACGAAATTTTATTAGCTTTAAATAATGGGCACAACACAGCTGTAACTTTCTGTGATATAAGTCGTGCTTTTGACAGAGTCTGGATCAAAGGTCTCATTTTTAAATTAGAGAATTATGGTATAAAAGGAACCCTTCTAATGTGGGTGAAGTCCTATTTAGAAGATAGACAACAAAAAGTTGTTCTAAAAGATGGCTTATCTGATCTTGGATACTTAAAAGCTGGTGTACCCCAGGGATCAGTACTTGGTCCTCTCCTTTTCCTCGTATATGTTAATGATATTGCTGATGAAGTATTAGGACTATGTCGACTGTATGCCGACGACACTTCAATGGGGCATACTGCTCCCAATGAACAAACTCTTGTTAATATGGTTAACATTGACTTAGAAAATATCTCTAAGTGGTCTAATGATTGGTTAGTCAAATTAAATCCAGAAAAAACTGATATAATGGTATTCAGCACTAAAGCTCGACACTCAACACTGCGATTTAAATTTAACAACGTTCTCATCGACCCAGTTGTCTCTCACAAACACCTGGGTTTAATATTCAGTTTCGATGGCAAATGGACTATGCACATTAATAGCATTATTGGTAAAGCTTCCAAGCAGTTAAACGTTTTGCGAAAACTCAAATTTAAATTAAATAGAGAATACTTAGAGCGGATTTATCTGACATTTATTCTTCCAATTCTAGAATATTCCTGCGAGGTGTGGGACAACTGTGGTCAGGCTAACGCTGAACGTTTAGAAAAACTTCATCTTCAAGCTGGGAGAATTGTCACTGGACTTACTATGTATGCCAGTTTAGACTCTATCTTTCAAGAGACTGGATGGGAGCCCCTTGCACGTAGACGGGAACGGAAAAAACTTGTCCTTTTCTATAATATTGTCCATGGTCAATGTCCGGAATATCTAGCTGATCTAATGCCGCCACTTGTCGCTGAAACCACAGTTTATAATTTACGTAGTAGTCAAAATTACTCTGTTCCATTAACACGTCTTACTTTATTCCAACAATCCTTCTTCCCAGCTACACTAAAACTTTGGAATGATCTAGACATATCTTTACGAAATTCGCCTTCAGTAGACATTTTCAAGTGTTCATTGAGAGCAAGATATTGCCGCTACAAAAAACCACCGGCCTATTACTTCATTGGCAATAGACATTTAAACATTCTTCATACCAGACTACGCCAAAAATGCAGTTCACTAAAACATGACCTATTCAGAGCCAAACTTATTGAAAATTCGATCTGTTCATGTGGTACTGCATCTGAAACTGTAGAACACTATTTTATGTCCTGCAAAAACTACCATATACCTAGACTTAAATTGCAAACAAATTTACTATTGGTTAATTTTCGTTTCGATCTGAACACACTGTTATATGGAGTAGTTAATGACAGCTATGAAAACAACTGCTTACTATTTCAGCACGTTCAGTTATATATCAAAGAAACCGGACGATTCAGAAGTACTTAAGCTTTCATTGTAAAACGGAGTTGCATCAATTTTCGCCCCCGCCCCCCTTTTTTTCCCTTTTGTTTCTGTTTCTTGTTTTGTTTCCTAACTACTTTGTACTATGTACTATATGAAATGTACAACTCTAGTGAATGTTCATATAGATTTCTTAGGTCATGTTTATACCCATGTCTGTCATAGTTGTTTGTAAAATATACTTATACGATATCAGTTAATGTCAATACATGTATAATGTGTAAATCACGGAGAAGGCGATTCTAAATTGTTATAATTTGTGCCTGATCCGATTGTCTTCTGTTTTTGACAATAAAATATGTTTAAACTAAACTATTGTATCTCAGATCATTGATTGAACATGCAATTTTATATCGATGATAAGTTTAAAATATATTTGCACTAGTGCAATATGGAAATTTATTGCCCGCTTATTTTACCTACTTTCTATTATTTTGCTATAAAATAATAATTCATACAATATGTTATTTTATCGCCATCAATAAATTGAGGTTATATTTCAGTACAGATTATTACACCGGACCTAACCAATGACCAATATGTAGAAATACCTAGGGATTTAACATTATAATCATAATTATAAACGCAACAAGCAATATTAAAGGAACAGCATTGAAAATATTTCAATTTAAACCTAAGCAAGAAAAGATAGTATCATATATTTCAAATGGAATGAACACCAAAACTCAGAATAAATAGATAACCATCATAGTGTAATTTAATTTAAATGTGTTAAACTGTTACATATATTTGGAAATTTACCGAGTTAATAAATTTGGAAATTTGGAAATTGCAGCGACCAATAACAAAAAGGGGGAGCAAGCGAAAGATTTAATTTTAATTAGATTGCGTAACAATAGTCCGCGATCAACGCAAGTTATATCGTAAAATATGGGCTTTTACATTTATATTGGCCAATCAGATTTCAGCTTACAAAGCAAATTAAATTATTTGTCACAATAATTCTTACAGACTGATCCATTATGGGAGAAAACAATCATCCAAAACATGAAAATTTTGCACTATTAAACGACACATACCTCGTGATATAGTAATGGAAAAAAATTGATTAAAATGTATTTTTTTGTGCTACTGTGAGCGATGTAAATGTGATTTATTTTTTTTTAATTGAGAAGAATTTAACCTTCTTCTGAGTACAATGATTCCAGATTCTCCGATTCGCATAGTCGGACAATGTTCATCAACGCGCTATTTTGATTCGAATGTTGGGGACAACTGACTTGTCATTGAAGTTATTGGAACTTGAAACAGACGGTTCATATTTAAAGACCTTTCATTTGTTGGCTGTAAAGTCACATAGGTCAAATTTCCAGTTTCAAAACTGTCACTATTAGATTCTTGGTGGGTTTGTTGAATAGTACAAAATGGATCGGCAAACTGGTCACGTGATTGTGGAGTATGTTCGATTGGGTCAGAACAACAGTCACGTGATTGTGAAAGAGTTTCTGGTATAGTTTGTGAAGGTTGTTGAATTACTGTTGACTGCTGTTGGCGACGACGTGTAGGTAATTTAATTTCGTCTGAAGAATTAGAAATCGCTGTAGACGCCGTAGTTTTAGATTGTAATCGCTTTTCGCGCTGGCGTTCATTTTTCCACCACATTTTCAGTTTTGCAACATTAACTTTGGGTCTTTCTTGTCGCACGTGCCCTTTATTAAGTTCTTCTGCGAAGAATTTTAGTTTTTCGTCTGTTGGATTTTTACATGTTTTGTACCATCGTCTCATGTTAGGAATTTCATGATCCGGATGAAATGTTAGTCTGGAATCTTTTGGTGGATAGCCAGTGTCACACGGAAAATCTGAAATATATATTCCAAATTATTTTAAAATGTCTATATTGAGGAGGGTCTTTTTTTTAACAATATCGTATCATAATTTCCTGTCGATATGCACAACTACATATGATGTACTTCATTCCTACCAAGTTTCATAAAATTCTGATAGTTACACAAAAATGTTGTGCTTGCACGAATGTTTTGATAAATTTCTAAATTCAGAAGGAGAAAAAATATCGTATCAAAACTTCCTGTCGATATGCACAATTAGATATGGTGTGCTTTATTCCTATTAAGTTTAATACAATTCTGATCAGTCGTTATAGAGGAATTGCGCTAACAATAATAAGACTGACGGACCCGTCAAAAACATTGTACCCTCCGCAACTTCGTTGCGTGGGGTATAATAATGTTTAAAAAAGTAATTTAAAAAACATCATCCGACTTAAACTGCTTTTTACATAGCGAAAGCATGACGTCATATTAGAATCTCACATTTGTTCTAATCTGTTGTATTGGACACATTTTCACTTGTAATATTGGGCATTTGTTCCTACCTGTAATATTGGACATACGTTTTTAACTTGTAATATCTGGCACATGTCCTTACCTGTAGTATCGGACATATCCATCCCTTAAGTTATTGTAATACTGGACACACTATTTTTACCTGTAGTATTGGACGGATTTTCTTACCTGTAATCAACTAGTCAGGAAACCCTGTGTGGATGACCTGTAATAGTCGACATATATTTTGTCCTGTTATATTGGACACATGTTTTACCTGTAATTTTGGACACATGTTTTACCTGTAATATTGGACACATGTTTTACCTGTAAAATTGGACACATGTTTTTCCTGTAAATTTGGACACATGTTTTATCTGTATTATTGGACACATGCTCTTACCTGTGAATATAAGACAACTCGGCCCGCGACAACTCGGACAGTATATAAAGACAACTTGCGCCAGTATGAGGAGAAAGTCCGTGCGAGACCGTTTTACGGTAGTCAAGGACGTTAAAAACCCCATAAGTAAGTATGCGGAGAAACCAAAAGCACAACAGAATAATGGTAGACACGTTTATTAAACAGGAAAGAATGCTGTCCCGGCCAAGGAAATAACCCGGCTACAAAGCATCATCATAGTGAGGTACATAAGGGAAACATACACATTACAATGCAACATAATGCATAATCATAGTGAGGTACATAAGGGAAACATACACATTACAATACAACATAATACATAATCATAGTGAGGTACATAAGGGAAACATACACATTACAATACAACATAATACATAATCATTGGCGTTGGACCGGAAAAGAAGACAACTAGGACCGGATATTTGATGAAATATTTTGTAAAGAAATGTGAGATATTGAAAAATTTATGGTTTATTTTCATGTTGTCAACTATCAATAAAATATATATATAAACAATTGACATCCAATATTTAATACCGGCACTCAAATATATTTTTATAGATATCCTACCCAAAGCAAAGCCATGGTATATTGATAGTACATTCGGCAAATGGTATGCATATTATGCATACCATTTGCCGAACTATGTGCCTTACCTGTAGTGTTAGACATATATTCTGTATACCACTTGCCGAACTCTGTACATTTTTCTTCACTTAGTTTGTTATTGTACTTCCAGTTAGCAATATTTGAAATGGCTGACTGAAAAAAATATTGGTAAAAAAACAATTAAGTAATCTTTAACATTTATTGAGTGTGCGAGATTCGACGAGATTTAACGAAGTATAGTAAGCACTAATAACTGATTGATTGTTTGGTTGATATTAGTAAGTAAGTAAGTAAGTAAGTAAGCTTTATTTAAAGTCGGCAAGACAAGTAACAGAAAACATAAGCTCTGCAAAGCTTTTAAACCGACAAATCATACATATTATCACACAAATAACATTAATCACGAACGTAATAAAAAATAAATAAAACTAAAATAATAATTATTATTGAGCCCTAAGTATTATGTGCTATTGTTTACTGTATCGTGTTTACTTTTCAAAGCGTTTCAAAACTTGCTGCAATAAATGATATACTAGTAATTGCAATTTTCAGATATATCATGGCGTCCTGTTATTATTGAAGGGGGAAGCATGAGTACCCAGCGAAAACCCGGGCATTCGGTAGAAAGCGTTTGTTTGTTTTAATGATGTTTAACGCCACTTGCAGCAATTTTTAGTCCAGTTTTAAACGGAGAAGGAAGCCGGTATACCCGGACTATCGATGTCTAGCTTGCAATAACGGATAATTAAGATTGGAGTCGACCACACCCTGCCGTGAGACTCGAACACGCAAAAGCTATGTGATAAATAGTATTAACCACCCGACCACCGAGGCCCACACCCATACCTGTTAGGTCACACGTGACGTGAAATACACTTACGTAGAAAGACATACCTGTGTAAGGGGACACAACTTTGCTAGCGTGGACTGTCCCATGTCTTTTAACAGTGACAAAACAGCACATCTGACAGTGTGATCGTTCCAAGTTTCAGGGGAGGTAATCCCAGGCAAACTGAAAATAAAACAAAATTAAAATAATAGTGATATTAATAACTTCAGGTAAACAAAGGTAATTAAAATGGGAATCCCTTTTGAATCGTCGTTTCGCTTTTCACTGATCGCGAAATTATAGTATTTAGAGATAAAGCAGTTGTTTCACACCAGTATCGCGTCTGCGTCTAAAAGAGTGGTTTTAATTATGGAATCGCAGCATCACATATCACGTAGTGGTAAAAAGTAAACAAATTTGGAAAGACATTGCGCATGGCAAAAAAATATTGACAACAACAAGAACAACCACCTTAAACTTAAGACGAGCATCACAAATATATCATGTATGTATGTCGGTCACAATCTCAACAGCGCTGATGTTTTTTTTTTATTGTTTTTTACCGTTTTTACGTATAACTATATATTCTTGTCGTGTCTTGTTTTGAACACCGTTAAAACTAAATCGGATGCTCCGAGATGGTAAGCAGCTATGCGAATGAATTACATTAAGCCTTACTAATCATGAAATAATTTACTATACAGCACAGGTTTGTCTTCTGTGTGCCGTGATAACGTACCGAGTTGAACGATCCTAATCAATCGGATCACCTCGGTTATTTCCGCCTATTTCCCAATCCTTAACGGAAATGACCGAGATATGACGATTTGAATCCTAATATCTAACGGTAGATTCTTGCAACCGGATCCCAAAATTGGGAAACAAGAACGGGAAATTCCGCTTAAAACTGAATTAGTACTAAGCATGGAAAATAAACAACAAAACACATGTATTGTTAATCTATGTAAACATGGAACAATGCTTAAAAAATTTGTCAAACAACATATAATACACACCCAGCTGCAACAATCGTCGGAAACTCACGTCCAGTCGGGTTCTCACTTTGCGGTAAGTGGTAGCAAGGTAAGAACGCGACCGAATGCGGGTTTCCGACGATGAGCTGCCACCGAAAGGCTGAAAAAATAGACATACTCTACTCGGATGGGATTTCTTCAAACTGTCTACCCTACCAAATAATATTTTGTGTAACAGTTCCAATGCAATAATGTATGGCTTTCTTTTGTCTTGAATTTTATTTTTTCGTAGTTTGTTGTTGATTTAATGTTCTGTACTGTAGTGATAAATTAAATCGTGAGGTGAAGTGTAGTTTATCTGATCCTTATATATTCATTATGTTGACGATCGAACGGAAAATTTCAGTTCATGGTTTCTAGAAGAAAACCGAAGCTTGACCATTTGTAATCTGGTCAAATATTTTTGTATTACGATAGGTAGAGCTTTTTGGTTTGTTTCGAGATCAGTTTTAGGTATATCACTGCGTCTATTTTTTATTGCTGTAGGAGTAACTGGTGCGAATACCAGACAGTCCGCAGGAAAGCCCACAATCGTTGTCAAAATGTAGAGTATACAGTGTTGAAGAGATCGCGATCAACAAATACATAGCTACCACCAGAGAGGCGAAGCGAATAGCTACCACCAGGGATGTGAAGGGAAGAGCTTCCCCCAGGGAGTTTAAGAACTCGATGTGATAAAATCATATTTTCAGGGATATTCAGGATGGCCAACTAATTGTAGCAAGACAGTTTAACATCCTTCAAACTCAGTAAGAATCAGCAATATCCGCCTAACATTATTGATCTAAAAACTAAGAAATGGGACGATTGCAATACGAAATTTGCAGTAAATAGAAATTGTGTTTGTCAAAATAGAAACAATACATATATGATCTATATGACATTATTACCATTCTTGGCTAATAAGACCTTATGAAGACAATTACAAAATTATTTGCAAATATATTTTTTATTAATGACATGGTCATTAGGATGGTCGAGTTTTACAATGCTTAGTTATACGAAACCTTTTTCACATTGGTCCAGTGATTTCATTGGGAAAAGCTGTTTGATTGTTTTTTTTCTTCAACAGCTTATGACAATGCGGAAATTCAGCAACATGTGTTAAACTTATTCTCTTTAAGAGACTTTACCAACAGTTCAAATTTTGATCAGCAATCAGCAATTTTGATCAACAGTTTTAGTAATATAGAAGACCAGGCTTTGCTAAAATGAAGCAACATTATCTAGTTCAAAAGTTCAATTTATCAAAGTCAGCAATTTTGGTTGAAGTACCAGGTTTCATTAAATTCTGATCAGTAGTAATAGAGGAGTTGAATATTTTGAGAATATCTAAGTTCAAAAGGGGAATAACTCCTACAAAGTAGAGGCTCCCATGAGCCTGTAATCGCTCACCTGCAAAACAAAACACCAGCTATATTTATTTTCTTTTAATTTACAGTTTCAGTCTAGTTGTCATAGCTTTAAAGTAACTGTGCAAAACAAATTTATTTTCAAAACGTTTGGTTAAGTACAATAACTCCTATAAGGTGCCATCAGACAATTTCTGAAAAAAATTAAATGATTTGTAGGCCTTGTCCTTTAGGGTAATTTAGTAATTTACAGTTTTACTCTAGAGATTTGTTATAGATTAATTAATAACACAAAAACTGATTATTTTTCCGAATTCGCAATTAAAGGGCAATAACTCCTATAAAGAGTCATCTAACAATTTAGAACTAAGCAATGATTTGTAGGCCTTACTTTGCTGATCATTTGTGCAATTTACAGTTTCAATATAGCTGTTATGGCATTTAAGTTATCAAAGCAAAAACTACAAATTCCACCAAAATTTTTTATTAAAGGGTTATAACTCCTATGAGTTTGTTTTTGTTTGAATGGTGTTTTAACGCAACTTTCAGCAATTTTTCAGCTATATCATGGCTTCCAGTTTTTATTGGCGGAGGAAGCCGGAGTACCCGGAGAAAACCCCCGACCTGCGGTAGGAAAATGGGCAATCCTTGTCAATTAAGATTGGAGTCGAGTACACCCTTCCCGCAGTGAGAATAGAACTCGCAATCCCATTGTTGACAGACCACGTGTTTAATAGTAGACGAACTACCTTCACCACTTGGCCACCAAGGCCCCAATTCCTATGAGGAGTCATCTGATAATTTCAGACCAATAAAGTGAATTATAGAACTTGTATTGCTGATTATTTTTGCAATTTACAATTTCACTCGAGCTGTTATTATAAATTACAGGTCAAAAACGGAAAATTTCATTAAAAAATATTATTTAATGGACAATGATACCTATAAACAGTCATCTGACAATTTCAGATCAATTAAGATAATTGTAAGGCTTGTACTGCTGATCATTTGCCATTTTCAGTTTCATTCTAGCTGTTTAAAGCTACTGGACACAAACAAAGCAAATCTCATAAATATTTGTCATTTAAGGACAATAACTTCTATAAAGAGTCATCTGACAATTTCAGACCAATTAAGTGAATTGTAGAACTTTTGTTGCTGATTATTTTTTCCATTTATAGTTTCACTCTAGCTTTTATAGTTCTTAAGTTACAGGACAAAAATGGACAAGTTCATAAAAATTGCCATTTAAGGGCAATAACTCATATAAGGAGTCATCTGACAATTTTAGACCAATGGAGTGTATTGTTGGACATAAATTGCTGATCATTTTTGCCATTTACAGTTTCACTCTAGCTCTTATAGTTTTCAAGTTATATTATAAATACTGAAAATTTTGTCAAAAATCGTCATTAAAGGGCAGTAACTCCTACAGGAAGCCATTACACAACTTCACACTAATAGCAACTATTGTAGACCTTAATGTGTGATCAATTTGAAGTAACGGTTTTCTCTAGAGCTATTATAATTTTTGAGATATTGATGTGTTGACACCCATGTTCTATTTTTAGTAACAGTTGCCATTTTTGTCCGTTGATCAACACCCTGGGTACAAATTTGAAACTAGGAACCCTTAGGACGATTGTAGCCAGGTTTTAAAAAAATTGGCCCAGTGGTTTTAGAGGAGATTTTAGAAAGAGTTTACGATGGACGACAGACACCAAGTGATGGCAAAGCTCACATGGACCTTTCATAATTTCCTGTTGACATACACAACTACATATAATGTTTTTCATTTCTACCAAGTTTCATAAAATGCTGATCAGATTCTAATCTGTCAAAAAACAAAATACCATCCGCAACTTGTTGGGTGGGTTATAATTAAAAAGTTTTGATTGGGTGAAATTGATAAGATAAAATTTCTCAGCTAGAATGTGTTCATGGTGGCAGGCCAGGAAAGCACAATTTTCTTGCAGGAGACTTTGGAAGAAAGACAACTCTTATAAATTTAAGAAAAGGGGATACTGTTTTACTTTGCACATAAACTGAGCCAAGAGGACATGCATGTACCACCAAATATATATAATGACATAATAATAGTCACATCACCAATAGAATGCAGAGTCACTGTTAGAGTGCTCTGAAGTAACTTCATGAACAATATGAAATGCTTGCATTTAGGCTGCGCCTATATTCATATCATAACAAATGATTTTTTTCACTATTTTTATTGCATATTTTGACATGTACAATAGTTTTGGCATGTCCAAACAATATGATACCTATGACACATAATAATATATATCATTAACATATAAAACAAAAATCTTCACAAATATGTAATGTGACTGTCGTCTGTACAGACACACAGGGTTGGCAGTAATGTGACTGTCGTCTGTACAGACACACAGGGTCGGCAGTAATTCTCTTCAGATTTTGTAAATGAGATTTAGATGAATAGTATATTTTATTAATTCTTCTTTTAACAAAGAGGAATTGCTATAACTGCTCCTTGGAAAACATGGCTGGAAATCTCCTATTGATAGCAGTTATCTCCTTTAGACTGTAACAACTGTTACCTCCCTTAAACTATATTAGCTAACTGAGACTGATATCTTTAAGTTATTACTTTATCTCATTGTATTACAATTTTCGCCCAAGAATTATTTTCAATGCTTAGTCTTAACATAATGCACTCGCAACATATGTATTGCAAAATAACAATTATTCTTTACAGACCACAGTAAGCAATATTCCACATTCTATTTTTTTATCAGTATAAATAGAAAAAACTTTTAAAAAGTTATACTTAACATACATCTTCATAATTATTTAATGTGG
This sequence comes from Limnoperna fortunei, assembly GCA_944474755.1. NCBI lineage: Eukaryota > Metazoa > Mollusca > Bivalvia > Mytilida > Modiolidae > Limnoperna > Limnoperna fortunei. The sequence continues at coordinate 17,548,552 of OX104124.1, read as the reverse complement.
ATATAAATAAAAAGTCAACTTTATCTACTAACCCTGTTAATCAAGAGTACAAATGCCGAGTATGATGTGTAAATGTCAATTTTATTAGTAATAATATATATATATATATATATATATATATATATATATATATATATATATATATATATATATATATATATTAACAAGGGAGATTACTCTTTATAATTATCTCCCTTTTATATTTAAAAAAAACTCTGATTTTTACCTATTTTAACAACCTTATAACATAATACTTTTAATTCTAATGACAATTCTACATAATTGGAGAGAAATGATAATGTCAATTAAAGATTATTTAATTGATGTTAGAAATGTTATTGTGAAACCTTAATAAGTAAGTATTATTGCATAAGAAAAAAATCAAGCCTTATGTGAACCCCATGATCAGAAAGCAACCAATGAGTAACATCGACACAACTGACCTTCATACTCGAACAATAATAAAATGTATTAATAATTATACTGTCAAATTGTCAACAAAAGGTATTGCTTGCTACCTAAAAATTAATAACATATTAAAAACAATTCTAAATATTGCTGCAGAGTATTCAACGACAACAAATAATTATTGCAAATGTATTCTAAACATAAATACAGCTCAATCTAATTAGAACAATGACCTGACATTGCTACCACTGTATTGCAGTGTCAGATAGACAGATTTTATAATCATACCAGGATAGGTCATATAAAAAAGTTTCCAAATATAAGAAATATTTATTAGACTACTGGGATACCAATTGCAGCATGGAACTTGACGATATTGTGTAATGTCATTCTGTTATGTACCCAATGCCACACCTAAGTAAAATGGTAGCAATCCCATATCAGAATTATAATAAGACTGATATAAATGTACAATTGTTAAAAAAAAAACAACAAAAAACAAAATATACTGTTAGCACCTACATCTATGACATTAACAAACTAAATGTTATCACAGGTGTTCACTGTTTACAGGTGAGAAAGTTGTGTCTATTTTATAACCCATGATGTTTACAATCAGGTTGAAATCTTTCACACTTTGTTCAAGGTGTCAATCATATTAGGTTTCTCCATGAAATAAACAATGCAGGTGTAAAAAAAATCAAGAGATGCCACAGGGTGTGGTGGATTTTATAATATCACCTGGTCAAGGTGGTTGTGGGTTTAAGGTGTCTAAAACTTCTAAACTTTCCACCCTTTGTGCCACAAATGTGCCTTTTCTTTATCATAATCAATAGGAAAAAACAAAGATAAGCCTTGATGTTACTTTAACAAAGAAAGGGGTCGAATTAGAGTGGACCTTGGTCATCTGCCCAACGCGAACAGGTGAAATCTACCTGTACTGCACTGCAATGCCAAAATCCAATCAAGGTGTGTACATTTTTAAAATAACCAATGTTTTTGGCATTTTATTAAAAAGATTAAAAGATTACACTGACTTTACCTGTAAACAGTGAACACAAAAGGAATGTTTATAAATATGGAAAGTAAAGGGTAAATAGCCCACACTAATATTTTATACTATGCCATCATTAGCCATATTTTAGACATTGCCTTTCGTCAACAAGGAGTCTATTTCATTTCCACATAACTACGTATTAAAATATCAGTTAAGTTGCCATCTTCGAAGCAAAACTCTTAAAAATAAGTTCCTGTTGAAATGTTAAAAAATTTCCAATTGTACCATACTCAGCTGTGTATAATACTCATTTTCTGTTTGATGTATCATATATAATATACAGGAAGTGAAATATATTGAATGGGTGGGTATGATAGATCTGTGAGTATTATACATAACCATTTACGGTAAATACAGTTAAGCATTAATAATAATAAATATATATATATTTTTTAACTGTAGATATAACACGCTAGACAAATTATGAGCATTGAGAGTTCATTTTTGATTCCTTTTATTTCATTTGGATGCTAGAATTAAATAAATGAATAAATAACGTTTTCTAACAAAAATCATAAATAAAATAACCAAAATTTATAGGTCGAGTGGTCAATCACTGCCATAAATTAAGTAATATTTCTCTTCAAAAATCTATTTTTTAATTTGAGAGTAGAGTGCAAATGATTTGTTTTGTCAACAAAAAACATATCAGACATAATTAATTGTATAACTTAGGTATACCGAATGGCATTTTATTTATGCTAGATTCATAACAAAACAAAATATGTCTAAAAACCCCAATAACACAAACAGGAACCTATTTTTAAAATAAAAAATATTTTATCATAATAAACAGAAATGAAGCATATAATAATAATAATAACCATGCAGTATTTAATGGATTGAGAATCCACACGTCTTAAATTATATTAGTCACGTGAAATTTACAATTTTTCATAAATAAGTATCTTTTTTTCACAAAAAAAGTTTTTACATTCATTGGTTTGTTACCGTGGCAACATGATTTGAAATATACAATGAAATCTACATTATACATAAATAAATTTCTCAGTTTCTATTTACAAATTGACAGCACTAGTATTTTACAATGAACACAATAAAGCCAAGCTTAAATTAGCCATAGATAGTTTACCCCAATATTTCTATGGAAACATGAACATGCTGTGTTCCTATAGGAGTCTGAGTACATCAATAATAAGCGTTTTCATGACTCAGTTTAAAGAAGAAGTTATTTCCCTTGAATTAAGTATTGAAACGATCTTTGATTTACCCACAGGTAGTAAATACTACTACTAATCGTGTTTTTTGAAATGATTCATGTTTCCAAAGAAGAAAAGAACCACAGAAGGTGACGGAGAATACATTTTCAATATGTAAATCATCCACTCAGAAACTGAAAGACAACTGGGCAAATATTGCTCTTACTTACAAATAATTAATCAATGATTTCTCCTTGAGGTATTTTATTTTGGGCTTGTCCACCAAACAAAGAAATGTATGACAACTAAACATAGGAGTTGCACTATCTTTTAAATGCTTGTCATTCCATGAATTTTAATGCCTATTGGGAACATTTTTTCGTCAACAAGGTCAATATTTTGCATTCATTTACAAAAAGAGTTGATATTTGTTCATAAAGTTAAAATTTACATTATCTAAAACCTAATATATATTAATGGGAGATAACTCATATATTAACTTATTAATCTGAACTCAAATGCGTGACACCCTCGATAACTGTTACTATGCAGATTAAAATCTCTAAAATAAAATTTCATGCCTATATACAAATAAAACCCTGCAGACTTTGAGTCTGGTGTCAGTGCAATTAGCCAGGCCATTGAGCAGCATTGATGATAGGAATGATTTTGATGTTATCTAGGGTGAAACATCAACCAATCAGAATTATTATTTTAAAATATTTTTAAAAATAAATTTGTCTTTAATACCAGGAGGCATATTTGTCAAACGAGCAAGCAAAACAACAAAATTACCTTAAAATAATAGCACTATCTTATTTGCAGTTACTGGAATGATATTTTTTAAAAGACACTTTATAAATAATCAAGGGGAGACAATCTGTTTCATTCTGACATGAGCAGAGTATGTAACTTCATTCTATTACAAATCAGTTAGATAGGGGAGACAATCTGATTCATTCTTGAGACTTGTACCTTTAGCATGAAACCTTTTCAATCAAATAAATTGGAGTATGAAACATTTTCAGAAATATGGACAAAAAACACAAACTGATGACAATATACTAAACTTCTAACAACGTTATTGCTAAACTTGTTATATACTGGCAACATTAATTATATATTATGCCATTATTTAGAGACAGAAAAAATACTTCAGAAAATACAGTTCTCAATATATACAATAACAAACCTGCTTACCATTATGGTGACAAAAAATACAACATGAAATGGACAAACTTTCTACGTTGTAGTTAAAGCATGCTTCGATACATTTTATCGAAATAACACTTTTAATTGCAAAAACCTAATTATATTAAACAGATACGAAATAACACTTTTAATTGCAAAAACCTAATTATATTAAACAGATAAAGAGCTGTCCCTACAGATGATTAAACAACCAACCCATAAACTTTCATTTGCTTTTCGAACAGTCTGTGATGAGAACTTGTCCATAACAAGCATAGAAATAACAAATAATCTAAAAAGGCCAAAAATCTGCCAACTCACATGGTAAACAAGTTTGCCAGAATACAAAAATGCATTCATTGCTGAAAATGTGCTAAATACTGTTTTGGCACAAACACAATACAACCTACAAGTAATCTGGTATCACCAATGACCACATAACACAGAATGACAAATGTTTGAATACAAAATGTGTTATTGCTTAATCTTTTAAAATGGCATGCGTAGCAAACAAAACAAAAAAGCACTTTAAAGTGGAAAACTTCTTAACAACCAAATAATGAAAGAACTTTTGTAAAATTCAAATTATAAGTTGAACACAGTAAACAAATAATATTGAAACAGAGAGGAAACTCCTAAGGGAAATAATTTGACAGTTACAAAGTTATCTCCCATGGCTATTGCAATTATCTCCCTTGCGTAACATGTACATAGAAGTATATAATTGAAATCTTGGCCCAGTAGCATAAAACAGTTTTAATGATTTCATCTGCTAAGAAAATTTTCACAATTACCATGACAAGAAGGAAAATCCAAAATTTTTATTGGATGAAACTGTTAATAAAAAATGTATTGGCTAAAAATCTTAGTTATGGTGACGGAGGATTAACTGCCATTAAAAAATTCAAGAAAAAAATCTATATAAAAATATCAATAGAAAGTGACCAATGAAAATTGCAAAAATCCAAGAATTTCTTAATTTGTCAAATATCCAGTCTGAATTTTAGCACCTAGTATAAAATGCACTATAACTTAAGGCAAAAAACCCAAATAACTGACTCCAATAACAAATAAAATAAATACAAATTAATGAATCTCTCTTTTTATGATATCACTTTGGTCATCTGAATCTAACCCTGCCTGATCATAATCCTGCGACAATCGCATTCGTTTGACTTTAGCCCGATGGTTCTTGAACCATAGTTGAATATTTTTGGGCTCCAACTTTGGAAACTTTTGTCTATATTCTGATCGATTCAGTTCCTCACAAAATTTATCAATCATATATGAGGAGGGATGTGTATCTTCTGCAAACCATTTTTCCAAAATGGGAATTTCTGACATCGGGTCAATAAAAACACGGGTACGTCGCTTACGATGAGTATTACTAGATGAGTTTGACCTTGACATTGGTGATGTCTGTTGCTGTTGATTGTACCGAGCAGCTTGCTGCGCCATGAAATGAGTATTCATCGGAAAGTAATGCATAGCTAATGGATGAGGAAAGTGGGGAATGTGCAATGGTTGATGAAGTCCTGTTGAAGATTTGTGCAAATGTGCGAGACCATTGCTAAGGAAACCCTGATTTTCTATGTTATTTTTGATTGATAGGTTTGCAGCCTCATGACTAGATTCTGATCCAACATTTGACTGGTCATCGTCAAAATCTGAATCATCTCCCTCTGAATCAGAGACGGATCTTCTGTTGCTACGGTGACCATTTTTGTCTGCTGAATTTGATTCCACAGATTTCCCCCCATTTACTGCAGAACTACTTTTGTTGTTGTTTTCACTGTCGTCTGCTTCTTGCTTTAGTTGTATACTGTCCTCATCTTTGCTAGGTGAAGAAGTTTCAGTCTTTATTTCCAAAGGAGATTTATTCTGACTAGAATTTGAATTACGCGACTGAGATAAATCAAAAGGCTCTCTGGAGTCTTCATTTGATATGTGCTGCCCTCTTACACTGTCTGCATAACTTCTTGATTCCTCTTGCGTAGGATAATGGCCATGGATAGGGTAAGGCAGCATGTATACTGCATTCTTGTTTGGAAGAAAGGGCAAACTGGAATCCCCATTAGGACTTCCCTCACGCTGTCCATCTTCCATATCAAATGAACCGTCCCCATCATACTGACGTGAAGCTCTCCTGTGTGCTGCTCGTGCATTTTTAAACCAATATATGATATTGGTAAGATCCAAGGGTCTTCTCCCTTTACGGGCATCTAGCGCGTTGAGCTCATCGAGATAATGTATCATTTGTTCCCGAGTGGGATGCTGATTGTCCTGAAACCATTTCTGTAACCTTGGAATCTCATGTTCAGGATCAAATGAAGTTCTCATCCTTGTTTTACAGTGATACAGTGGAGAGGAGGCCATTGCAGATGAGATACTTGATGAAACAGATGTCGACTCATTCTGGTGTGTGGCCTCTGTTTGTTTCTCCGGAGATGTCTCATGAATATTTCTGACCTCCTCTGGCTTTATGCTACGAATTTGTTCTGCATACCATTTGTCAAAAGCTCGTCGTAGTTCTGGTGATAAATTAGCATATGCATCACCTTTGGCAAATGATGTTAGAAGAGTCTGAAATACAAAAAAAAAATTCTCATAATTTCACAAGAGATTAAGAATACATTCGATTTTTCATAATCTAGACAGAACTGGATCTGTACATGCAATTATACAAGATGCCAAATTGTATTAACCTGTTGTGCACTCCCTGGGAACAGGGAAACACTGGTTCCCAGATATAACCTCTGCCACATGTCATCCCCTGTTTACTGTGGACAGGGAAACACTGGTTCCCAGATATAACCTCTGCCACATGTCATCCCCTGTTTACTGTGGACAGGGAAACACTGGTTCCCAGATATAACCTCTGCCACATGTCATCCCCTGTTTACTGTGGACAGGGAAACACTGGTTCCCAGATATAACCTCTGACACATGTCATCCCCTGTTTACTGTGGACAGGGAAACACTGGTTCCCAGATATAACCTCTGCCACATGTCATCCCCTGTTTACTGTGGACAGGGAAACACTGGTTCCCAGATATAACCTCTGCCACATGTCATCCCCTGTTTACTGGGGACAGGGAAACACTGGTTCCCAGATATAACCTCTGCCACATGTCATCCCCTGTTTACTGTGGACAGGGAAACACTGGTTCCCAGATATAACCTCTGCCACATGTCATCCCCTGTTTACTGTGGACAGGGAAACACTGGTTCCCAGATATAACCTCTGCCACATGTCATCCCCTGTTTACTGGGGACAGGGAAACACTGGTTCCCAGATATAACCTCTGCCACATGTCATCCCCTGTTTACTGTGGACAGGGAAACACTGGTTCCCAGATATAACCTCTGCCACATGTCATCCCCTGTTTACTGTGGACAGGGAAACACTGGTTCCCAGATATAACCTCTGCCACATGTCATCCCCTGTTTACTGTGGGACTACATTTGTTGTCTACCTCTTGTGATTGTAAACAAAGACCGATGTTTGTAAAATAATACACCAGATCTCATTTATTTTGATTTACTCTATTTATACACTTTTGATACGGTTCTACATTAACAAAAGTTCTGTGCTTGTACTTGAGGCTTATCTGTCACGAGAGATATCTCTTCCAATGGTGAGGCATTGTGTTTGACATAGGATACCCAGAATCCTTTGCATGTCTGTTGTTCTGAGACCACCATTATATGTAAGAATATTGCGTGTTTCTGAATCCCAGTAATGTTTATTTTGTGTGTTTGTGTTTTTTAGTTTATTATAGATACAACTTGACACATTTTTCCTGCTATTTTTTCATGGTGTCCTGTTTTTATTGGAGGAAGAAGCGTGAGTACCCATTAACCTTGACCTTTGATAAGTATAGTTATTAATAATGGGATCTATTTTATAAAATATAATGTTTTAACCAAGTCTATTTGAACCTTGTTATGTGAAATGTATCCATTTGATATAAAAAAGTAACACTTAATTAACTGGTAGGCCCACAAGACTTGTGCCTTAACTGGTAGCCCCACAAGACTTGTGCCTTAACTGGTAGCCCCACAAGACTTGTGCCTTAACTGGTACCACCACAAGACTGGTGCCTTAACTGGTAGCCCCACAAGACTTGTGCCTTAACTGGTACCACCACAAGACTGGTGCCTTAACTGGTAGCCCCACAAGACTTGTGCCTTAACTGGTACCACCACAAGACTGGTGCCTTAACTGGTACCACCACAAGACTTGTGCCTTAACTGGTAGCCCCACAAGACTTGTGCCTTAACTGGTAGCCCCACAAGACTTGTGCCTTAACTGGTAGCCCCACAAGACTTGTGCCTTAACTGGTAGCCCCACAAGACTTGTGCCTTAACTGGTACCACCACAAGACTGGTGCCTTAACTGGTAGCCCCACAAGACTTGTGCCTTAACTGGTACCACCACAAGACTGGTGCCTTAACTGGTACCACCACAAGACTGGTGCCTTAACTGGTACCACCACAAGACTGGTGCCTTAACTGGTAGCCCCACAAGACTTGTGCCTTAACTGGTACCACCACAAGACTGGTGCCTTAACTGGTACCACCACAAGACTGGTGCCTTAACTGGTACCACCACAAGACTTGTGCCTTAACTGGTACCACCACAAGACTGGTGCCTTAACTGGTAGCCCCACAAGACTTGTGCCTTAACTGGTACCACCACATTCATTACATTCATTAGGATTAATAAAACATTGTTTTTATGGCCTTGCATACCTTTGAATGAACTCTGGGAAGAATATAGCTGGACATTAATTAGCAACAAATCTATTGATTTAAATAATGAATCATATATTTGTCTTATGATCTACCATTACCTTTTCGATTGGACAGCCAGAGTTGATAAGAAGCCCCTGTGATTGGTTCAGTAACAATTGGAGTAATCTCCCCTTGACCTCGTCTGCTGAACTTAATTTGGCCTTACTGTAAATGGTAAAGATGAAATGACGAAACAGATTTCAGTATCTTTTTGTTGATATTCTGTTGCTATGGTAATTTGTTTGATACATGTTTATTTACACGTGTATAAAATATTTGAAATTTCCAACTATGTATATGTATTGTGAACAATTTATTGGTATCAGAAAATACTTTACAACAAAATACAACCTATAAATTTACAGATTTAAAAATCTTTACAATCTAATAAAAATGTATTCCAAATTTTAATTTGTACAGTAAAACAAACAAAAATATAATGTGTAAATAAATTTTATATTTAAAACAATATGTTTGCATTAAAAACTACAACAAAGGAGAACTTACAAAAAGGCGTTCATATTTATAACATGTGTAGTAAAATAAGCAGAACTGAATAAAGAAAAATATAAACCACTTCCCATCTAACACCTACCAAAACAATGACAACAAACCAAACAAGTCAATAACAAAATCTGACAGGGATATACATCACTGATTTGAAATCAAAGCTATTTAGATTTATGCATTTTGATAATTTAATGTTATACTAGTAATTGTATGACGTTACAATATAACTAAGGTGTATTATTTTTTTAACTGTCAACAGAAGAAAGACCACCAACACCACCTCACTGGAAACGGTGGACAGACAGACCACCGACATCTCCTCACCTGTCAACAGTGGGCAGACAGACCACCAACATCTCCTCACCTGTCAACAGTGGACAGAGAGACCACCAACATCTCCTCACTGTAAACAGTTAGCAGACAGACCACCAACATCTCCTCACTGTAAACAGTTAGCAGACAGACCACTAACATCTCCTCACTGTAAACAGTTAGCAGACAGACCACCAACATCTCACGTAAATGGTGGGCAGACAGACCACCAACATATCAGCACAGTAAACAGTGGGCAGACACACCACCAACATATCCTCACCATAAACGGTGGGCAGACAAACCACCATCATCTCCTCACCGTAAATGGTGGGCAGACAGACTGCCAACATATCCTTACCGTAAAATGCTTATCAACCTCTTAAAAATGGATTATACTTGCATATCGCATGAAAAAGATAAAAGAAACTCCAAATGGTGGGCAAAGTATTCTGGGTAGAAGTTTTGTGTTCAATCGCCGCCTCTCTTGTGAATAGACAATGAAAACAATAAATAAGCAATACCTATTTTAATGGATATTTTGCAAAAACATTTGTGTTGTTTTCTTCAAGAGAAAGGAGAATATTCAAAATAAATAGGAATGTAGCTTACCTGCAAAGTCTGATTCGGAGTTTGGCAACCTGAGTTAGTTCCCCTAAAATATCCTCTATGGTTGAGTTAGCATTGTTGCTAATGGTTTCAAAGCTTAAAGGTCGCCAATTCTTGATCTGTATTGCACCTGAAATCACATGATGTAATATTTCAACACAAACTAAAGTCTACATCAGTGAGGGAAACATAAGACAAGTAGCATGTCCTGTATTTAACTGAAATATTGTGTGCTGGATGTTAAACAACAATCAATCAATCAATTAAGACAAGTAACTAAAGAAACAGTGAAGTGGTTTTATGCCACGTTCAGCAAATTTCTCAGTAACCACATTCATTTGTTTTGTGTGTGTGTTGTTTGTTTTTGTATGTTTCTATTTGTTTGTTTTGTTTTGTTTTTTTTTGTTTTTTTTTTTGGTGGGGGGGGGGGGGGTGGGGGTAATTTTAGATTCTTTAGGCAGTAGATTTATAAATATCATTAAATGCAGGCTTAACTGAGGGGGGAAAATTTCTTGGAACATAATGAAAATTAATGTAGAGTAATATACTGATTGCTAACTGCAGACATAATTTAAAATTAGCCCCCAAAAGTTTGTTTGTTAAAAAAAGGATTATATAAACCACTTTTACTAGTGTTGTCTCATTATAACATAATGCACTTCCTTATTGTACAAATATTATCAAAATTTCCTGTTCTTGTTGAGAGAAAAATTATCTTTTGAGACAAAATGGACAATTATAATGAAATTGTCAAACATTTCCTATGTGTGTAACAAAGTTGGCACATCAAATATATTTGTTTAAATTGAAATTAGCAAAACATATTCCCAAATTTTGTCATGAAATTTTTTTTATTTTTTATATTTTCGTAATATGAAGCTGTATGCAAAATAAAAAAAAACCTCCTCTTATCGACAGGCTTGAAAGAGTTTAAAAGGGATTTGCAATGAATTTATTTTAATAGCAAACAAAGGAATAAATTAATAGTTTTAGCCAATGATGAAAAAAATGTTGGTGTGCTGACAAATTATGCTCTACCTGAACAAAAATGTCAAGACTTTTTTTGGGGGGTCGGATGGGTGGGTGGGGGGTGGGGGAACAGTTCTAGGAACACACAGAAGACAACATACCTTTAGCATTCATAGATTCTGTAGAATTGTAGCCTAGTTTGACCAGTGCTGCTCTAACAAGTTCCGAGAACAGAGTCGTGCATGGTAAGATTGCATAGCTGTCCAGTTCTACTGTAAAGTGTGAACTGCCATCATCCTCAAAGGTAACCGGACCACCAGTCTGTTCAACCACACAATGTATGGGTAATGACTTGGCACCTGAAAACACCAATTTAAAAAATAGACAAATGATTCTTTATCACAAGATTGGGCTATTTCATGAAGTCACACCTGATGGAAACTTTTTCAATTGTAAAGCAAGTTTTAATAAACAAAACCACCAGTATAATTTTTTTTTGTTGGTTTTGTTTTAAGAAGTTGAATTCATTTCAGTAATGTTTCAGCTATATCAATAGTATGTATTCATGGCAGAAGATGCCACAGTTCCCTGGGAAAACCCCCGAGGCCTTCAGCAAGAAAACTGACCATACTTAATAATTAAAGTTGGAGTAAAGCGCACCACAATAAGACATGAACTTTCAACCTTACTAAGTTAAGGCTGACAGTTGACTATTAAGACTAACTAAATTGCCAATGAGCCCCATTGATAAATGTTAAAGAAGGGATCATATTGAACCTTATAACAAACTAATACAAGATTGAGAAGATAAACTTTGACCTGTAAAATACAGATCTGTATAAGTGAAGCACCTTTAGCCTGCCACTTTATTATGCAAAAGTAAAAGACATGCAGGCTGAATTATTTGTTATTAAACAAATGAAAAAACAGTTGACTTTTTGGAAATGGTCTAAATTATGACCTACATGCGGCAGTACTTGTTACTTTCAAGATAACAACATGATTTTCAAAATAACACCAGACAAATTCCTAACCGAACATTAAGTGTGAGAGTGAAGTGCTTATTTGTCATAAAAATCTAGAAAACCTTAGATGAACACTTCAGCATGAATGTTAAATCCACCCAATCCTTGAGCACTACACAGAAAAATCAAATGAACACTTCAGCATGTTAAAAAGGTACTCTTTTGAAAACAACTGGAATTGTGATGTGTTCAAAGGGATTTTCTTATGACTTAAAGCCTCTCGAAATTAGAAATAGCATATTAAACGGCATAAAAGTCTGTATCATAGCTATGATAACATTTAATAACAGCAATTAAGCTTGCATGTTAATTCTTTCGACATCTGCAATGTATTCCCGATTTCTCTTATTTCTCTCACAGTTGTGAACACTTATGCTTTTCAAAGCAGTCTTAATACACGTTATGACTTGTTGTGATATAATACATTTGTTTTAGGAAATAAACGAGTACTTACTCTTAATTAAACTCATTTTTGTGGAATTTTATTTGGATATATACGAGTAATACATTTGTTTCAAACAGCCAAGTGCTCTTAACCAAATTATACAGTTTGGATCATGTACAAATTCCGTGTGCTTAATTAACATAATTGCAGCACCTTTCTTTTTTCACACCTTGAATTTTATTCCACTCACAATTTCTTAAGTAATAAAAATTACATATCATCTTTCCTATTTTTGCTTAAAACTGATAACTGAATTTTATTCTGACATTTTCCTACTTGAATAATGAAAAAAAAAAATAAATAAAAATGTACCCCTCGTTTAAAAAAACACAACTGCATGGAAGATCTCTTAATCTCATTTATGGTAATTATTTTAACGTTAAAACCCAGCAACAGCTCTTCAGACATTTATCTCTTCAAAGTTACTAGAGGAAGAGTAAGCAAGTTCAATGATGTACACAAATATGAACACTTATAGCTATAAAATATGCTTAATTTCCAACCGAGGGTCAACATAGGCCAAGCAAAACCAATATAAACAAATATGAACACTTATAGATATAAATATGATTTATTTCTAACCAAGATCCCATTTAGGGCAAGCAAGGCCAATATACACAAATATGAACACTTATAGATATAAATAAGATTTATTTCTAACCAAGATCCCATTTAGGACAAGCAAGTCCAATATACACAAATATGAACACCTATAGATATAAATAAGATTTATTTCTAACCAAGATCCCATAGAGGACAAGCAAGGCCAATATACACAAATATGAACACTTATAGATATAAATAAGATTTATTTCTAACCAAGATCCCATATAGGACAAGCAAGGCCAATATACACAAATATGAACACTTATAGATATAAATAAGATTTATTTCTAACCAAGATCCCATTTAGGGCAAGCAAGGCCAATATACACAAATATGAACACTTATAGATATAAATAAGATTTATTTCTAACCAAGATCCCATTTAGGGCAAGCAAGGCCAATATACACAAATATGAACACTTATAGATATAAATAAGATTTATTTCTAACCAAGATCCCATTTAGGACAAGCAAGTCCAATATACACAAATATGAACACTTATAGATATAAATAAGTTTTATTTCTAACCAAGATCCCATATAGGACAAGCAAGGCCAATATACACAAATATGAACACTTATAGATATAAATAAGATTTATTTCTAACCAAGATCCCATATAGGACAAGCAAGGCCAATACGATTAGTATTAAACAAAACAAAAGCAGACAATTTGTAACAGTTACTGCATTTGACAGGTTAAAAACACATACAAACAACCGATTATCCTACAGAGATCAGGCTTCCAGTGCCTCCATCTGAAACTAATTGTGTCTAGGCTTTTTGATGTAGGTTTTTAAAATTTTGACATGTGGGTTGATAATTTCAAGGCAATGTGTGGCATAACTTAGTTGATGACTTAGAGAACTCATAGAGATGGATACTGTCTCGCTGATATATAGTTTATTTTAAGAGGCTATACATGTACATGGATGTCATTGATGATAGAGCTACATAAATGATGCATGTACATGTATATATATCTAATGTACGTCATTGTGCTGAAGATTTGTTTATTTGTTTGAATGATGTTTAACGCCTCTTTCTGCAATTTTTCAGCTACTGTGAAATACTTTTTATTCGTGGGGTATCAATTTTCGTGGTTTTCATGGAGGCCTCGGACCACGAAATTAAAAATCCAACGAAGAATAAAACTTCATTAACAGATGGGTTTGTTTGTTTGTTTGATGGTGTTTAACGCCACTTTCAGCAATTTTTCAGCTATATCATGGCGTCCAGTTTTTATTGGGGAGGAAGCCGGAGTACCCGGAGAAAACCCCGACCTGCGGTAGGAAAACTGGCAATCCTTGTCAATTAAGATTGGAGTCGAGTACACCCTGCTTGCAGTGAGAATCGAACCCGCAATCTCAGTGTTGACAGACCACGTGATCAATAGTAGACGAACTACCTTGACCACTCGGCCATCGAGGCCCCTCCATTAACAGATGGGAACTTGGGAACAACGATCTGAAAATGTCCGAGATCGGACATTTATTTGTAAATCTAATATATGATTTTGTGGTTCGATCCATTACTAATGTTCAGCTCAAAATCCATCTAAATGGTTATGCTACAGGTTTCATGTTCGAATTGTGTTAAATGTAGGTATTATTTAATTGTAAAGCGTACGAAGAAACATCGACTTCCGGTCAAGGTGGGATATATGAGGTGTTCATTTTCGATGTCAAAAAGAAAAAAATTACTATCGGAATTATGAGTTTGGTTGCTCCTTTGAACATAAATTAAAATAACAAATAAAATATTTAAAAGATAAGCTATACTTATCTTTATTAGTGCATATCAATGACACGCTATATCAAATGGATGTTGTGATAATACCAATCGTGGCACAAATGACATTAAATTACACCTTTGTACTTATTGCTACTCAACACATAGATAACAATTAGAGAATTAAATAGACTCAAAGTAGTTTTTATTGCAATTAATCAATTAATTAATACATTACCGTGTTTATAATTAGCTATTGATTTCCGTGTTATTAATTTTACATTCGTTACCACGCGCGTAAACAACATCATGTTATGAAACTGTTTTGTCTTCTTTATATGTTGATGTTTATTATCAACAGTGAAAATGATTCTTCTGTAATCATTTATTTTGATCGCTACCTCACTTTTTGCATTTTCGGAAACCGTCAGTCCACGAATTTAAGAACCCACGAACATGTAAAATTTCA
Organism: Limnoperna fortunei; assembly: GCA_944474755.1. Classification (NCBI taxonomy): domain Eukaryota; kingdom Metazoa; phylum Mollusca; class Bivalvia; order Mytilida; family Modiolidae; genus Limnoperna; species Limnoperna fortunei. The sequence goes on along the minus strand of OX104124.1, from coordinate 17,533,263 downwards.
CCAAACCACGAAAATTTATACCAACGAATTTAAGTACTTTCACAGTATATCGTGGGGGCCAATTTTTAATGGGGGAGGAAGTCAGAGTACCCGGAGAAAACCCGACATTCAGTAGGAAAACTGGCAATCGTCAATTAAGATTTGGAGTCGAGGATACCCTGCCTGCCTTAAGACTCCAACCCGCAACCTCAGTGTTGACAGACCACACGACATGAACCTCTTGGCCACCGAGGCCCTAAAATGCCGAAGAGAACGCCTGCATTAAGCAAATACCTGGTCCTGTAAGCCCATTATTTTAAGACCCCTATGTATTGAAATAAACAAACCTGTAAAAAAGGGCACCTGTCTTATTGGAGAGGCTGTTTGCTCTCCCTTGACAATTTGTTATAACACGTTTCACTTTATGTGCAATTAATGATTTAAATGCTCCAACTCATACAGATTGTACAGGAATATATAAATAATAATAGCATCCAATTAAAACCACTGGTTCTGTTAAGATATCAAACTGTGACTCCTATTACATGTTTAATTTGCCTGAGGTTCAAGATTATTCACTAATCAATACAGATTAACACTGTTTTACTTTATCCATAATGCTTAACCTTCCCATGTTTGTAGTTGATTCATTACACTTGCTGATAAATTGGGTTTTTAGCTGTTTCAGGTTACTATACACTAAAATACATTTAAATTATTAAATCAATTTAAATTTTCCGATTTGACACCGATTGGCCCTATTGTGTTTCATTTTTATGATTATTTTATTAAGACTGAACGGATCTTCCTAAGTTAATTATCCACAAACTTTCAACTGTAATTAAATGTAATTTTCTTGGAATACAAAGAATTTGACACTCGCACCAAGAAGGTAAGGTAATTACTTCATCATCAGGTCTCCAACGACCTGCCGATATCAGAATTAGTGCAAGCTTCAATAATAAGATGGGATTAGCCGTGGTTTAATAAAGAAACTCTGTCAGAATCCGATTGAATCTTCTTTGTGGAGGGAATTAAGTTCAAAGCTTGACAGATGTAGGGATTATATGGATGCCGGCTTTGTGTCGACTATATCAAGCATTAAATTTTAATCCGTCTTTCTTTCTCCGCAATCCAGGTAGATAAGTCCATGGTAAGGCAGATGTTTGCTGGATAACGAACAGCAAATCGGATTAACACAGCTGTAGTTGAATAGATTTGAATTTTATTAAATTTCTCATAATTCTGTATAACAAACTCTTATTTTTATTTGCTTGACACTTTTTTCTCAGCACAAGTAAACAATGATTCCCAGGATTTTATCCATAAAAACTGAAATCTTAAAATAATCATTTTATAATTAAATTAAATAGATTATACCCAGGTTCCTAATCCTATGACAGAATCTATAGTTATATAAACAAAATTCTGTCTTTAAAAATGCCATGATAAACAAAAAAGATATCTACATGTATTTTTTGTGTAATCTGGACAAAATAAATATATAAAAACAGTTTTACCCTTAAGGGAGCCTAGCAATGTATAAAAAAAAGAACCATAAGCATGTTTTAAAAAAATCCTTGGACCTGGCCCTTCCGGCCTGTCAGATACTGTACTGAAAGGTAATGGGACGGACAGGGTCTGTAGTCGGGACATTTTTACTGTCATAGGAAAATGAGAGGAATGTAAGATATGTCGTCCTCCCCCCTCTAAACAATCTTCTTGGGTTTAAACCATGTTAACCTGGAAATATATAAAATGAACTACTAGCAGAAACTAGTGAGAATTCTGGTTTTGAATGCTTTAGGTAGTGGGACAGCGTATTTTGAATGCTTTAGGTCGTGGGACAGCATATTTTGAAGTCTTTTTTTGTTTTTATTTGAATACTGCTTAACACCCCTTTCAGCAATTTTTCAATTTTTCAGCATTATCATGGCAACCAGTTTTTATTGGGGGAGGAAGCTGGAGTACTCGGAGAAAACCCCAACCTTCGGAAGAAACACTGGCACTCCTTGTCAATTAAGACTGCAGTGAGAGTCGAACCCCCAACCTCAGTGTTGACAGACCCCCTTATCAATAGTACAGGAACAATCCTTAACCACTCGGCCACAGAACCCCCTATTCTGAAGTCTTTAATGCTTCTGTGAACATTCTACCAAGAACACCTAACAAACCATTTTACTGGGTAATGTAATATAACAGACACTTAATATGGACTTTCTAAAAATAACATAGAGTGTTTAATGTGTAAGATTTAACACTGCTTTTTAGCAATTTTAGCACCTAATTATCCCACTAACATGTGCACTTGGCATGATCTACACTTTGGTATAATGACAAAAAAAGGGCGTTTAAATGTTTAAAATTAATATTAAAACACAAGCAAAAATCTCTTTCATCATTTTCAATTGCAATTTTTTCAAATTAATGGGGTCGATTAACTTTTCTTAAATTTATTATAATTCATTAATTTTGAATTTCAATTTCAATTAATTTATTTCAAACTGTGCTAACTCTTTGTAAATATATTTACATTATATTTCACAGTACATTTCTGACATTACATTACATTAAAGATACCCACACTTTCCAAGTTTCCCTTTTCCATAAAAAGCTACATATAATGATAAGAGACTAATCTCTGATTTTTATTATCATATTTTCATGAGAATCAAATAGTGCCAACAAAAATTAATAATATCGCTTGCAAAAATCTGTAAGTATTTCATTACCAAGTAATAAAATGGTGTTAAAATACTGTAATTTCACAATTTTGAGCTGTTAGCAATGTTGGATAACTTTTGAAGTGTTAATATCATAATTCCGTGCTGATGGTTTATCATTTTCATCACCAATGTTAAAAAACTCAGCAAGAGCAGCATGTCTTCTGAATGTTTTATTGCATAGTTATAATCTCTATATTTTAAAGAAATATTAATGCGATAAAATTTTACGATTTGTTATAAATCTATTTTACAAAGCATACTAATTTTCCATTTAGCTGATAAGAAAATCAAAAATTTCATTTAATCTATTGAATTACAAAAAAAAAAATCCCAAAAATGCTGAATGAGAGACCATGTTGACCTCATCAAAGAATTAGTCGAAAACTTCATGTGTGTTTTAATTAAGCTAAGCCCCACCCATACAAATAAGCTCTTTATAGTGGTATTGTGGTAACTCATTAAATTCATCAAAATTAAAGAAATCTCCTGTTCATCAAATGCTGCAGTAAGTTAACTTCTGTAATTAGTAATTGGAATTATCCTCTATAAATAAGCTTTAGGGGAGCAGTCATTTACTTGTGTTACTCGTTATCTCTATTACAGACAGAAAAATAACCCATTAGGGAGCAGATTGCCATTGGTATAAATTGTTGTCCATCCAAAATATAGTCAACTTTATAGAAACAACTGGATTACAACACAAGAGTCACTATAAATAAACAGAATAAGAACAACTAAGCTACATGTATATTTCATCAGTCACTCAAGGTCAATGCCTTACATGTTAATAGTCCCAATTGTAGTAATAAAAAAAAACACTTAGAAGATTAAAAGGGTTGACAAAAATTATGCCACAGGCAATAAAATCATTAAATCTAGGTAGGAATATATTTGAACAAGATTTTATTTTATATTTTTTTTATATTACAAATTGGGTACTGTACATTTATATTTGGGTCAAATACCAGCAACATTAAAACTTATTGAGTTAAACTGTTATGCTAAGCCTAAGAATTTTTTTAAATTACAATGACAAAAGAAAAACTCAAGCCTTGATTGGATGAAATTAAGAATGAATTGTAATAAGGGCAGATAGTTTATTTTACTTTTTAATTTCAAAAACACTTATAATTTTAGTGGTAAGCAAAGTTAAAATATAATATTCATTTTTTTAGATACCCTTCTAAAATTTGTTTTGGTAAGTCAGATTCTGCAGGTACACCTGTAACCAACAAATCAAATTCCCGGAAACAGGAAGTGATGGATTTAGGACAACCTCTATCCTGGTTAACTTACACGACAGCGCATGCCGAGTATACTAAGACATTTGAACTATGTGCTCTTAAAGATACTGATATTACATCATCAAGCTCAAAGGAATCATAACGGAATATCTGCTCATAACGGCTAAGGACCTAAATGTGCAAACAATATCATATATATTAACAGTTGTAAATTCCACCGCTACAATTAAATCTATTTCACAAATCGTAAATATTACTTACATCATCAAAGAGGCACAAAATAATCTAAGTGAGATAAATGCTTTAAAGCATCTTAAGGATGTTAATAGTCAACAGAAGGTTCCGTTTACTGGATCTCCCAGTCTTAAGAGGTACATGAAAAACAGTTGGTGCGATCGCTTTAACAGAACGAAATTAACACATCGACGTTCTAATCCTGACAAGAAATTGATTATAACCCTAATAGATTTACAACCTCATCAAAGAATATGATTTCAGTTATTCTTATGCAACTAATTAAGAATCAAATTATTTCTAGATGGCGCTTACTTAGCATCAAAGATGCAAGGATTATAACCAATTTGGCCCTCCCGTCGTTTTTCATTCTGATAATATCAAAATCATATTTTGTGGACAAGCAAATACTATTATTATAAGATATACACCTTAAGATTAAGTGGCAAGTATGTAATAGCTACTTCAAACAAAATCTTGAAGCGAATCACATTATATAACCTAATATAAAACGCTACTGGGATTACAATTCTAGTAACTCGCTCTTTGTATTTGACACTGTATGTAAAGTTTCCATTTACTTATTCAAATTAGGAAGCTTTGCACAAAACAAAAGCCACATGTTGCCTTAAGCCTCATTGTGAATTATGGGTCCTATTGATATACATGTATAGCAGTTTACAATCCACTGTTTGTATTGCTTCATGCACTATTATGAAAATTTCTTCACCTACATTGTTTGGTTGCATGCTTAACTTGAAATATATCATAATGAAGTTAGTTTTCAACCCTCCGTTTCTGAAGAGTATGATTTACCAGAGTTATTTGCCCTTTCACATTCTTCAATGCCTTGGAAAAAAACAGTTTTTATTTACCTCTCTATCTCAGCAGTATAAATTAAAAAAAACCAGTGGGGATAAAAACGAAATAAATCCTGAAATTGCCAAAATATTTCCGTGACTTTAAATAAATTTTATTTTATTTTATTTATTTGTATTTTCATGCACTTGGGTAAAAAATTCCCCAAAACAAACGATTTACATATTGAACAAATACAACAAACATAAAAGATAGATTATTCAAATATAAGAATCTTCTTACTAATATTTTTAATTCATTCACCAATCCGGTCCTGCTAATGCCCATTTTTTTCTTCACTGAAGTACACAGCTACAAGTGATGGAATATTTTATTTATAATCTACAGTGAAAAAAAGTGTTAGTATTTCTTTGTGATGACACTAAGAGCCCCCTATACTAGTAGTACCATTTACAGGTGATGACAACAGGAGGATTAACAAACATACAAACAAAATACATGACATTTCAGATGTCTAATTTATGTAGATTTTTTAAATATTTTAATACTTTCACATGAGAATATTCCATCTGTGTTTTTTTTTAATAAAAAACAACTTATGCAAATAATTTGTCTTTTGTTGTTCAATCTCATCATGTTGTGCGTGCAGTATCTAAACAAGGGTCTTCCTCATCCCAAATACATGTCATTTTTAAAATATTATTCTATTTTTTAATTATGACAGGAATAAATTCAAAGGATTATCAAAAACAGCATGAAGTAATCTTTTTTAATCTGTCTTAAAATTTTAAAAAGATTTAAACAAATTTTCCCCAACGTAGAAAATTTCAAAACAGAATAGAAAAGACCAGATTTCTACAAATTTGATAAGCAAAAAATTTACCATAAGTACTCAAAAACGATGGTTTCTAATGTGTGATAATCTTTAGAAGTAGGCCTAAAAAATGTGTTAGGGTGACTTGTACCTACATAAAATTCAGTGGCTATACACTTTTTTTAATAGCATCTTTTTGTTAAAAACACTGTTCATCCCAGAATATATTCTGCCCAAAAAAAAAAAAAAAAAAATTTAAAAAAAATGAAAGAAAAAATGACTGAAAGTTATAAAAACATTACCTAACATAATTTTTGAAAATGCGCCCTAAAACACACACATTTTTTCAGACCTCGCATACTAAATTTTTACAGGATTAATCTTGGTGACAAGAAAAAATCCCATTGACAAAAGTTACAAGTTTCTTGTCATACTTCTTATTTATTAAAAACCCACGATTATGTATTACATATTTCCTAATCTTACAAGAGGTTTCTTCCTAAGCTAGCCTTTAATATCTAATTGTTTTCCAAATTCATCCTTATAAAAATATTTATCACTGGAGAATTACCTATTTTTGGCAAGCCCAATTATCTCCTTAGGAAAATCGTAACATGGGTACTTAACCGCTGAAAGTTTAATCCTGGATTAAGTTTAAACTCATCGACAGGAAAACACACATCATGCAGACAGTGGAGGGTTCTAAATGTCAGCGTAAATGACTAGCTAAACCGTTGTATGGCCGAGATCCAATTAATGGGGATTAGCAATATTAAGAATTTTCTCATTTTGTGCCTACCCTCAATTCCTTCCAATCACTTAATTTGAATGTTAAACAGGGACTTATCTCAAGTGCTTTGCGTATAAGAGAAAAATAACACGATGAAAATGACCGCTTAAGCCTAACTCAGTATAAATAGGATTTCTATCTCCTCTACAAAAGATGCATTCATTTTCGTCAACTTATCTAAAATGGGGCTTTAACACCCCATTGATTCAAAAAGAATTAATCCGTCAGCAATTTGGATCGAACTCTCTCAAGCGTTTTAATATTTCTAATATTCACTATCAGTCCGATGACAAAGGATTTAGTCGAAATGAAAATATCAGTGTAAAGGATTAGTGACAAAATGAGTATTTTTCAGATAAGTAAACAAAATTATGGTCGAATCTCTAATCCTTCTTTACCCATAATCCCCTGGGCTGATGGATCAGCACACAGAGGAGGTAATATCTTGGTTTGTTTGCGAAATATCGAGAATAAATCATTGAGTTTACACAGTTTACTGTCTTCTGTGGGCAATAATTCTAAGTTTGTATGATTGTTAAGAAAAATTTATCAATTTATTGATAATCCGATTGGCAGCTACTTAGACGTCGACAAAAAAATCTGTCTATGTTCTGACCATATATTGCACTTTTTTGACAATACAATACATAGATTTAATCCATGACTGCTCTTTGCATCTAAACACATATTGGTTTATTTTACTCTTTTTTTTTAAATTATGAACTTTACTGGGAAAGAGTTTGATTTCCACTTTTAAGGGTGGCTTAAAACCATTTTGTTGTACTTTGTACAGCCTTAGTTTCAACATAAGTAATTAAACAGAAGTTAAGCTTCAAAAAAATACATCAGAATGCTTTTTTATTGTTTGATTTAAATGATGTTTGATGTCACTATCAGCAATTTTTAAGCTTTATATTGGCATCCTGTTCTTATTGGGGAGGAACCCAAAGTACCTTGAGAAAACCTCCGATCTTCGGTAAGACAATTCTTGTTAGTGAAGATAGTATTGTCAGTGTAATAAGTTTTTCTAATAAAAGTACATGTGTGTGTTCTAAATACTAACTGGTCAAATCTGCCTATTCAGTCAACTATTCTGTTATAATTTATCCTGTATTAAGTGGACATAACCATCAGAAATAGGTTAAACATTTTTTTGTAGGTAGGTACACACCAACCTCTATTATCTCCCCTGTCTATTCTCTCTATACAAGCAGACACTTATATAATGTAGATCTTAAACAGAGTGAGTTTGGATCCTAGTAAAGGTAAAACAGATATACCTGTAATAATATCCCATCCTTAATTCTTGCTGTCAAACATGCCCAAGTGCTTCCCGTCTTCGAAGTGGGGGTATGTAACATATTCAGAAATACATTCGTCAAATTCAATGTTTACAATAAGTTTAATAAAAAATTAAGTTTTTTAACAAATCCTGCACAGTTGTGCTTCATCCCCTATAATTTCCTAAATTATTACGCACAATATTTACTTTATAAAACTAGGCTTTGGATTAACTAAATACATTTAATACTTCTTCGTGGATATTTTACAAATAATTTCTTTAACTCTTTGACACAGCTTTCTGAAGAAAAATAAAAAAACGCAGACAATTTACCACAGTTTGTAAGGCACAAAACACCACTAAACTACTACAAATGTATCTTGTGCAAATACAGACGATCATCAAAGTGATTTAAATGTTTTAAAAGTTTGTGCCATGTTATTATGATGAGTGGCTCTGCTGTCTTGGTTTATAATCATCGTTTAAGTTTCAATAGGATGACAGCCACACCCACGTAATCCTGGCATATTTTTTAAAAATGGCTCCCACAAAGACCATTGTGCCGATATAATCTGCCGAGGGGATCTTATTCATCCAATAAATACTATATAATTTCAAATAAAATTTTAAAGGTCTTTATCTCTTCAAGTGTCAATTTTATTAAAATCAACATGAAATAATCTTCATATTTTAGTTTCCTTTAATAATTCATTGAGTACATAAAATGCTTTGTTCAAAAAGTCCATCACGACGTCCCATGCAAGATTAAGAAAAACCTCACTATATCCTGATCTGAATATAAAGGTTTTTATGTTAATAAATTAATTTGAATATAATATAATGTCACATGACTGGTCCACATTTTAGAAATATTATAAAAATTATATTAAAATTAATTTTCCAAAATATTACAAAATCTACTTAAGTCAATTAAAAGGCCAAATAAGTTGTGTGCCAAAAAAATTATTTTCTGTTCAGTCACTATGCATTGTAAAAGAACCACTGGTAGTAAATCTCATTTTAGTTGCGGTACAGTAGCTCTTTAGGTTGTTTGAATATTTTTGATTTGGCGGACCATATTGTTGGCCAAATAAAAAAAATGTTGAAGAACCTAAAGAGCTACGGTTCCGAAGCTAATATAAGTATTTTTTATAATTATACTTGCAATAAAAAAAATTAATACTGCAGTTAACAAAATTGATTAATGGTGTACCATACTAAAGATCTTCTCAGATCAAGTAAAATAGGTCATGTCTGAAAAAAAATTATTTTAAAGAAACTCTTTATAGTCTAAATTTGTATTAACAGCTTAAATTAAAATTCAATTAAGATTAAGCTAGATACTGATGCAATATAGTGATATCCTTAAGAATTTGAAATATGATTTGTGAAATGTATCTTAATGTTAATCTAGATTTTGTCTCGAAATCGACAGCTGTAGACTGGTAACTCCTTATATTGAACTAGAAACATTCCACTTTCTGTGGGTTTATTTGAATTTTTTTTTTGGTACAAGTTTTCTTCCCTTGGTTTAGGAACAAAGAAACAACGATGCCAGGGAGTATTCAGTAAATTATACATACAAGAAGGACATAGCCCATCGTTGAACAAAACAGACACACAACACAAGAACAGAAAATTGAGAAAGATGAACCCAACTTTAAGAAAAATTTGCTGATTTGTGAATACAAGAGGTCCTTTAAGAACAACAAAGCATGTGTACATGTATATTGTTAACCAATATAATTCATTTGTTGCTAGACCCACGAAAATCCTTGAAAATAAGTGTACACATGTATAGCAATGAACCAACAGTGTAATATGTACATGCTTTGAAATTTGGGACATGCAGAAAAACTTTCATTCATTTCATCAAAGTTTATTAAACTACAAAAAAAATAGGCAAACACTTTACAAATTTTTTTTTTTTTTTTAATATTTGCAACATTTAAATCTTTAATATTTTTTGCCATTTGTGTTTTATATTTTCTACGTTGGCTATCAAAATTTAAATCTATGTCATACAACTGCAAATACAAAACAACACAAGGACATTTACAGACAGACCACTATCAGGTCTTGTCTTTATTTGTTTCTTTCAATCAAAATTTTAATCTGTGGCATCATACTTCAAATTATACAATAAAGTAGCAACTGGCAACGATGGACTCCCGAAAGAATCATTCCAGGGGAACAAGCCTTACACCAACAAACTCTAAACAAATAAAACGTCGTAGGATCTGTCACTAAATGTAATTACCTCTGTCTGATCTCTGGGATTTATTCTCATAAAGTTGTTAGTTTTAGAATTTCCGAGGAACGTTATTACTTGCACAGGATTATCCTCGGATGTCAAAGATAATATCATCAGAAAATTGAACCTTAATCTTTGGCTCAGTCCAACTAAACACCCTTAAATCCCCGGGAAATTACCTTTCCTGATCTGTAGAGGATAAATTCGTAAAAACACATTAGTATGAAAATCAGATTGACAATATCGGCCACGAAACAAAATGTTGAATAATTCCATCGAAATCCTTTAAGTTATATTTTGCTATGTTTATATGATTGTAAATATGAGTTTTAGATCGGAGCGTTATGTCTTATCAACGTCATTTTCTGTATTTAAGTCGTAACATCTTGAATAGTTCTGTTTTGGGTTTAGTCCGTAATCCTTCTATTTCATTTCGGAGTTATAAATAATAAATTTACAATTACGTAGGATAACTGGTATCACTGAAATAAAGATAGCCTTAAATCAAATTCAAACATTTTGATGGAAAATGGAAAATTTACATCTTAATCTCTGCAAAAATACAATTTATTTTGTATTTTGAGATTTGTTACTTTAAACATGTTATGTCATCGGGCTAATTTGGTCCACATAGTACTGCAAAGACCCACATTAGGATTTGTTGCTTCGACTCAATTATGAAGGCATGACTAAAGAAAATTCCCTGTCCTTCAATTTTCGAACGTATAAATTTTCTTTTGCTTTTTGAAATTGAAAATTTCAGGATGGTTAAGGTATGTGTGCATATATTACTATTGTGATCACACAAACCAAAGGTGTTGCCACTATTCTTGTGAACTGGAGATTATAAACAAAATTCTCTCAAACTCACTACTAAATGTAGTAACCAATGAGTGCTCATTTTAGCTGCTTCACAAAGCTCAATTCTCAATCGCGACCAAATACTCCATACTTTTTCAAGTGGCAGTCAAAATTTGTTCCTGTTGGTCCATTTCTGTTCATCATTGATTTAATGTTTATAAACTTGTTCTTTGCCTGAATATAGATAAAATACTGCCAAAATACTTCCAACAAATCTCCCCCCTCCTCAAGCATATGGATCTGACAAATTCATACCAGAATATTGGGACTTAACATTTTTGTGCCAGCCATACGTACCGACAACTTGAAAAAATTTGTCTCACCATATCTAAATTTGTCCAACAGGTCCTGTGGTTAGGCACATTTCTTAAAGACTGTTGTTGATGGATTTAACTTTGGTGTTATTGTTTTGCTAAATGTCTACGTTTAACCTGTTAATCAAGTCTAGTGTTCATAACTGTGACTTTTTACAAGTCACCAAACTAATGAGTAGAATTTTTATTGGCTGAACACCAGAACACATTGATACATGAAAGTAGGTGCCTAATTGCAACTGGCAGCAAAAATGTGTCCTTTATTACTGGAAATGTTTAGTAGCTGAAGTACTGTATACACATTGTCATTTCATTATAGTGTTCAAGGTTCGTAAGCCTGTTATTGATCACATGAGGTTAACTGAACACAGGGTGTACTGAACTCAAATCTTAATTAATCAGGATTACAAGGTGTTCTGCCAAAGGTTGGGCATTTCCTCGTGGTTCTTCATCAAATAAAAACTGGATGCCATGATATTGTTGAAAAATTGCTGAAAGGGCTGTTAAACACCATTCAAACAAAAAACTAGAGGCTCCAGTAACCTTAAATTGTTTACCTGAACACAAATGACTTCAACTATATTTAATTTTTTGCAATTTATAGTTTCAGTCTAGTTTTTATAGCTTTTAAGTTACTGGGCAAAAACTTAATATTTCTTCAAACATTTTGGTTAAGCACAATAACTCCTATAACGTGCCATAAAAAAATTAAATGCAATGCTTGTCCTTTAGGTTAATTCAGTAATTTATATTTTGACTCTAGGTTTAATGTGTTATAGACTTTAATTTGTAATAAAAAAATTAGCAATGAAAGGTCAATAATTCACAAAAAGAGTTCTCTAACTATTTTGGACAATGATTTGTAGGCCTTGCTTTGCTGATCATTTGTGCAATTTACAGTTCACAGTTCAGCTGTTATGGCATTTAAGTTACAGGACAAATTTCACCACATGTTTTTTATTAAAGGGCAATAACTCATATTAGGAGTCGTCAGACAATTTCAGACCAATAATGTGAATTGTAGAACTTGTATTGCTCATCCTTTTTGCAATTTACAGTTTCACTCTAGCTGTTATAGGTTTAGGTTACAAAATGAAAAATTTAATAAAAATCATCTTTAAGGGCAATAACTCTTATAAGGAGACATCTGACTATTTCAGACCAATAAAGTGAATTCAAGGACTTGCATTGCTGATCATTTTTGCCATTTACGGTTTCACTCTAGCTCTTATAGTTTTTTAGTTATATAGTAAATTCTGAATATTTGGTCAAAAATCATCATTAAATGACAATAACTGCTACAGGAAGCCCTTACACAACTTCACACTTATAGCAACTATTGTAGACATTAATGTGAGCTAAAAACGCAGAAATGCTTTTATGCTCATTATTTTTTACAAAATAAAAGGGGTTCCACAGGGGCTGGATGGAAAATGCAAAATCCCCTTGAGCTTGTAGTGTGTGTGTAAAGAGGACCAGTACTTATAAACAACAAGTAAAAAAAACGGCAGTTACTACTATGTGCTATAGAAATATGATTAATGCATTGAAAGTAACAGAATGAGTTCCATTTATATATATCTCATATATCTATAATTTGTACAGTAAATAATTATAGTTGTACATACTAAACAGGAATTCAGAGTCCTGAGAGGATCCATCACATTGTCTGACAGAATAAAATCTACCCAGCATTAATACTTACCTATTTATTTTAATTTTAGCTACAGTTAAAAATTATATTAACACCCAGGACTCACTGATGTAATCATTGCCTGAGGGGAATAAAATCAACCCAGGGGTCCAATTACCATTTTCCAAAATATCTTAATAAAAACCTTAATTTCCTTAAAACAACACAGGAATTAAGAAAATCTTAGAAAATTAAGGTCTTGATGTTGTATATAATGTTGTGTGTCCAACTGGTGTCTTTTCTATATGATTAAATGGTTTAATGGAAAATGCACTATGTGTAAAATGATTAACTGTTCAACCAGTCCACAGTGGGAGTGGCACAGGGTGAGCACAACCTGGAAGTTGTCTACCATGCCCACTCTAGAGTGGACCTCCTTTTCATTGGCTTTTTCATAGAACATGCCACAGTGGGAGTGGCACAGGGTGGGCAGGTCTTAAAACTTGTCATTTTATTCCATTTGTAAATAAAAATAAACAGAAAAGCATAGTGGACAGTTGTGGGCTGCCACAGTGCATGGCTGGATAAAGTCAAATCCACCTTATCTGTACTGTAAGCAGAGATCTTTGTGCATAGATCTAAAAATACAGTCTGCTTTGAAAAATTATCACTTTCTTGTTGTATTCATAGATATAATGATGACCACCATTCTCTGTCAGAAATGTAGGCATGATGTCATTTGACTGAAAATAATTTCCAACATGTTGTAATATATTTCCTGACATATTACCTGTTGTCGGACTTGTTGGCTGACTTTTTGCTTGGTGATTGACATGATGCGGTGTTTTGATTTTCGATTGGTCTTTAGATACAAGCGACAGTGAATCTTCCATGATCTGTTTGTGGACCTGAAAAAAGTAATGGTACAAAAAGAAATATTTTAAAGGTCTAAACCCAAATAATAAACCTTTAAAAATACAACTCTATTAGGCTGTAAATGTTAACATCTTATAACTGAAAATAGAACTATTTAAAGCAAAGAATGTCTGGATTAATAGTAAGAAAAATACTGTATGCAAGGTAAATTTAGACAGATCAATTTTTCACACTATCAATGACAATCATACATTTTATATTGATCATGTTGATTGATTGATTGTTGTTTTACATCCAGCAAGAGAAATTTCAGCTATATTCAGGACATGATAATAAGAAAAATTTACACATTTTATTATAAATAACCAATTAATATCCCTACCTCAATACTAAAACAAGATCTCATACAATAGTATGAGGATATATAAAGATTGAAATGTAATTAAAACAATAAAAAGTATGCAATATCACAATTAGCAGAATAATCAAATTTTGCTATATAAATTAATTTGTTTGAAAAACTTTAAAATTGTGTCACCTGCGATTAAGTTTAAATAAATTTAAATATGTATCTACAGTATAGAAATGTTCCCCCCCCCCATTACATACATTTTATAACATGTTTAATGTGTAACAAAAACAATATAACAATTAACAATATATTTTCATGAAAAATCTGAGACAAACTTTTAAATTAATTTTCATTCATTCCAATTTCTTGTTCAGAAAAAATATTTGAATGTCTTTAAAGCTACTTGTACATAACTAATTCAAAGAATGGATACATTATAAATCAATAAATACTTGTTTTAAGTTGATCCAATTGGCTCTGACCTACGGCCAAAGAATAACAAGATTTTTGAAACTTTTTGTTCATTTAATATCGTAATAATGCTTTTGCTACTAAATTGTGTCTTCTGGAATTTAGGAAGAAGTTGTCTACCTTTCTTGTCATTTCACAAATTGTGGACTGCGGAAACAGCGCACAAACGTTTTGAAAAGGGTGGCATATATACATGTAATTAACAGCACTGTGATTCTACCTCAAGTTACAGAATTTTGAAATGCAAGCAGACCCATTGATTATCTTCACATATTTATCTAATGCATTCAAAGTCAAGTCTTTTTGTTTTATAAGTAAACATTGGTTAACTGTTTTTTTGACAATATGGATCTGATTGGTTTACATTTAAATTTCAATAAAAATTATTATCTATGCTGCAAGTAAAAGAAGGGCGTACAGTTTGATATGTAGTTGGAATCTGAGGAATAAATTTAAACAGGAATCTACTGCTACAAGTTGATTGATTGAATGTTTGTAACCATCCAGTGTCTAATATTTCACCTTCATTCGGGACAAGAACAAATTTATGAACCAGCAAAAAAAAAGAACGATTTTGTCACCAATACAAGAGCTAGAGGAGGGGACAGGTGTGGTCATAATTCATTCTGAAGAAGAGGCAAATATCATGAGTCACAGAATATAACAAAATATCCATTCGGAGATAATGAATAAACGTACCCCATTCCTGCGTGTAAAAGTAAAAATGCAAAACAAAAGATTTTTTTAACAACAATAATCTACACTGTAAGTAGAATTTAAAATGGATAATTCTTTAACAGGAACCAATTTACAAGTGTATCTGTTAAGAAATAATTTGTCCATGGATATGTTCATGATTTTATAAAAAAACAAGGACTTGTATCAAGATTTATTTCAAATATTTTAAAATATACATGATTTATTTCAAATATTTTAAAATATACATGCACACAAATAAATGTATCTATCAAGAAACTATGGTTTACCACAAAATTTCATACGCAGTCATAAACAATTTTGAAAAATTAACTCAATAATGTTGTTTATTGAAATAATATTCCTAACAAGGAATTCAAAAACGTATCATGTTGTTTATTAGTTACCTTGAATGTCTGTTATATCCTACGAGATGTGTATGATCCAAATAATATTTTTATATTAAAAGGTGCCTGAGTGTTCTTTAATAAATAGGTCATTTACAGAATTAAAATGCTAAAATTCTAAAAAAACACAATCTTCCCTGAGTAGTTGTGGAATGTCCAAATTTTTAAATCAAGAATCAACAAACTAATTTTAAACATTTTTTTTCATAGTCATACAACCCGATTTATGTAAAATATACATTAACAATTTTATGGATAATTAACTACCATATACATGTTAAATATTGTTCACATTATTCATATTTAATAAACAAAATTTCTATCATTTTCACATTTAATAATTTAATTGTATAGTAAATATTAATCAAATCACCTTATCCATATAATTCCTTGATATTGTCAATTTTTCACAATTTTAAGTAGATTTATCAAAAGATTAATCATTATTAAAAATAAAACCATCTGTGACCCTTAATCGTCAATATCAATCTTTGAGCCCATAAGGCAATTGGATTATTCAGGTCGAAATTTACGAACAATAGATATGAATAACCTGTTTGTTTAGTCCAGTATTTGAGGTATTATTATATGATCGATGCTAAGTTTTGTTTGGGGATTAAAAAGGGATTAAAGCCCTGGGGAAGTTAAACACCTTCCTTTATGAATTGATAAGTTAATAACAGAGTTAGGGATAAGCTGATCACACAAAATTGACAATAATTGGTTCAACAATGGGCGACTGGTGCTCATGTAACATCAGGTAATATTAATGCCATTTTCCGAATCTAAATCTTTCCTTCATGTACCTGTGGAAACATGATACCCCCTAATTTCTGTTTTAAAATTATTGTTCTCTAACATATCATTTTAAATAAGTCATAATAATTTGCACATGAAATTTATGGATGCTTCAGATTAAACAATTAATTGTATGGTTGTTAAATGCAGTTTTCAACTCAAAATATTAATTCTTAAGTATTAATATATAAAATAAATATTTGACAATCAGGAAATAAAAACAATGTATAACAGCTTTTTAAAATTTTAAGTTTGATTAACAATTATGATCTGTGCATTAAGTGTGCATATTTTAATGCAGCAATTTCATTAATGTCATCATGCCATAGGCTTATATTAGGAATTTCATCATTTACATTAAAAAACCTTCACCTGTAGTCCAACACATATAATAAATATTAATTTCTGTGCACATGTACATATACATATATAAGCTGTTTTTGTCTTTTTCTCCAATTACTTCAGCTTGTGGTCTTTTTTTATGGATCAAAATTGACACGGATCACTTTATAATTTCTTGAAAATTTATAATTTAGCATGCATTATTAGAGTGGTTATTTTTTCACTATTAAGCAAAAATCTAATAGTACAAGAAAAATGCTACAGTGTAAATGTAGTTTTAAATTAATAATGTACATGTTAGATACAAGAAAAGAGGCTTCATTTTCCTACAAGACAGGTACTGGGTAATAAATTTAGTTTGAACATTTTTCTCTGCCTTACTATTCAAATAACAAATACAAAATTGTGTCCTATATAATATACCTATTGAACCTGTACACATAATTTATTAATCTTAAACTTTCTGATAATTTAGGACAAGAATTAACAAACCTCCTTTTATCTCAACTTTGAGAAATGATCATCTGTTCTTTTTATCTTAGGGATAAGTAAAGATTAAGGTTATTTATTTCTAATCAGCTCATAATTCTTTATGGACAGAAATAATCCTCTACAATTTCACTAATCCTGGATGATGAGAACGAGTATTATTAAAATTTTGTTCCAGAAAAACTAGGATCTTGACTTAAATCACATAGTAAAATGGTATACATGCCTAAAAGTTTATGTCATGTTTTAAATACATGTGTATCCATTTTCCTGTGTTGAGACAAAAACAGATTACAGTAAAATATCCAATTAACTTATAATATAGAAAATATAACATTTTTGATTTGTACAGAAAAATAGTAGAAATAAAATAATCAATAATTAAACATTTTTTAAGACACCTCATATATCCACAAATGACAGATATTCCAAATTCGTGTAAGTATTTACTGCTATTACATAAATTATTTGTGATTTTCAGGATAAAGGAACACTCATTTAAAGGTGCATGTTCATATATGTACATGTATCTCTAACGTCAAACCTTTTGAATATAACCCTACTCATTCATTGTATAAAGTTTGCTTTTTTTACTTTCTTAACCGAGTAGATTAAAAACTTTTCAAATGGAGAATTTGCTGATCTAATAATTTATGTGTTACAATGTATACATACAGAAGAAATGGTTTAAGAAAGTACCGTGTGAGTATTTTTTTTTGCAAGTAACAATTACCATATTTTGTATATATTTGGAATCATAATACTAGTATAAGTTGTCTTTTTTTAAACATCTCAATAAAAAAAATTCTAACAGGGCAAAGTAGTCCTTAATACACCTTAAATATATTAAGAAAATCTATATACTAGTATGTGACAAAAAAAAAGAACTTTGTATTTAAATTGAAGACAGAATATTATGACAAGAAACACAAAGATCAACCAAAGTTTGATGTTTTCAGAAGATTAACCGATACAAATTATAAAGCTGATTATTGATTGACTGATTGCTACTTTATATCCAGTAAATAAAGCTGTTTAAAGTCTGAACGTCTTAACATGATTTTTTGCAAAAATAAATGTATTAAAAAAAGCACACAAATTGGATCATTACTTTCTTTCTTGATTGATAGGATGTTTGCTTTACATCCAGCAATAAAATATTTTGCTACATTCAGGACAAGAACAAGTTAATATACAATATAGAAATCTAATGTGCATTATCTGGTCAAGATTTGCAATTGGGCACAAATTATTGTATTGACCTATACTCTGAAAAGTATTAACTGGGTTATGAACTGATGTATTTCATATTCGAAACATTTTAATTTTCATTACACGATTTTCATATATTAATGCATAAAAGCAATCATTGTACATTTTTGATGAGATACTGTTTGAAAATTACACTCGTAAACATGATGAATGTCAGGTGTGAAATATTAATAAGAAATATACAAACAAGAGTAAGATTATTAAGCAAAATTAACATGATTAAATATACAGAACAAAGAGATAACGAAATAAATCTGTGAAAATAACATGACTTGTCTGTCTTCTGTTGATTGATTCATTATACTGTTATACAAAGAAACAATGACAGTAATTAATCAACTAATGTGACATGAAAATACAAGATCATGTGCATTGGTCCGTGACAGCCAAGCTTGACAAGAAAAAGATGTCTAAATCCCAAATCTGAAAGGTATATCCTAATGGTATTTTAGATTACCTGTCCTGCCTCTGTATTGACAGCTGTGTGGACATTTGCTGCCACCCAGGCCTCCGCAAAAGTCTCCATAGCCGCATGAAAGTCCATTATAACTTCGTAGATTCCAAAACAGGAAAATTGTCCCAACGTTATAACACAATATGGTATAAGTGAATGGGATGCTAGTAGATGCTGAAATCTTCAACTTTCATCCAAGTTCCACTATTGAGTTTACCAACAATTTGTCTTGACAAAGTATCACGAATGCACGCGCACTTTGCCGTGTAATGTCAGACATGAGTCTCTCGTGTCTAACATTATTGTAAACAACGAGTCCCTAACCATGGCCAGATATATTCATTCTTCGGTTAAGAGGATTAAGGAGCTTCTTCACTTATCAATAAATGATAGTCCGCAGAACTATTTCGACAGGTGCGTGCATTGGTATTTCAAATTATCATCATTGACAATTAACATACTGGATAATTATTAGCCCATTAGGCATTTATATGCAAATTTATTGTTAATTTTTGCAATAAAAATTTTAAAAGACCAAATATCAAAACAGTGGCGCAAGGATACAGACACTTCACTAAGCCGGAAAAGAAATACACAAAAGATTAACAGTACATTTAACACAGTCGATAGAACGTTTGAAACCCTAAAAACCAATGACAATATTTAAGCATTCTAAAGAGACAGATTAGCACAAATTGCCACAAATCAACAAATTCAAGCAAGAAAATTTCGATTTATTTATGCAAAATTTAATGGTTACCTTGAAACATTTTATATTTTTAATTGAAGAAGTGTCAAATTAATGAATAAACCGGCGTAAACATTATTGCCTAGAATAGTTATTAAAAAGTAGGAAGATGGCGAGTCTAGCATTTGTTGTCGTGTTGGCATGTCTGACAGCCAGCAGTGCTACTAAATATAAAGAAGGCGATAAGGTAACGTGCAATAAAATTTATCTACTTTTAATTAGACAAGTAAAATTTATTTGCAGGTGGTCACCTTCTTTATCATTAATTATAGGCTGTATGTGGTATTGTATCTGCCTTGCCCTTACTAAGCCTTACTAGGCCTTACCTTGCTGTATTGTATTGACTTCTTGGACATTTGCTGCCACCCAGACCTCCGCAAAAGTCTCCATAGTCGCATGAAAGTCCATTATAACTTGGTAGGAAATGTTATATAAGGAGACTGGGTTAGAAAAATTAAGCTCTAGACGTGCAAAACATAAACTATTTCAATTTTATAAGATGTTCTATGGAATGTCTCCTAACTACTTGACAAACTTGATTCCAAGACGTGTTAGCAATTATGCAACGCGAAACGCAAGTTTGGTTCAAACTGTCCGAACAAAAACAGTTCTGTACTCCAACTATTTTTTACCATCGACCATATCTCTTTGGAACTCGTTAAGTGACGATATAAAAACTTCTGATACTATTCATTCTTTCAAAACAAAAATCAATGCCGAACTGATTCAGCGGAAACCCCCCAAGTACTTTTATTCAGGCACACGAATAGGACAAGTTTTACATTCACGTCTTCGCATGAGTTGTAGCAGCCTTAACGAACAGGTGTTTTTGAGAAATCTAGTGGATACTCCCAACTGTACAGAGGGGACAACGTGTTTTTTATAAAAAACACTAACCCACCATGGAAGTTAATCCTTTTCTCTATCACCCACCATGGTATATCCACGCCTACTATCGTGGTTAAGAATCTTCTCAGGTAATCTTACCACGGTGGATGCATATGAGGGAGTTCAGTCTACCATGGCATGTCGCCACAGGGGTCCGGCCACGATATCTCCGCGGTGGTACATGACAACATAAATGTTGTCATTTAATTGATTGCGGGTTTAAACATCGTTACCCGAATGAAAAGAGAACATTTTAAAGCAACTGCTTAAGAATAATTTGTACATGCATTTTATTTGTTGATAAGGCCACTTTTTTTTTATTTGTTGGTTTACGGATCCGCCGACCCGATTTTTTCATGTTTTCAAATAAAAATAAAAATGATTTTACTCTTTTTTTTTATTACCGCCGACCGATGTTTGGTTTCAATGTTCCGAATAAAAATAAAAATGGTTTAACGTTGTTTTTTTTCATTACCGCCGACCATTTTTTGTTTGGAAAATCGTAATAAAAATATAACTTGTTCAGGGGATTTGTAATGCAGGGGAAGTTGTTAAAATAGATCATACTTCCGGTTTGTTCGGAACATATCGGTTTTTTTCTGTCTTTGAGACAGACTGGATCCAATTGACAATCTCGCACGTGGTGGTAACCAGTAGGAATGGAGATTGACGGTGGCTCAATCTTTTTCAAAGTTTTGATAAGAAACACATCAAAAGGGGATGTGGTGGGACAGTTTGTAATACATGCAAAAAAATGGAGTGAGGCACTACAAATAAACTCTAGAAAAGCTGCATACAAAAATGTACAAAATGCAAATATCTTGTGTTGTATAAAAATGAGAACACCCAAGAAATAAACTCATGTCTTTGAACAGATAGATCAAGGTTAGGATATTGTTCATGTAAGTATTAAATGATTTTTTTTATCTATTAGTAAGAAATATATTGGAAAAATCATATAAGGGCTGTTCCAGCAAGACATACATGGTACGGAAGGAAGGCACTTTTCTGCCAGGGGTACCACCCATAGAAGCAAATTTCAAAATCGCCTATATTTGTATTGAACTTGTACAAGTTATAAATACCCACCCACAGTGGCAATTTAAAAGTGCCTTCCCCCCGTCCCATGTATGTTATGCTGGAACAGCCCTAAATAGGGGGTATGTTAAGGAAGTTTTTTTTTCATTTTGCATATTTTTATTTTTATTTGACCTCCTACCCTCCTAAAATCATAATTTTAATTTTTATTTTTTTTCTACCTCCTACCTTTTAAAATTAAAAATTTATTTTTTTATTTTTTTTCCCTCCTCCTACCCAACCAATTTTTAAAAAAAATCCGTAAACCAACAAATAAAAAAAAGGTGGCCCAATCAATAATGATTTAATGTGCCGGTAGACTTGAAGATCGAATATTTGTTCAACCGGATGCATGTGTTATGCATTAAATATTACCCTGAACAAGTTCGGTAAATTATCCGGATTTGAATTGTCACAATACGTTTTTGTGTATTACAACGTATAACGAATTGTCCTGAAGTTGTACGCGAACTCTCTTTAATCAATTATAAATCCTTTTCGACAGAAAACGGGCAGTTGAGCGGCGATCTTTTTATTTGGTATTTAAAACCAGAGTTGTTTTAACAAACGCGGACAAAAGTTTACATCACGTATAGTAATATAAAATTCGTTAACAGGATGGGATACAACAAATAAATTACTAAATTGAAGCCAACATGCAGCAAGAATAATAAATATGTGAAAAGTTTATAAACGAGAATCGCCACATAAAATATACTAGTAGTTTAACTACGATATGGCACAGGCGCCTGTTTCACAAGGTTGAATGAAGTCTGACGTACGCACAATTCTAAATACACATTTACTTTGGACAATGGCGTTTTAAACTATAACAATTAATATAACAGGTTTATATAAAAAAAGTAGTGATGTGCTTCTGAGCTAAATATACAAAACTGACAATTTTTCAAATGGAGGCAGACGTGTTATTTGTATAAAGTTCCCGTTAAAATTGACTCGCAGTTTCGGTGTTTTTGCATGACATAGTATTTATTGGGATAAATATTCTCGAGATCAGACCCCTTTTAGACTTGCCTTCGTTCTCTAAATACAAATACTTATTCTTAATATTTTGTTGTATTGTGGTACATTGATCAAACAATAAAATATGCATAGTTACTTACGTCTGTTATAACATGAACAAAACAAATCGGAATAAAATTATTTTTAAAGACGAAAGAACTGATTTGTCCACACTCATATCAATATAAAATAATTGCCCGAATTTACTCAACAGTATGTAAGTTTGTTTTCTTTTGTTCTTTTTTGTTTTTTGTTGTTGTTGGATTTTTTTTGCGCACCGATACGAATGTCTGTTTGCGGACATAGTGTCTTGTCGTAACATTATAGAAATTATAAGATGCTACTTAAGTCTTTTCTACAACAAAAGTTGATGATGTGTCAGGCTTTTAACACTGAAACGACTATTATGGTTGATTCTATATCAGGATTGTATTTTTTTAACACACGTGGTTCAACACCGACGAATCGAGTATAAAATCATTCATGGAACAATATATTCTGCGACATTTATATTAAGTAATAATTCAGAAAATTTGAAAATGTAGCATTTTAAGTCGTATATTGATTTTGACGTTTTTAAAACGAATTTCTTTACAAGTCTCGCATTTATTGTGTATTTCTTTACAAGTCTCGTATTTATTGTGTAATGTGCTTATTTCTTTACCGTTAAAAATGTGAAGCCGCGTGTTCACCTGTTAATTATAAAATTATACAATACACAAGTTTATTGAAATGTTTGAGAGCACGTGCTTGAAAAAATGATGACTGGACAATACTTAGATAATCGATCGATTTAAGGTGTGACACAATTTACATCCGGTAAAAGTTCAAACGGTTGGAACATTAATCAGAGGCGCTGACAGGGAAATTTTGACGATAGAATAGCAAAGATTTTGACAATTTTAAGGGCAAAATGCGGTGTTCTAACCTTTTAGAACACGTTAAGGGAATAATTGTCAATCAAATCAGTGACAATAAACTTTAAGGTATTCTGTATAATGCATAGATAAACAGAACGCAGATTAATTTTGTTGTCAAACAAACGTATTAAAACGGCATATTTTAACACAAATATCTAAATTAAATCGCAACATTTTAATTTTTTCACTGTGTAAGCATGAAAGGAAATTGAAAATCCACCGTGGTCAACACGGTGGGTCACGATATGTAGTGGACATAACACGATGTACCGCAGAATACCACCGTGGCGTATGGTGGTGAATTTTTTAATGAAAAAACCACGACCACGGTATATAGTGGGCAATATAAAAAACACGTTGTCACGTCTGTACCTGTGGCTCCATTGAATCTACTGCTCATTTTATTTTATATTGCCAAAAATACAATACACTCAGAGAACAACACTTGCTTTCCATTAATATACCTACTCCACTAACCATAGAAATCTGCCTTTTTGGTTCACAAGAGTTATCCCTGGACACTAATACTAAAATATTTCAACATGTTCAAAACTATATCATAAAAACTAAGAGATTCACTACTTAGCTATGTTCTTTTTTTCTCTTTTTTCACTTATATATTATATTAGATTTAACATTCCCAATTGTCACTTTAGTGTAACATAATCGATTTTGTCATGCACCTTTTATTCCAGACAATACATGCAATTTATAGTTATAAGGAAACGGATTTTAATAAGCATGTTGCTTTTTCCGAATCCTTTTGTTTAAATGTTCCACTTACTTAAATTGTAAAATTGTGTGACGTACTTGTACATTTATTCAATAAAATATAGTTTACACTAACTTGGTAGATTCCAAAACAGGAAAATTGTCCCCAAGTTATAACACAGGAATATATACACAAGAGATATATCGGATATTTTTGCTTGTTTTTATTAATTAAATATAAAGACTTGTAAAAAAAGCTCTGGATCCGTTTGCATATTATATAGGTTATTGTGTTTAAATCAAAATGTTTAAAAGTTCTAATTCATTTCCTACAAAAGGCAAGGGTTTTTCTCTGGGTACTCTGGCTTCCTCCCCCAATAAAACTGGATGCAATGATATAGCTGAACAATAGCTGAAAATGGGGTTAAACACCATTCAAACAAACAATAAATTCTAATTCACAGAAAGAGTAGTCAGTAAAAATTTTGGAGATGTCGGGTCGCAGTAAACTACATGTACTTGCTAATTATTAGTAACAAATAATGTGTTTTCACAAAGTCATATAATGTCTCAATTGTTTTCACTGCTGAGAAAATGGTTATGATAAACAGGTACATGTTTATCCAAGGTAATTATATGAACTACCCATCTCCTATCTGCAACTCATCAAAGACCAACCACTGCATGAAATTTCATGCAGTGGTGTTAGCTGGGGGTATCAGTTGCGGAGGATACAAACTAAATAACTATTTTTTCTGAACACTTTGTATTTCCATTACAAACATTTAAGTTTAAAATTCATTTATTAAGTTAGTTTAGTGAAGACAACATAAAAAGGCATGAGTCGGTTGCAGAAAAATATCAAACATTTTGATTGGTCAACAACAAATAACCTCACTGAAATTCATAACTATCTGTACATGTATTTAAAATGGTAAAATATTTGGGAGTTTAAATACAGTAAAATCTGCACAAGAGATATTTAATTAACAACTTGTCTCATATGGCATTTTTTATAGATCTTTTTACATTAAAATTCATGCAGGTATTAAGAAGATCACCAGTTTTATGAAAAAACTTGAGTGGTCTCTTTTTAACAAGTTTATCAAAAAATTTGCCAAAAAATGTGACAAATAATTAAAGTTCACAAGAGTTTTATTAAGTAAAATAGAGGCCACTGTATTTATTAATTGAACTGGTTATTTAATTTTATATTATCAGTGGATATAAACCCTACACAAACCTTTAGATTGAATGAATCCCTCAAAGACATGATATAAATCACAAAAAACTCACAAAAAATTACAAGAAGAAAGAAGAGTGATTAAACCACTAAAATGGAAGAGTCACATGAAGAAATATGTGTTGAACCATTTAATATGATCATATTTGTGATCCCTATAGATTAATAC
This sequence comes from Limnoperna fortunei, assembly GCA_944474755.1. Lineage (NCBI taxonomy): Eukaryota > Metazoa > Mollusca > Bivalvia > Mytilida > Modiolidae > Limnoperna > Limnoperna fortunei. The sequence goes on along the minus strand of OX104124.1, from coordinate 17,507,377 downwards.
AAAATATTCAGATTTCCTTTTTTATCATACATTGTTTGTTGCACATTTTACATAAATGTGTTTTTAATGCTGTATATACATACCTTTTATTTATTTGCAACAAAATACAAGTCATTACTGAGATTATAAGTTTTAACCTAACGTAAGGCAGGGTGTGCTTGACTTCAACATTTACTATCCAGGAGGTTTCAAACAGAAGGGGGGCCTCGGTGGCCGAGTGGTCAAGGTCTGAATTATTATTACCAGGTAATCTGCTTTTTCTCCCCAAAAAAACCTTCAATGATGTAGCGGCAGCAAAAGTGCTGAAAGTGACATTAAACCAAGCTCAAACAAACCAATCAAATATAGAGGTACTTTTTCTTCATTTTGGTTCACCTTCCTGTAAATCAGCAAATCCCTTAGCAGAAAGAAATATCAAAGCAAAACTGTAGTTACAAAAACTGGCATTACACATGGAGGTTAAGGTTGGAGTGGAGCACACCCTGCCCACAGTTAGTATCCAACCCACAACCCCACAAATTGATATCTACACCTGCACTCTACACATCACTATTTACATATGGCTTACACCCATTAACATGGCTTCCTTGGAGTCACACATTTACTGTATTATTTTGCAGGTGGTTCTGTATGTTAACAAAGTTGGACCTTATTTCAATCCACACGAGACATACCACTACTACCAACTCCCTGTCTGTAGGCCTAAAAAGGTAAGAAATTTAGGGAGTTGTCTCCCATTAACAACCACTAATACAAACTTCCTGTGTGTAGACCCAAAAAATGTAAGAAATTTCGGGAGTTGCCTCCCATTAACAAACCTCTAATGCCAACTTCCTGTCTGTAGACCCAAAAAGGTAAGAAATTTGGGAGTTGCCTCCCATTTACCTACATGTTTATGCCATTATGTCCGTTTTAATGTTTCCAAGCTTTACACTTATAAAATTAAAAAAATTATATAAATTTTATGTTTGGACAACTGCTACTGCCATCTTTAGTCGAGGCATATTCACCAAGTTGAATAAGAAGGCTCTGGTTGTCCACAATTTAAAGAGTTTCTATAATCATATAGTCCAGATAGGCATTGAATAAAGACAGCTGGGGTTGTCACATTTCCACAATATAATCATATAGTCCAGTCTCCTTTTGTGATTAATTTTATTTTTCTGCATAGACTCAGTCTAATCATTTTATTTAAGGAAAAATACTTGCCATTTGTTTTTATAATTGCTCTGTTCCTATAATTTTTCGAAAATACAAATTTTTTTGTTTTCGTATAGCCCTTAATTCTCCAACAGTGATTCCAAAGTACTGTCAGATTGTCGGACATGTCCAATAACAATCCAATTGCTCAGATGAAGTTCGTGCTATTGCCTAAACAAAAGTCTATTAAAATTATGGATCAGAATGATTGGTTAACAGTTTTCTGTTCTGCCTGGTTCCCATTAATTGTGAATGAATTGATCGGGTAGTACAAGTGTTATTTTCCAATTAGTTTTCTTGAGTCTGGTGAAAGTTAGTTCAGACTGGTAAACAATTTTGTATTTCTTTGTCAGATGTCCTGTTAAAGTAAAAATGTTTACAGGATTTTTGATCTGAAATATAGTTTGAGGAATATGTCACACATGACCACAAGATCTCTTATTTTCAGATTGAGCACAAGAGCTTGACCCTAGGAGAGGTTTTAGATGGAGATCGTATGGCACTCTCAGAATATGACCTCCATTTTAAAAGTAAGTTTGTAAATATTTCCATTGAATTTTAATAGAATACCAGTGTTGAAGTTAACGTTTTGAAATCTTGGATGGTTTTCTGGTATCTTGTGATTGAAATGCCAATATATTAATGTTGTCTTACGAATAAGACTAGTAATGGAGGATAAGCAGAAGTAGCAGGCAGTCTTCACGAAATCTTTTCAGAGAATGGTGGACGATCGGTCCACCAATTTCCCAAGCCAAACTTGACCAACTGGTAGTTATGAACATGCCATGTTTGTCTTTGCAGAAGTGTCCAAATCATTGAATAAAATAACATTTTATTACACCCAGAAATAATTCTTTTGTTAAGAACACTTCCACTTGTTCACAGCTGTGCTGACAGCAGCTGCTTCATGGGACACACATCCACAGAAATAATCATGAGGTCATTGATAACTAGTTGTCTTCATTCTTTCATTTTCAGCTTACTAGTTTGTATTCATCAATGCTAATGATTAAAATAAAATATATTGTGAAAGAACTATGAGTTACAAACCAATTAAAGAGTGCTTGTTTATCAATTAGTTAAGATTTTATAAGGCTGTGGTGGTCTACTTTTTTCTTGTTCTTCACTGTAGGTAATTGGACATATTCTAGAAATAAACAAATGGCGAGTAAACCATTTGCAAAAGATATAACGTCAGAAAAAATATGCAAGATCTTTCTAATTTTTATTGTTTTTACATATTTACTCTGAATGTGGAAGTCTTGGTGAATCAGTTGGACCAGATATACAAGTATTTTCTGTAAATGAACCATCAGGGTGACTTGAACTTGGATAATAACAATGCCAGACGGACAGACAAACAGAGATTTTCTGTGGGTCCAAACCTTATTATATTGGTTTTATCAGTTTGACCTTTGCACTTTGTGAAGACTAAGATAGTTATCTTACAATAACTGCTGTTTATCATCCAAGTTTCGAGTTCAATTCGAAATTTTTGTATGGTGTGCAGGACTGGGATGGCTCTGCATGTTTTTGCAGAATATTTAAGGGTTATATCTGGGTACACTGGCTTCTTTTTAGTTTGATATAATTAAAAATTGCTGAAGGTGGTGTACAACCTCAAACAAACCAATAACAACACCCCACACTACAGAAACCCTCGCCTGAACCCCACTCTACAGAAACACATCTAGTAAAACCCTCGCCTGAACCCCACTCTACAGAAACACATCTAGTAAAAACCCTCGCCTGAACCCCACTCTACAGAAACACATCTAGTAAAACCCTCGCCTGAACCCCACTCTACAGAAACACATCTAGTAAAACCTTCGCCTGAACCCCACTCTACAGAAACACATCTAGTAAAACCCTCGCCTGAACCCCACTCTACAGAAACACATCTAGTAAAACCTTCGCCTGAACCCCACTCTACAGAAACACATCTAGTAAAACCGTCCCCTGAACCCCACTCTACAGAAACACATCTAGTAAAACCGTCCCCTGAACCCCACTCTACAGAAACACATCTAGTAAAACCGTCCCCTGAACCCCACTCTACAGAAACACATCTAGTAAAACCTTCACCTGAACCCCACTCTACAGAAACACATCTAGTAAAACCTTCGCCTGAACCCCACTCTACAGAAACACATCTAGTAAAACCCTCGCCTGAACCCCACTCTACAGAAACACATCTAGTAAAACCTTCACCTGAACCCCACTCTACAGAAACACATCTAGTAAAACCCTCGCCTGAACCCCACTCTACAGAAACACATCTAGTAAAACCGTCCCCTGAACCCCACTCTACAGAAACACATCTAGTAAAACCTTCGCCTGAACCCCACTCTACAGAAACACATCTAGTAAAACCCTCACCTGAGCCCCACTCTACAGAAACACATCTAGTAAAACCCTCCCCTGAACCCCACTCTACAGAAACACATCTAGTAAAACCCTTGCCTGAACCCCACTCTACAGAAACACATCTAGTAAAACCCTCGCCTGAATCCCACTCTACAGAAACACATCTAATAAAACCCTCGCCTGAACCCCACTCTACAGAAAGACATCTAGTAAAACCCTCACCTGAACCCCACTCTACAGAAACACATCTAGTAAAACCCTCACCTGAGCCCCACTCTACAGAAACACATCTAGTAAAACCCTCGCCTGAACCCTACTCTACAGAAACACATCTAGTAAAACCCTCGCCTGAACCCCACTCTACAGAAACACATCTAGTAAAACCCTCGCCTGAACCCCACTCTACAGAAAGACATCTAGTAAAACCCTCGCCTGAACCCCACTCTACAGAAACACATCTATTAAAACCCTCGCCTGAACCCCACTCTACAGAAACACATCTAGTAAAACCCTCGCCTGAACCCCACTCTACAGAAACACATCTAGTAAAACCCTCACCTGAGCCCCACTCTACAGAAACACATCTAGTAAAACCCTTGCCTGAACCCCACTCTACAGAAACACATCTAGTAAAACCGTCCCCTGAACCCCACTCTACAGAAACACATCTAGTAAAACCTTCGCCTGAACCCCACTCTACAGAAACACATCTAGTAAAACCCTCGCCTGAATCCCACTCTACAGAAACACATCTAGTAAAACCCTCGCCTGAACCCCACTCTACAGAAACACATCTAGTAAAACCCTCACCTGAGCCCCACTCTACAGAAACACATCTAGTAAAACCCTCGCCTGAACCCCACTCTACAGAAACACATCTAGTAAAACCGTCCCCTGAACCCCACTCTACAGAAACACATCTAGTAAAACCTTCGCCTGAACCCCACTCTACAGAAACACATCTAGTAAAACCGTCCCCTGAACCCCACTCTACAGAAACACATCTAGTAAAACCCTCGCCTGAACCCCACTCTACAGAAACACATCTAGTAAAACCCTCGCCTGAACCCCACTCTACAGAAACACATCTAGTAAAACCTTCACCTGAACCCCACTCTACAGAAACACATCTAGTAAAACCTTCGCCTGAACCCCACTCTACAGAAACACATCTAGTAAAACCCTCGCCTGAACCCCACTCTACAGAAACACATCTAGTAAAACCTTCACCTGAACCCCACTCTACAGAAACACATCTAGTAAAACCCTCGCCTGAACCCCACTCTACAGAAACACATCTAGTAAAACCGTCCCCTGAACCCCACTCTACAGAAACACATCTAGTAAAACCTTCGCCTGAACCCCACTCTACAGAAACACATCTAGTAAAACCCTCACCTGAGCCCCACTCTACAGAAACACATCTAGTAAAACCCTCCCCTGAACCCCACTCTACAGAAACACATCTAGTAAAACCCTTGCCTGAACCCCACTCTACAGAAACACATCTAGTAAAACCCTCGCCTGAATCCCACTCTACAGAAACACATCTAATAAAACCCTCGCCTGAACCCCACTCTACAGAAAGACATCTAGTAAAACCCTCACCTGAACCCCACTCTACAGAAACACATCTAGTAAAACCCTCACCTGAGCCCCACTCTACAGAAACACATCTAGTAAAACCCTCGCCTGAACCCCACTCTACAGAAACACATCTAGTAAAACCCTCGCCTGAACCCCACTCTACAGAAACACATCTAGTAAAACCCTCGCCTGAACCCCACTCTACAGAAACACATCTAGTAAAACCCTCGCCTGAACCCCACTCTACAGAAACACATCTATTAAAACCCTCGCCTGAACCCCACTCTACAGAAACACATCTAGTAAAACCCTCGCCTGAACCCCACTCTACAGAAACACATCTAGTAAACCCTCACCTGAGCCCCACTCTACAGAAACACATCTAGTAAAACCCTTGCCTGAACCCCACTCTACAGAAACACATCTAGTAAAACCGTCCCCTGAACCCCACTCTACAGAAACACATCTAGTAAAACCTTCGCCTGAACCCCACTCTACAGAAACACATCTAGTAAAACCCTCGCCTGAATCCCACTCTACAGAAACACATCTAGTAAAACCCTCGCCTGAACCCCACTCTACAGAAACACATCTAGTAAAACCCTCACCTGAGCCCCACTCTACAGAAACACATCTAGTAAAACCCTCGCCTGAACCCCACTCTACAGAAACACATCTAGTAAAACCCTCACCTGAGCCCCACTCTACAGAAACACATCTAGTAAAACCCTCGCCTGAACCCCACTCTACAGAAACACATCTAGTAAAACCCTCGCCTGAGCCCCACTCTACAGAAACACATCTAGTAAAACCCTCGCCTGAACCCCACTCTACAGAAACACATCTAGTAAAACCCTCGCCTGAACCCCACTCTACAGAAACACATCTAGTAAAACCCTCACCTGAACCCCACTCTACAGAAACACATCTAGTAAAACCCTCGCCTGAACCCCACTCTACAGAAACACATCTAGTAAAACCCTCGCCTGAACCCCACTCAACAGAAACACATCTAGTAAAACCCTCACCTGAACCCCACTCTACAGAAACACATCTAGTAAAACCCTCACCTGAGCCCCACTCTACAGAAACACATCTAGTAAAACCCTCCCCTGAACCCCACTCTACAGAAACACATCTAGTAAAACCCTCGCCTGAACCCCACTCTACAGAAACACATCTAGTAAAACCCTCCCCTGAACCCCACTCTACAGAAACACATCTAGTAAAACCCTCGCCTGAACCCCACTCTACAGAAACACATCTAGTAAAACCCTCACCTGAGCCCCACTCTACAGAAACACATCTAGTAAAACCCTCGCCTGAACCCCACTCTACAGAAACACATCTAGTAAAACCCTCGCCTGAACCCCACTCTACAGAAACACATCTAGTAAAACCCTCGCCTGAACCCCACTTTAGAGAAACACATCTAGTAAAACCCTTGCCTGAACCCCACCCTACAGAAACACATCTAGTAAAACCCTCGCCTGAACCCCACTCTACAGAAACACATCTAGTAAAACCTTCACCTGAACCCCACTCTACAGAAACACATCTAGTAAAACCCTCGCCTGAACCCCACTCTACAGAAACACATCTAGTAAAACCCTCGCCTGAACCCCACTCTACAGAAACACATCTAGTAAAACCCTCGCCTGAATCCCACTCTACAGAAACACATCTAGTAAAACCCTAGCCTGAACCCCACTCTACAGAAACACATCTAGTAAAACCCTCGCCTGAACCCCACTCTACAGAAACACATCTAGTAAAACCCTCCCTGAACCCCACTCTACAGAAAGCCATCTAGTAAAACCTTCGCCTGAACCGCACTCTACAGAAACACATCTAGTAAAACCCTCGCCTGAACCCCACTCTACAGAAACACATCTAGTAAAACCCTCCCTGAACCCCACTCTACAGAAACACATCTAGTAAAACCCTCGCCTGAATCCCACTCTACAGAAACACATCTAGTAAAACCCTCGCCTGAACCCCACTCTACAGAAACACATCTAGTAAAACCCTCGCCTGAATCCCACTCTACAGAAACACATCTAGTAAAACCCTCGCCTAAACCCCACTCTACAGAAACACATCTAGTAAAACCCTCACCTGAACCCCACTCTACAGAAACACATCTAGTAAAACCCTCGCCTAAACCCCACTCTACAGAAACACATCTAGTAAAACCCTCACCTGAACCCCACTCTACAGAAACACATTTAGTAAAACCCTCGCCTGAACCCCACTCTACAGAAACACATCTAGTAAAACCCTCACCTGAACCCCACTCTACAGAAACACATCTAGTAAAACCCTCGCCTGAACCCCACTCTACAGAAACACATCTAGTAAAACCCTCACCTGAACCCCACTCTACAGAAACACATCTAGTAAAACCCTCACCTGAACCCCACTCTACAGAAACACATCTAGTAAAACCCTCGCCTGAACCCCACTCTACAGAAACACATCTAGTAAAACCCTCGCCTGAACCCCACTCTACAGAAACACATCTAGTAAAACCCTCCCCTGAACCCCACTCTACAGAAACACATCTAGTAAAACCCTCGCCTGAATCCCACTCTACAGAAACACATCTAGTAAAACCTTCGCCTGAACCGCACTCTACAGAAACACATCTAGTAAAACCCTCACCTGAACCCCACTCTACAGAAACACATCTAGTAAAACCCTCGCCTGAACCCCACTCTACAGAAACACATCTAGTAAAACCCTCGCCTGAACCCCACTCTACAGAAACACATCTAGTAAAACCGTCCCCTGAATCCCACTCTACAGAAACACATCTAGTAAAACCCTCGCCTGAACCCCACTCTACAGAAACACATCTAGTAAAACCCTCGCCTGAACCCCACTCTACAGAAACACATCTAGTAAAACCCTTGCCTGAACCCCACTCTACAGAAACACATCTAGTAAAACCCTCGCCTGAACCCCACTCTACAGAAACACATCTAGTAAAACCCTCGCCTGAACCCCACTCTACAGAAACACATCTAGTAAAACCCTCACCTGAACCCCACTCTACAGAAACACATCTAGTAAAACCCTCGCCTGAACCCCACTCTACAGAAACACATCTAGTAAAACCCTCGCCTGAATCCCACTCTACAGAAACACATCTAGTTAAATCCCTCGCCTGAACCCCACTCTACAGAAACACATCTAGTAAAACCCTCGCCTGAACCCCACTCTACAGAAACACATCTAGTAAAACCCTCACCTGAACCCCACTCTACAGAAACACATCTAGTAAAACCCTCGCCTGAACCCCACTCTACAGAAACACATCTAGTAAAACCGTCCCCTGAACCCCACTCTACAGAAACACATCTAGTAAAACCTTCACCTGAACCCCACTCTACAGAAACACATCTAGTAAAATCGTCCCCTGAACCCCACTCTACAGAAACACATCTAGTAAAACCCTCGCCTGAACCCCACTCTACAGAAACACATCTAGTAAAACCGTCCCCTGAATCCCACTCTACAGAAACACATCTAGTAAAACCCTCGCCTGAACCCCACTCTACAGAAACACATCTAGTAAAACCTTCGCCTGAACCCCACTCTACAGAAACACATCTAGTAAAACCCTCGCCTGAACCCCACTCTACAGAAACACATCTAGTAAAACCCTCACCTGAACCCCACTCTACAGAAACACATCTAGTAAAACCTTCGCCTGAACCCCACTCTACAGAAACACATCTAGTAAAACCCTCGCCTGAACCCCACTCTACAGAAACACATCTAGTAAAACCCTCCCTGAACCCCACTCTACAGAAACACATCTAGTAAAACCCTCCCTGAACCCCACTCTACAGAAACACATCTAGTAAAACCCTCGCCTGAACCCTACTCTACAGAAACACATCTAGTAAAACCCTCGCCTGAATCCCACTCTACAGAAACACATCTAGTAAAACCTTCGCCTGAACCCTACTCTACAGAAAGACATCTAGTAAAACCCTCCCCTGAACCCCACTCTACAGTAACACATCTAGTAAAACCCTCGCCTGAATCCCACTCTACAGAAACACATCTAGTAAAACCTTCGCCTGAACCCTACTCTACAGAAAGACATCTAGTAAAACCCTCCCCTGAACCCCACTCTACAGAAACACATCTAGTAAAACCCTCGCCTGAACCCCACTCTACAGAAACACATCTAGTAAAACCCTCGCCTGAACCCCACTCTACAGAAACACATCTAGTAAAACCCTCGCCTGAACCCCACTCTACAGAAACACATCTAGTAAAACCCTTGCCTGAATCCCACTCTACAGAAACACATCTAGTAAAACCCTCGCCTGAACCCCACTCTACAGAAACACATCTAGTAAAACCCTCACCTGAACCCCACTCTACAGAAACACATCTAGTAAAACCCTCGCCTGAATCCCACTCTACAGAAACACATCTAGTAAAACCCTCGCCTGAATCCCACTCTACAGAAACACATCTAGTAAAACCCTCGCCTGAACCCCACTCTACAGAAACACATCTAGTAAAACCCTCGCCTGAACCCCACTCTACAGAAACACATCTAGTAAAACCTTCACCTGAACCCCACTCTACAGAAACACATCTAGTAAAACCCTCGCCTGAACCCCACTCTACAGAAACACATCTAGTAAAACCCTCGCCTGAACCCCACTCTACAGAAACACATCTAGTAAAACCCTCGCCTGAATCCCACTCTACAGAAACACATCTAGTAAAACCCTAGCCTGAACCCCACTCTACAGAAACACATCTAGTAAAACCCTCGCCTGAACCCCACTCTACAGAAACACATCTAGTAAAACCCTCCCTGAACCCCACTCTACAGAAAGCCATCTAGTAAAACCTTCGCCTGAACCGCACTCTACAGAAACACATCTAGTAAAACCCTCGCCTGAACCCCACTCTACAGAAACACATCTAGTAAAACCCTCCCTGAACCCCACTCTACAGAAACACATCTAGTAAAACCCTCGCCTGAATCCCACTCTACAGAAACACATCTAGTAAAACCCTCGCCTGAACCCCACTCTACAGAAACACATCTAGTAAAACCCTCGCCTGAATCCCACTCTACAGAAACACATCTAGTAAAACCCTCGCCTAAACCCCACTCTACAGAAACACATCTAGTAAAACCCTCACCTGAACCCCACTCTACAGAAACACATCTAGTAAAACCCTCGCCTAAACCCCACTCTACAGAAACACATCTAGTAAAACCCTCACCTGAACCCCACTCTACAGAAACACATTTAGTAAAACCCTCGCCTGAACCCCACTCTACAGAAACACATCTAGTAAAACCCTCACCTGAACCCCACTCTACAGAAACACATCTAGTAAAACCCTCGCCTGAACCCCACTCTACAGAAACACATCTAGTAAAACCCTCACCTGAACCCCACTCTACAGAAACACATCTAGTAAAACCCTCACCTGAACCCCACTCTACAGAAACACATCTAGTAAAACCCTCGCCTGAACCCCACTCTACAGAAACACATCTAGTAAAACCCTCGCCTGAACCCCACTCTACAGAAACACATCTAGTAAAACCCTCCCCTGAACCCCACTCTACAGAAACACATCTAGTAAAACCCTCGCCTGAATCCCACTCTACAGAAACACATCTAGTAAAACCTTCGCCTGAACCGCACTCTACAGAAACACATCTAGTAAAACCCTCACCTGAACCCCACTCTACAGAAACACATCTAGTAAAACCCTCGCCTGAACCCCACTCTACAGAAACACATCTAGTAAAACCCTCGCCTGAACCCCACTCTACAGAAACACATCTAGTAAAACCGTCCCCTGAATCCCACTCTACAGAAACACATCTAGTAAAACCCTCGCCTGAACCCCACTCTACAGAAACACATCTAGTAAAACCCTCGCCTGAACCCCACTCTACAGAAACACATCTAGTAAAACCCTTGCCTGAACCCCACTCTACAGAAACACATCTAGTAAAACCCTCGCCTGAACCCCACTCTACAGAAACACATCTAGTAAAACCCTCGCCTGAACCCCACTCTACAGAAACACATCTAGTAAAACCCTCACCTGAACCCCACTCTACAGAAACACATCTAGTAAAACCCTCGCCTGAACCCCACTCTACAGAAACACATCTAGTAAAACCCTCGCCTGAATCCCACTCTACAGAAACACATCTAGTTAAATCCCTCGCCTGAACCCCACTCTACAGAAACACATCTAGTAAAACCCTCGCCTGAACCCCACTCTACAGAAACACATCTAGTAAAACCCTCACCTGAACCCCACTCTACAGAAACACATCTAGTAAAACCCTCGCCTGAACCCCACTCTACAGAAACACATCTAGTAAAACCGTCCCCTGAACCCCACTCTACAGAAACACATCTAGTAAAACCTTCACCTGAACCCCACTCTACAGAAACACATCTAGTAAAATCGTCCCCTGAACCCCACTCTACAGAAACACATCTAGTAAAACCCTCGCCTGAACCCCACTCTACAGAAACACATCTAGTAAAACCGTCCCCTGAATCCCACTCTACAGAAACACATCTAGTAAAACCCTCGCCTGAACCCCACTCTACAGAAACACATCTAGTAAAACCTTCGCCTGAACCCCACTCTACAGAAACACATCTAGTAAAACCCTCGCCTGAACCCCACTCTACAGAAACACATCTAGTAAAACCCTCACCTGAACCCCACTCTACAGAAACACATCTAGTAAAACCTTCGCCTGAACCCCACTCTACAGAAACACATCTAGTAAAACCCTCGCCTGAACCCCACTCTACAGAAACACATCTAGTAAAACCCTCCCTGAACCCCACTCTACAGAAACACATCTAGTAAAACCCTCCCTGAACCCCACTCTACAGAAACACATCTAGTAAAACCCTCGCCTGAACCCTACTCTACAGAAACACATCTAGTAAAACCCTCGCCTGAATCCCACTCTACAGAAACACATCTAGTAAAACCTTCGCCTGAACCCTACTCTACAGAAAGACATCTAGTAAAACCCTCCCCTGAACCCCACTCTACAGAAACACATCTAGTAAAACCCTCGCCTGAATCCCACTCTACAGAAACACATCTAGTAAAACCTTCGCCTGAACCCTACTCTACAGAAAGACATCTAGTAAAACCCTCCCCTGAACCCCACTCTACAGAAACACATCTAGTAAAACCCTCGCCTGAACCCCACTCTACAGAAACACATCTAGTAAAACCCTCGCCTGAACCCCACTCTACAGAAACACATCTAGTAAAACCCTCGCCTGAACCCCACTCTACAGAAACACATCTAGTAAAACCCTTGCCTGAATCCCACTCTACAGAAACACATCTAGTAAAACCCTCGCCTGAACCCCACTCTACAGAAACACATCTAGTAAAACCCTCACCTGAACCCCACTCTACAGAAACACATCTAGTAAAACCCTCGCCTGAATCCCACTCTACAGAAACACATCTAGTAAAACCCTCGCCTGAATCCCACTCTACAGAAACACATCTAGTAAAACCCTCGCCTGAATCCCACTCTACAGAAACACATCTAGTAAAACCCTCGCCTGAACCCCACTCTACAGAAACACATCTAGTAAAACCCTCGCCTGAACCCCACTCTACAGAAACACATCTAGTAAAACCCTCGCCTGAATCCCACTCTACAGAAACACATCTAGTAAAACCCTCGCCTGAATCCCACTCTACAGAAACACATCTAGTAAAACCCTCGCCTGAATCCCACTCTACAGAAACACATCTAGTAAAACCCTCGCCTGAATCCCACTCTACAGAAACACATCTAGTAAAACCCTCGCCTGAATCCCACTCTACAGAAACACATCTAGTAAAACCCTCGCCTGAACCCCACTCTACAGAAACACATCTAGTAAAACGTCCCCTGAATCCCACTCTACAGAAACACATCTAGTAAAACCCTCGCCTGAACCCCACTCTACAGAAACACATCTAGTAAAACCCTCACCTGAACCCCACTCTACAGAAACACATCTAGTAAAACCCTCGCCTGAACCCCACTCTACAGAAACACATCTAGTAAAACCGTCCCCTGAACCCCACTCTACAGAAACACATCTAGTAAAACCCTCACCTAAACCCCACTCTACAGAAACACATCTAGTAAAACCCTCGCCTGAACCCCACTCTACAGAAACACATCTAGTAAAACCCTCACCTGAACCCCACTCTACAGAAACACATCTAGTAAAACCCTCGCCTGAACCCCACTCTACAGAAACACATCTAGTAAAACCGTCCCCTGAATCCCACTCTACAGAAACACATCTAGTAATACCCTCGCCTGAACCCCAATCTACAGAAACACATCTAGTAAAACCCTCGCCTGAACCCCACTCTACAGAAACACATCTAGTAAAACCGTCCCCTGAATCCCACTCTACAGAAACACATCTAGTAAAACCCTCGCCTGAACCCCACTCTACAGAAACACATCTAGTAAAACCCTCGCCTGAACCCCACTCTACAGAAACACATCTAGTAAAACTGTCCCCTGAATCCCACTCTACAGAAACACATCTAGTAAAACCCTTGCCTGAATCCCACTCTACAGAAACACATCTAGTAAAACCCTCGCCTGAATCCCACTCTACAGAAACACATCTAGTAAAACCCTCGCCTGAACCCCACTCTACAGAAACACATCTAGTAAAAACCCTCGCCTGAACCCCACTCTACAAAAACACATCTAGTAAAACCCTCGCCTGAACCCCACTCTACAGAAACACATCTTGTAAAACCCTCACCTGAACCCCACTCTACAGAAACACATCTAGTAAAACCCTCGCCTGAACCCCACTCTACAGAAACACATCTAGTAAAACCCTCGCCTGAACCCCACTCTACAGAAACACATCTAGTAAAACCCTCGCCTGAACCCCACTCTACAGAAACACATCTAGTAAAACCCTCACCTGAGCCCCACTCTACAGAAACACATCTAGTAAAACCCTCGCCTGAATCCCACTCTACAGAAACACATCTAGTAATACCCTCGCCTGAACCCCACTCTACAGAAACACATCTAGTAAAGACCCTCGCCTGAATCCCACTCTTCAGAAACACATCTAGTAAAAACCCTCGCCTGAACCCCACTCTACAGAAACACATCTATTAAAAACCCTCGCCTGAACCCCACTCTACAGAAACACATCTAGTAAAACCCTCGCCTGAACCCCACTCTACAGAAACACATCTAGTAAAACCCTCGCTTGAACCCCACTCTACAGAAACACATCTAGTAAAACCTTCGCCTGAATCCCACTCTACAGAAACACATCTAGTAAAACCCTCGCCTGAACCCCACTCTACAGAAAGACATCTAGTAAAACCCTCCCCTGAACCCCACTCTACAGAAACACATCTAGTAAAACCCTCCCCTGAACCCCACTCTACAGAAACACATCTAGTAAAACCCTCGCCTGAACCCCACTCTACAGAAACACATCTAGTAAAACCCTCACCTGAACCCCACTCTACAGAAACACATCTAGTAAAACCCTCGCCTGAACCCCACTCTACAGAAACACATCTAGTAAAACCCTCGCCTGAACCCCACTCTACAGAAACACATCTAGTAAAACCCTCGCCTGAACCCCACTCTACAGAAACACATCTAGTAAAACCCTCGCCTGAACCCCACTCTACAGAAACACATCTAGTAAAACCCTCGCCTGAACCCCACTCTACAGAAACTCATCTAGTAAAACCCTTGCCTGAATCCCACTCTACAGAAACACATCTAGTAAAACCCTCGCCTGAACCCCACTCTACAGAAACACATCTAGTAAAACCCTCGCCTGAACCCCACTCTACAGAAACACATCTAGTAAAACCCTCGCCTGAATCCCACTCTACAAAAACACATCTAGTAAAACCGTCCCCTGAACCCCACTCTACAGAAACACATCTAGTAAAACCGTCCACTGAACCCCACTCTACAGAAACACATCTAGTAAAACCCTCGCCTGAACCCCACTCTACAGAAACACATCTAGTAAAACCGTCCCCTGAACCCCACTCTAGATAAACACATCTAGTAAAACCCTCGCCTGAACCCCACTCTACAGAAACACATCTAGTAAAACCCTCGCCTGAACCCCACTCTACAGAAACACATCTAGTAAAAACCCTTCCTGGTATTATAGTCTTCAAGGGAGATAACTATACATGTATATTAAATCCAGATCCTTGTGGGTGTGGTGAAAGTATCATAAACAATGTGTCCACCAGTCTATCATATGCAATAACTCCTCTCTAAATCCTGGTTTCATAACAAAAATTTGAGCTGGATAAATCTACTGGGTAAAAGATTTTAGGAGGTTTATGAAACTTGAGCCAGACGGAGCCCCCTTCCCCACCCCCATACCAAGTTTGGTAGAACGCTTTTAGTTAACATTTTTCTAGGAGTAGTTATTTAAAACTACTTTAAACACCCAGCCACCAGGTTCCCACAATTTTGTAGAAAGAACATCATTTAAAATTTTTTTAGGATAATTTATTTATAACTAACTTAACCACTGAGCCAGTTTAGAAGAAGGCTCTTGGTTAACATTTTTCTAGAATTAGTTATTTATAACTAACTTCACCACTCAGCCATTTTGGAAGAAGGCTTTTTGTTAACTGTTTTCTAGGATTAGTTATTTATAACTAACTTAACCACTGAGCCAGTTTGGAAGAAGGCTTTTTGTTAACAGGTTTCTAGGGTAATTTATTTATAACTAACTTAACCACTGAGCCAGTTTGGAAGAAGGCTCTTTGTTGACTATGATAATTTATTTATCATCTTTCTGTAGCCATTTAAAGTTACATTTTGACCCTGCCTTACCTAAGTAAAATAGGATTATAATTTGAGTTATCTTTTGGCCAAACGGTCTTTTATTACCTCCCAGACCAAAAAGTAGAATCTTTATAGCAGACAATTAGCTTTTTGAAAGTATATTGATAGCAATCAGCTAGAAATTAGTATATAATAAGCATATTTGTTAGCATGTATTAGCAACACTAAATTATACGAGCTTAACTCTTCAGATCGTGCTAAATTGTGCTACCAGTTTATTAACAGCCAATCAAAACATTTCAAATATACTAGTATAAATTTATCTAATAATAAAATTTCATCACATATCTTGAATAATTGAACATGTAAATGAAAACTTGAATATTAAAGAAATGACACTTGGCAAAAATAAATATCTAAAATCATAATAATTATAAACAATATTGTTTAATAGAGAAAGTTTCAGACCTTCACCCTTGCCATGAGATTGCCATGACATTGTGGTGTACTGAACATCTGGGTCTGACCTTCACCCTTGCCATGAAATTGCCATGACATTGTGGTGTACTGAACATCTGAGTCTGACCTTAACCCTTGCCATGAGCTTGCCATGACATTGTGGTGTACTGAACATCTGGGTCTGACCTTCACCCTTGCCATGAGATTGCCATGACACTGTGGTTTACTGAACATCTGGGTCTGACCTTCACCATTGCCATGATATTGCCATGACATTGTGGTGTACTGAACATCTGGGTCTGACCTTCACCCTTGCCATGAGATTGCCATGACATTGTGGTGTACTGAACATCTGGGTCTGACCTTAACCCTTGCCATGAGCTTGCCATGAGATTGTGGTGTACTGAACATCTGGGTCTGACCTTCACCCTTGCCATGAGCTTGCCATGACATTGTGGTGTACTGAACATCTGGGTCTGACCTTCACCCTTGCCATGAGCTTGCCATGAGATTGTGGTGTACTGAACATCTGGGTCTGACCTTCACCCTTGCCATGAGCTTGCCATGACATTGTGGTGTACTGAACATCTGGGTCTGACCTTCACCCTTGCCATGAGCTTGCCATGAGATTGTGGTGTACTGAACATCTGGGTCTGACCTTCACCCTTTCCATGAGATTGCCATGACATTGTGGTGTACTGAACATCTGGGTCTGACCTTCACCCTTGCCATGAGATTGCCATGACATTGTGGTGTACTGAACATCTGGGTCTGACCTTCACCCTTGCCATGAGATTGCCATGACATTGTGGTGTACTGAACATCTGGGTTTTAATGTAGAATCTTGTGGTTATTTTTGGTTCTTGACCTTCACCCTTGCCATGACATTGTGGTGTACCGAACATCTGGGTTTTAATGTAGAATCTTGTGGCTATTTGTGGTTCTTGACCTTCACCCTTGCCATGACATTGTGGTGTACTGAAAATCTGGGTTTTAATGTAGAATCTTGTGGCTATTTGTGGTTCTTGACCTTTTTTCTTTTTCTCTTTGTGTCATTGATTTCTTAATAGGTTTACTGCAGTTGAGGGCATGTGGGAAGATGATTTTAATTCTTAATATTATGTTATAATTAATCAGATATTGTGAGTCGCAATGGGCAGAATCTGCTAACTTTTCCAGAAAACCAGAGTTCACTTTCATTTTCTTGAGAGGTTGTGTCGCTGGCATTTGTGTGTTTGTTGTTTTGATTTGTGTTTGTTGTTGTTTGTTTGTGGCTTTGTATTAGAGTTAGGGATTGAGAGATTGGATTTCCACTTAGATTTTCTAAGTTTAATTGTTATCTCATAACTAGAATGATGAAGAGAATATCGGGTTGTTTTTTTAATTAGCTTATCATGTTTTCATTCTTATGAAAAAGAGTTACTAATTCATGTAATTATTGTTTCTTCAATGCTGGAAATAACTCTGATAAGCTCCGTAATCAACCAATTCAGTGACACCGATGTTAACATTAACATTTTTCAACATATCTTTGAACATACTTTTTATACTATACACATGTCCAACCAGTGACAGTTTGGGACAGATTTTTCGAAGTAAACATGAAAACAATTATCTCATACTGGTACATGTAGTTTAGTTAATCTATATACATATTTGTATAACCTCATTACCTTATTCGGGAAGTCAATTGATTGTTTGTAACTTATTCACATTCTAAATGTCAGGGTCTTCATTAAAAACTAGACATCATAATATATCTGAAAAGAGCTGGGATTGATGTAGAACCTTAAACTAACATAGAAACAATATCGTTATGAATAATAGCCCCAGTGGCAGAGTGGTTAAGGTAGTTTGTCTACTATTGTTTATGTGGTCTGTCAACACTGAGATTGGGGATAAGAGTCTCACTGCGGCAAGTTGTAATCCAATCTAAATTGTCAAGGATTGCCAATTTCCCTACCGAAATTTGGTGGTTTTTCTATCTGGTAAAAAAATTAACCTGTAATGTGACGTACTTTCTCAGTAAAAACTGGAAGCCATGATATAGCTGAAATATTGCTGAAAGTGGCATTAAACATCATTCAAACAATCAATCATGAGTAAAGCTGAATTATTTCTCCCTGATCAAAACATAACCAAATCCATTGTGTGCCTGGTTTGAAACACTGACTGTAAAATTAGACATGCTGTAGTTTGAAATCTGGCCATTAAAATCATGGCTGATCTTAGTGCATTTTTAGTCCGACTGTGGCTTCGGGGAAATGTAAAAGGTCCAACCCATAAAGCAGAATAATCATAAGTACTGCAGTAATTAACCGTCTTTACACGTATCCAATTGAACTTTTTTTTTACATTGCATGATAAGAAATCTTACTAAGTATCAGCATCAATTCTAATTAGATTAGTGTCAAAATTTGTCGTAACTCAAAAAGTTATGATTGCGTTTAATCAGAATAAATATGAAATGAAATTGAACATTTCATGTCTGTTTTAGAGCCAGATTTTCTTTTTTCTAATTCCGCAATCAATGGGATTAAGTCAGAAACCATCCAAGGCACATCTTTTCCCTCTCTATTAAGCAACTGGAGGGGATTTAAGCGGCGGTGATTAGTACCATCAGCTGCAAAATCGTACTGTGTTCAATCATCGAGGTGATCTGTTGAAACATGCAAAGCTCCTTACGAAACATAATCACTATCATAGTGCAATATCCCGATTATCTGCTGACGAGTTGTTAATCTCCTTATCTCATAAAATACAGTACAAAAAGCTGTCATTTTTCTTCTTCACTATGGGTGATAAGGACTCAGGTTTAACAAAATCTAATTTAAGAGTCTTAGGTCATTGTCTTTTCATTTCTTGGTTTATTTTTCTTTCAAAGTACATACAAGTTAATTTTTTTATTGTCTTTAACAAAATTTGCAAGCCAGAAATTTCAGACTTTTTCAAACTGAGGTTGCAAGTTCAAGCCTAACCTGTTTGTCTTAAACTGTAATTGACAAGATTTGCCAGTTTTCCTGATGAAGCAGGGTTTGAAATAAGCACTTGCCCATGGGCCAATGGCCCCTAAAATTTGCTGTGGGCTACTAGAATGTTTACCTTTTTTGTATAGAACCATATGGATGGACTACTTAAAATTTAGTTGTGGGCTACCAATCCGAAATTCTTAAGTTAAAACCTGTGAAGGTCTGGTATTTTCCTGATAAAGGTCTGGTATTTTCCTGATAAAGGTCTGGTATTTTCCTGATAAAGGTCTAGTATTTTCCTGATAAAGGTGGGTGTTTTATAAGGTCTGGTGTTTTCCTGATAAAGGTGGTTGTTTTATAAGGTCTGGTGTTTTCCTGATAAAGGTGGGTGTTTTATAAGGTCTGGTGTTTTTCTTATTTAGGTCTGGTGTTTTCCTGATGAAGGTCTGGTGCTTTCCTGGTGGTCTGGTGTTTTTCTGATTAAGGTCTGGTGTTGTACAGATAATTAGTCTTCCTCCCCAAATGAAAACTTGAAAGCTGAAAAAAATTTCTGAAACCAAACTATATTTAAACAAACAAATAAACAATATAATACTTGGAGTACAGATATGCATTTTGGATTGTTGGTCTGCTCAATACTTAGTCCTATATTATGCCTTATACATGTATCTGCATTGACCCTTTTTCTTAAAGAAGACTTCAAGAAACACAGTTACAACAAGAAGAAATCACCTCACTGGCAAATTCTATATGGTTGTGTTAAATATTTCACAGTTGAGTGAAAAGTGTTGTGTTTACCAATATGTGCAAGCGGAACATCATTGTCACTAAGCATTGGTTAAGTGTTCTTTGTTTGTAGCCATGACAACATGATCTTCCATCTTAACATGTCATGCATATAATTAACACTTTCTTGTCAGTTTGGTTAAGTCAGTTAACTGTATATGGTCATTACTGTCTCAGTAATGGAGAATGTCTTTGAATTGCAAAGCTTCTGTGTTACTTTATCAACACTTTCTTGTCAATTTTGATTAAACTTAGTCAGCCATATATGGTAATTTCTTTTCCAATTGTTGGAGACTTTCTCTCTGAATGACCTTCCCTGTTATACCTTGTCATATAGAAACAACACTTTCTTTTTTCTTCAATTTTAATAAATCTAGTAATATATATGTCAAGCACTGGAGGTTTGTCCCCAATGTTACCTTGTTATTTATAAAATCAACACTTTCTTGTCAGTTTTAATATATCTGGTGGTTATGGAGACTATGTCCCCATGTTACCTTGTTTTTTATAAAATCAACACTTTCTTGTCAGTTTTAATACATCTGGTGGTTATGGAGACTATGTCCCCATGTTACCTTGTTTTTTATAAAATCAACACTTTCTTGTCAGTTTTAATACATCTGGTGGTTATGGTGACTATGTCCCCATGTTACGTTGTTATATAGAATCAACACTTTCTTGTCAGTTTGATTAAATCAACTAGCCTTTCCCTCCTTAGTAAAGTTAAGCTGGCTTTTGTTTTTATCATCTTGAATCAGATTGCATGGTATTATCAGAAAAAATGCAAATTGAAAAGGATTATAGATTAAATTACTGTCATCTGACAAAACAGATAAACCGTAGGTCTTCCTGTCTGACATTTAACTGACATGGAACAATAAAATCAAAATGGCTGCTTAGATCAGCATTTTGTCAACTATCCAATTTTCGAGATTTTGTTCATGATTAAGTTGGGTTATTTTTGAATAAATAATGCTTATTTGAGATTTCTTATTAAAATGTAATATCGTGGAAAGTGTATTATTTATAAAAGTATTAATTAATATGACATGAAATTTAAGGGAGTAACCATTTCATGATTAATAGTCAGGGATCTAGTATTTGTTTATTGCCTGGCAAAATTAAATTTAATGTTGCTTCCAAATCCCTGTTTTTTTCTCAGTGGTCTCTCAAGGTAAATTTGAGATGGAAAACACTTTTATAAATACATGCTGACTAAGGTGCTTGCTGTGAAGTCAGTTTGAAATTAATTTGTGTGGTCTTTTTTTAGTTATTCTTGAACATGAAAGTACCAGACTAATTTTAAAGGACAATTTTAAAAACATTATAAACATTGATTGTGGTGTGTCTAACAATTGAATTTTACTTTTTAATTTTCGCTATTTTACCTTTAAAACTAAATGTGTTAAGAAAGCATGTAGAACTAACCAGATCTATTTTCTAATTCTATAAGATTCTACGGCTTTTTAAATACAGCTCCAATGTCAAAATTCCAATGAGTGATAAATCCACTGTCCATATTACAGTTTGGCGCAGACAAAATATCAATATAAGAACTAATGTCCTCTCCCTCAGTCAGTGTTATTCACACTGCTGTTTTCTGGTGGGCTTGTGGACAGTGTAACTTTCACATTAGCTGTGCTGTATTTTGCACACAAATTGAAATTGAAAGTTTGTTTCCTTCACTTTTCTTCAATTGTTGTTTGCCTTAATTGCCAACCCATTATTACAATAAATTATTTGACTTTTTCCATCGATACATACAGTACATATGTACCCTGCATTCAGGATCATTTTGTTAATCTGTTAATACATATGGTACTTATGTACTTGCATTCAGAATCAGTTTGTTAATCTGTGAAGATGATCTTGTCTGTTATAAAAGTTTAATTAAGGATGTGTAGAATTATAAGCCTTATGTTATCAATGCTGTTAATAAATACATATGCACCAAGCATTGAGTGGATTTTGCTTTCTATCTGTCCACACTGAGAGTGGAAAGTGGGTGGACAACATACCTATCTGTCCACAGTTGGACAGTTTTTTTTTGTCCACTCCTTAAAGTTGTAAGAACATTACATAGAAAAAATAAAATATTTATGTTCATTATGATTGTTGTATACATGTGTACATTATGGCCTTCCCTCTGTGGGCTTTGGACATTATGGATTTCCCTCTGTGGGCTTTGGACATTATGGCCTTCCCTCTGTGGGCTTTGGACATTATGGCCTTCCCTCTGTGGGCTTTGGACATTATGGCCTTCCCTCTGTGGGCTTTGGACATTATGGCCTTCCCTCTGTGGGCTTTGGACATTATGGCCTTCCCTCTGTGGGCTTTGGACATTATGGCCTTCCCTCTGTGGGCTTTGGACATTATGGCCTTCCCTCTGTGGGCTTTGGACATTATTGCCTTCCCTCTGTGGGCTTTGGACATTATGGCCTTCCCTCTGTGGGCTTTGGACATTATGGCCTTTCCCTCTGTGGGCTTTGGACATTATGGCCTTCCTTCTGTGGGCTTTGGACATTATGGCCTTCCCTCTGTGGGCTTTGGACATTATGGCCTTCCCTCTGTGGGCTTTGGACATTATGGCCTTCGCTCTGTGGGCTTTGGACATTATGGCCTTCCCTCTGTGGGCTTTGGACATTATGGCCTTCCCTCTGTGGGCTTTGGACATTATGGCCTTCCCTCTGTGTGCTTTGGACATTATGGCCTTCCCTCTGTGGGCTTTGGACATTATGGCCTTCCCTCTGTGGGCTTTGGACATTATGGCCTTCCCTCTGTTGGCTTTGGACATTATGGCCTTCCCTCTGTGGGCTTTGGACATTATGGCCTTCCCTCTGTGGGCTTTAGGCATTATGGCCTTCCCTCTGTGGGCTTTGGACATTATGGCCTTCCCTCTGTGGGCTTGCACAATCAGCTTAACAAAATAGCCAGGTGTTTTTGTTTACAAGTAGTTTGTTAACAATAAACAATACAATTTTTCTTGTTATTGTAGATGATGTCGAAAAAAAGGAGTTGTGCAAGGTGCCGTTTTCAGAGCAAGACTTACATCTTCTCCGAGATGCCATCGAGGACTTGTATTACTTTGAGTTTGTTATAGGTAAAAATGAAACAAGAGACATTTTACAGTGTGGATCGCAAATGTTTAGGATAAATTAAACCATATTAATTCTTGAAAAAGAAATAAAATCTTAAGAAACATTTGCCTAGAATTCTGTAGTCTTCAGTGATAGCATCCTGTATAGACTGAATGTCTTCTTTCATATTTTGAAAGTACCATGATGATTCCATATATAAGATCCTATGTAGCCAGCTCATTTCCATACTGTATATTGTAGCCATAGGCCACACAAACAAGGCTTGCAAAAGTATTCATGGACAAAAATGTTTTTTGGGAAGACAGCAAATACTTTAAGTGGTCCTGAGAAGACCATCAGCATGCTTATTTTTTATCAAATCCATTATACCCTGTACCTACTTTAAGATCTGGTAAGAAGAGTTTTTCAGATTTCCAGTTCATAGGTGAAAAATCAAAATCCCCATGAGAGTATTTCTAGCTCTCAGGTTTGGTGTAAAATTGAAAATGATCACAGTATACAGGTACAACCCAAACCCAATAAGTACTGTGCGCGACTAAAACCTTAATTGACAAGTGCTTCCTGGTTGACTGCAGAAAGTAGCGGATTTCATCTGGTACTGTGGCTTCTTCAGTTAAATGTGGACATCATTATTAAAGCAAGCCGGGAGTGGCATAAATACCTATTCAATCAAACAGAAAACAGCCCATAAAAACCTGTCTGGACACTTCTGATTTGTAGCAGAACATATAATTTAAAAGTGACACTTTAAATGTGTTGGCCTGGTTCTTCTAATCTTGCCAATATCCTAAACCCATCTTACAGATGTACCTGTACATTGTTGTTATATTTGCAGATGAGATCCCAGTGAGAGGATTTGTCGGCCATTTAGAGGAAGGTGGTTTTCTACCTCACAATCACAAGGTCTTTCTCTGGGCCCATCTTAACTTTAATATAGAATACAATGAAGATCAGGTAAGAAGGGCACCAGATACAAATTATTAATTTTGGAACCAGGTGAAAAAAGGGTAGCAGACATCAATTGTACAGGTTATAGAATACATTAACATCAATTCGCTGTTAAACAGAAACAAATTAAAAAACAATATCAAACTTCAAGTAGGTTGTACAAACTTCCCTCGAAGACAAATTTTATGTTATAGAATTTAAGTATGTGTTACAGAAAAAGGACACCAGTTTACAAATACTTTGTTATTTAAGTGTGTGATGGAGTAAACAGGGCACCAGACTACATCTATGTAATATAATGGGATCGTTTATATATTTAGAATGTTAAGATAACAAGACAAGAAAGGTATCGGAATTGAAAGTATATGTAATAGATCTGTTCTTGTATGTTATTATTAACAGGAGACCCTGTCTTAATTGAACACATAGTAAACTAGAATCCTGTATAAAACAAGCATCAACTGTAGGCACAGTATTTGAAATCTTTGTTAAATAAAGAAACCCAAAACCTGTCTATTCTGAACACAATTTCAGTCCCAAATTACATTTTTTTATGATTAATTGACTTGCTTGAATTGAAGTTTGCAGACTATATTTTTGCCAAAGAGGTAAGTGATTTAGTTATCTTTTTCAGATTATTTTTGCAAATGTTACAACCAAGGAACAAGCACCTGTAAGTCTAGATGCAGTTACTACCCCTTATGAAGTGGTCTTCACATACAGTGTAAAATGGTTCAAATCAAGGTAAGTATTCTTTAGTACAGTAGTCTCCCATTTATAGACCACCCCATCTGAGTCATGAAAGTGGTCTTATAATGGGGGTGGTCCATTGAGGGGATACAGTTTATACAGCTTTGTCGGTTGATTTGCAGCAAGAACTGTGAAGTGCAAAAGAATCACACAAATTTAGTATTTATATTTTATTATTCAGTATAAATAAAATTTAATAAAAATTTTTTTATTTTTTTTTTGGCTTTTAAAATTAAATGTGTATATTAATATAACGATTTCACATCATGTCACATTAACAGTGAACGTTTCTGTTCATGTTTCTTTTGCATTATCATTGGTTTATAACTTTTATTGTCTGACCAGGTTCCACTATGTAGTTTATTAAGGTTCTGTTTAGTTTGCAAAACTCCAGGTTTTTCTCGTTTTCCAGTATTCCAAGTTATGGACATGGACGATCTTTGACAACAAATCAAACTGATCTATAATATTCGACCTGCTTTTCTCTTTATTCCAGCAAGTAACCTTTCGTTTACATGATTTCGACATTTTGTTTACCAGTTGTTGTACTGGTTCCAAACTGCTTTACGATAAAAGAACCAATATTATTTTATTTGAGACTTTCAAAATAAACATCCAGTCAGTGAAAATGGTCGTTCATGGAAGGAATTTTAAGTTGATGTGTCAAAAATATGTGGTTGCTGGTTACATTTGAAGGGTGGTTAATCCCGAAAGACATTTTAGAAACACTTAATGCATCAGGATTTTGGGTGGATTAAGTGGTTGGTCGCTGGCGAAGGGATCAAATAACATGGGACAGCTTCCATAGCCTTGAAACACAGTAACAGATACTGTTTATGAAGTGACCTTGACATTGTGTTAAACTTGTAAGGTATACACATGTGCACTATTATGATTTAAACAAAAAAATTCCCAGTAATGTAATGTTTCTATGATGTAAATAATGCAGGTGGTTGATTTTCTGTTGGATTTATCTCCCCTTATTTAACACAGGTTTATCTCATATAATTCAACATCTATAGTCGTTTAATAATTCATAAAACATTGAAAGCAGTAAAATATATAAATATTCTTGCATTAAATTATAACTAAATATTATTTAATTTCTTGCAGCACAAAATATGAAGATCGTTCAAAGAGAGTTCGAGATAACAGTTTCTTTCCAAAGACTCTGGAGGTTGGTACAGATGTAACATATAGATAATATGATATTATCTTCATATAAAATAAGAAGCATCCTCAAAAATGCAATTGGTGGTGATCTGGGCAGTCATTTAAAAGTCTCAAATAAAGTCCACTCAAAAACATACAATTTTTACTACTTCCTTGTCATCTCTAGAAATGGAGGTAAAATTGTATTGTATTTGTCAGATGTTTTAGGTTCTTAAAAAAAAATTATTTTATGACAAAGTTGGCCCTACTAAAAAATATGCACTTAAATTTGGGAGAATTTTCATTTTTGCATTCATTTATGCTGGGCAGCTGACCTATGTCCAATATAATCAGACCTCTTGTTTTGTAAAAATGTAGAACATAAATGGTTGTCTAATCTTTCTATGAATTTAAGTTTTATGATCAAGCAAAAGAAACCGTACTAGAAGTGGACAAGTTAGACAATCACAGGTCAAGGGGTCATTATCCTATTCATGGAATGAATTTCCAGTGCATGTGAAAAGATGGCAGGATGAAAAAATAGTCCCAATTTTCTCTTTTGTTTCTGCTTTTGCTTATAACTGCTATTGCTTAAGAGTTAGATATTTTGAAAGGTATGGCATTACTGTAGAACAAGAATATATTTTTTGCCAGTCAATGTCTTTACAGTGGAAGTACTTCCTAAAGTGTGTAATGTGGTACAATGTGACCACAACATTGAAATGAAAGTAGAAAAACCATTCTTAAACTTTAAGGTAAAATTCCAGAAAAAAGTCCGTGGACAGGTATACTTTTCTTTCCATTTTTATGTAATTTAGCATTATAGGTGTAATGCCCCATATATGAAATTTTAAGTAAAAGAAAGATTTTTTTTTTTTAATTTTGATGTCGCGCCCGTTCGGTTACTTTTGCTCAGGCCATCCCTAACTGTCCTAATCAGTTAAAAATTGCTAAAATAAGGATTCACCACATCTTTGGAAACTGTCATAATTTTTATTTGAGTAGCAATATATTCAAACTGCAGGCTTATTTTATTTACAGAATCATTAAATAACATTAAATAAAATTTTGGTAGGAATCTGGAACTATTGGCTTTGCTTAAAGGGGTCATTATCCTATTCATGGAATGAATTTCCGGTGCATGTCAAAAGATGGCAGGATGAAAAAATAGTCCCAATTTTCTCTTTTGTTTCTGCTTTTGCTTATAACTGCTATTGCCTTAGAGTTGGATACAGTCGAACCTCGTTGTCTCGAACTTGGTTGACTCGATACCTCGGTTATGTCGATATAATTTTTAAGTCCCGGCATTTTTCCCATATCAACAATGCATTTCTTCCTCGGATGTGTCGATCTCGGTTGTTTCGATATTTCGCTTAACTCGATGGATTTTTGCAGTCCGGACAATATTAATTAGTGCAATTTAAACCTCGTTGTCTCGAAGTTAATTTTGCTCTCGATGTCGATGTCAAAACTAACAATTTCATTTGTATTTGTTGTATTGTTACTTAATACGCGTCTGTTTATTTTAAACACCTGTCATAGAGCAAACACGATTTTTGATTGGCAATTACAATTTGAATAGGCAATTTAATAAAACGAACTGGTAATCCAAGCGCAGGACATGCATTATTAAGGTTAATTGATGATCCGCTAATTACTGTCCGAATTATTTTGTCATGTTTAATTAAAAATGATAGTTATTGAAAATTGCTTTTGATCTGATCAATGATGTATGTGGTCGAGTTTCGTTTCAATAAAGACATTCTGTTATTTTTGTTGACTTGTGTGTTGTCAATTAGGTAAAAAACAATTTGTATTTTTTCATTAGTTCTATCGAACTGTAAGTTGATAAGTGTTTTCTTGGTATGTATTTCCATAATTTCGTAATAAAGTTTATAAAATATGATTACACTATTTATTAATTATTGTCGATTTATGTTAATGGCTAAAATACTTCATATATCGCACGCTACAAATACCGTGACAAAGCAAGCGATGCCGAAGTTCAAATCAATGTACATGAAATAACTACCGTTAGATTTTTTTAAAATCACATAATGAAAATGACGTCACACCCTAAACTCGGTTGACTCGAACTTCGGATAACTCGATATATTTTTACCGTCCCGCAAACTTCGACTTATCGAGGTTTGACTGTATTTTGAAAGGTATGGCATTACTGTAGAACAAGAATATATTTTTTGCCAGTCAATGTCTTTACAGTGGAAGTACTTCCTAAAGTGTGTAATGTGGTACAATGTGACCACAACATTGAAATGAAAGTAGAAAAACCATTCTTAAACTTTAAGGTAAAATTCCCCAAAAAAGTCCGTGGACAGGTATACTTTTCTCTTCATTTTGATGTAATTTAGCATTATAGGTATAATATATGAAATTTTAAGTGAAAGAAAGATTTTTTTAATTATAAATTTTGATGTCACGCCTGTTCGATTACTTTTGCTCAGGCCATCCAAAAGGAGAATGACCTCTCAAGGAGTGGGAAGGGAAGACAATTAGGAAGTTGTGCCCACCATGGACAAGGGGAAAAGGCAAAATCCACAAGACCTGTAGTGTATGCAGATTATGTATATGCTTGCTATTTTTAGCATATTTTTTTTAAATATATGGGTTTTTTTGAGTCTACCTACAAAGTAATTTCTAAAAATGGTCTTGCATTTAAAGTTGTTTTGTCACAGATTTTCTTAATTTTACATGTTATTTTACAGATACACTGGTTGTCAATCATAAATTCCATGGTCCTAGTGTTTCTCTTGATTGGATTTGTTGTTATAATCTTGGTAAGTGTATAATTCAGTGTAAAACTGTGGTTAGTTTTGTATACTACTCGCTTATCTGCAAAAACGGTCATCTGATCAGTTTAAGTGAGTATTAAAGACAAAAGGTCATATACGGTATAGTTGAATTAATTGGAATCACTTTGTTGTAAGAACATTGGATTGACAGGTTGCTACAATTTATACTGTGCAGCTGTTCTAAAATATTTTTAACAAGAAAATAATTGTTACTGACATGGTATCAAAATTACACAGATTTTAAATGTATTAACTTTCTGATATCCCTCTCTGTTTCATGGACATAGAAATGCTGGGCATTTGTCTGACTGTCTGACTTTTAAAGTGCTCTCAAGCCTATATTTATTCTTAAAAAATTTAAATCAAATGTTTATATGAACTTTATCTTGATACAACTTTTATATTGAATAATATCTTGGAAATTTAAACATCAATACCAGTAGATCATTTCTAAATGGTTAGGACACATAGATTTATATTGGGGCCCGAGTGACCGAGTGATTAAGGTAGTTTGTCTACTACTGATCACATGGTCTGTCAAAGCTAAGATTGCGGGTTCAAGACTCACTGTGGGAAGGATGCGCTGGACTCCAATTATAACTGACAAGAATTGCCAGATTTCCTACCAAATTTGGGGAGTTTTCTCGGGGTTCTTCGGCTTCCTCCCCCAATAAAAACTGGACACCATGTTATAGCTAAAAAAATGCTGAGAGTACCATTAAACAACATTCAAACTAAAAATAAAACTGAATTTATAGCAACAAAATCAGAGAGTGAATGAACAGATCAGACAAACATCGATCCCCCCTTTCTGTTTTTCTTCGAACAGTTGTAAACTTACTTCATTGCCCCTGCAAAGATACAATTGGTGCCTTAGTAAGGAACATTCAATCACTGTTCTTATATTAATATCAGATTTCATTGTATATTGTCAGTTGTCTTAAAAAAATTACTAAAATGTGATGTTCATTACATCGTTACTAGCATAATTTAATAAATAGACATTCAAATTCTTCTTTGTGAAAAAAAACAACAAGAAAAGATGAAATAAATTAATAAACTTTATTTTGATCAGGACAACATTTATTTCAGACTCGAGTTTTAAAAAGTGACTTTGCACGATATAACGTCGACGAAGATGAAAGTGAGGACATGGACCAAGAAGACAATGGCTGGAAAATTATTCATACTGACGTATTCAGATTCCCACCATTCAAAAGTTTATTTACAGCCATATTAGGTAAAGGTTATTCCATTCTAGGAAGGGTAGTGCACGTAATGATTTTTTTTTTGGAAATGGAATGACAGGAGTCTATTAAATCTGACAAAAACAAAAATATCTTGGTTGGGGTACTTTGGTCCAATCCTCCCCAATATATTTTTAAATGGAATGGCTAGAAGTAAACTTAGATATTTAAACCTGATGTCTTCTCTGGATTTTTAAATACAGAAAAATTGTAAAATGAAGCTATTAAAATTTCTCAATATATTGCCTAAGTGTTTCATCAGTGGGTTTTCAGTTGTAAAATTATTGAAATGAAAATGTTTTGTGGTGGTGTGGTGATTAAATAGAGAAACCCTTTGATAAAAAAACTGTGTTCCACCCCCACCCCCCTCCTCAGGAAGGCACTTTTTCCTAACCCCCACCACCGATTGTAAATTAATTTGTCCATGTAACATAAGTTACATGTAAACTTTTTGCTTTTTTCTCCTTTCCCACAATTGTATCTTTATATTCTAAAGGGCGAAAGGGGGAGGGGCAAATATAGCATTTTCATCTCATAGACAAGACTTGTAGTGCAAACAAAATGTTTTTGGGAAATGATCTTATTATACATGTTTTTTTAACAAGTTGCAAGTTCTCATAACTTGGTAATTACATTTTGTCACTTTTATCATTAATCAGGAACAAGCTTGATTTGATTTGTTTCGTGTTTTTATAACTTGCATCAAATCACATTGCAAAGAAAAGTTGGGTTTACAATATAGAAGTCAAAGATAATCAGGAGCAATTTTATATGTTTGATAGAGAGCACTTAATAAAACTTTATCATTTGACCGGGGTTGGAAGCCAGTTTTTAACTTCTCTAATTTATCATTTGAAATGGGTTGAAAGCCATTTTTAACTTCTCTAATTTATCATTTGACAGGGGTTGGAAGCCATTTTTAACTTCTCTAATTTATCATTTGACAGGGGTTGGAAGCCATTTTTAACTTCTCTAATTTATCATTTGACAGGGGTTGGAAGCCATTTTTAACTTCTCTAATTTATCATTTGACAGGGGTTGGAAGCCATTTTTAACTTCTCTAATTTATCATTTGACAGGAGTTGGAAGCCAGTTTTTAGCATTAGCCACAGGCATTATGTTAATGGCTGTTTTGGGAATGTTCAACGTACATCACCATGGTGCTATAAACTCAGCAGGTGTCGTACTCTATGCATTTACATCAGGTAAGGATTTAATTTGCTTTGTAAGCTGATATCTGATTGTCCAGTTGAGCAACACAGATAATCAGAGGTGTTTACCATTACGGATTTTCCGGAATCATTCCAAATTTGGGTGTAAAAATACGCATCACAGAAATGCACCCGGAATTACACTTTCCGCCAGTATTACAATTAACTTTCAAATGCTTTTGGTCGTGATTTTGACAATGTAACGGTATTACAATATTGAATAAACATGTTTTTTTATTAATGTTTGATCAATAAAATGTGCATCAGAAAGCTGTTTTATAGAAAAAGACTGGCCAGAAACCCTTTTAATATAGTTCGAAGTACAGACATAAACATTATACAGTCAAACCTGTCTTAGCGACCCCCTCCATATAACGACTTCCTGTGTTATGCGACCGTATTTATTCCTCCCGAGCATTTTCCCATTCATTTTACCTTTATATAACGACTCCCTGTCTTACGCGACTTACGACCGTGTTTTCCGTTCGTTTTGACCAAGAAAACCTGTCTATAACGACTCTCGGGACAGTTAAAATTATTAAGCAATAAATAAACCCTGTCTGACGAAAAGAAGATTCGTAGACCATTGGCATTGTTGTCAATTATCAAGGTTCTTCGAAACGGAAAACTAAAGTATGAAGCGATGAAAAACTGTTTTATTATCTTAGAAGCGAAGTTCAGATTGCCCTGTAAAATTTGAATAGACGTCAATGTCGACATTCGATTTTGTTGCCAGTCAGATTGGAAATGATGATGTTTCTCATAACGGCGTGTTTATTGTATGATCACGCCATTTTGTTTTACAAAGGGAAATAATCAATACGAAACCGGTGTACACTGGTTCTAAACCGACTTGCACTTTCTACATAGAGCTTATTGTTAAAACTCAAGGAAACCAGTAAAACCGGTACAGAGAAAAATACAACAACAAAATGGGGGAATAAAGTTGACCTGCGTTAATTCAATCGGAAATCAAAACGCTCATTATTGTTGTATATTTTGTACTTGCGTTATTTACATCAAATAAATGTCATATTTTATTGTTTACTTAATAAAAAAAAAAATATAGGTCTTCAATTAACTCTTTCACATGCTGACAACATGACTTTGTTGATTGGTCTTCAAACATCATGACCTGTGTATAAAGACCCCCTGTCTTATGTGACCTTTTTTACAATTTCCCTTCAAAGGTCGCTTAAGACAGGTTTGACTGTATGTGCAAAGTTTCAGATTACGGATAAATGTGCCAAATTACTGAAAAAAATAATTAGGATTACTGGGAGTACTGAAAAGGGGTCAACACCTCTGTATAATACAAAATAACTTGCATTGAACACAAGACATATTCTTACACAATCTCTACACAAAGGATTATGGGTATCCTACGTCAACCACAATCATATCTTCCATACCATTGGTTGACATTGTGAGAGATATCTCTCATGGCGGATACGCTTCGTGTACAAATGCAGAAATTGTAATGTGAAACTATCAAAAGTTTATAAATAAACCATATAAAAATTAAAAAGATCTCGTGTATTATTTTACAAACATCATTCTTTGTTTATAAACATTACAAGCAGACGGCAGATGTAGTCCCGCAGTAAATGGATAATGATGTATGGCAGAGGTTATATCTGGGAACCAGTTATGCTCTCTGTGCAGGAGAGTGATTTTTACACTGTTTAAATTCAAATAGTTCCATGATTTCATGCTGTTTTTATTATTGAAATTGTCTGTTATTGTAAAAATTAAATTTTAAGGAACAGTTCAAATTTTTGAACAGGTTTAATACGTGAAAAGTGACCCAAATCAGGCTATATCATATAACCTTTTTAGAATAAGAAATATTCCTTAAGTATTGATGAATTGGTGACCTAAGGGAGGTAACTTCCTTCACTATAATACACCAAGGGGAGATAACATAGTGATGGGAATACCTGTAAGTAGTGGCCAATTAATATGATTTAGCTATACATTTTCATCATTTAAACATAACTTTTTACATATGTATGCTTACATTTTGTCTTTATGCTTGATTTCTTAACTTATGATTTTGTACCATTTCCTGTTTTTTTTTTTTATTGCCATATACAATTTAATTTTTGTAAAAGTTTCTAAAGTTGATACAAAAATAGCACACAAAAAAGATTGTATTTGGTTGTAGCACCACTGATGATCTTACTGAAAGTTGAAAATTTATAAAGGGTTTCCCATACGATCTCCATCTCATAAATATTTTTAGTTGCAACATTTTGGCAGTTCAGTTAAACAGGGCTGTGACATTGGTTTAGTACCAGTTTGCCAATTCCCAGATTGCAGCGTCCAATTTGCCAATTCCCAGATTGCAGCGTCCAATTTGCAGATTCTCTGATATTTGACAATTTAAGAACAATCTATAAGGTGTATACATGAATGATTGTAGGTTTATGTATGCATCCTACATAATATTAATTCAAAACAAATAAGTGCCCAAGCTGAGAATGTATAGTTGTGAAAGATCACTTAAAGTATTTATGATTAATTTTCTTAATTTTTCTAAGCATCCATAATTGTCAGTAAAGTTCAGTGACTTAAATTAACTTCATTTTTTCTCAAATGAAAATTGTCAGCTCATCATATCGATTTAAATCAAATAACGTCTTTTGCTGATAATTTATAAGTAACAAATTAAATTCTTTTTATGTCAATTAAATTGATTGAATTATTTAATTAATTTACATAATTTTCCTAAACACACATAATTCTCAATAAAAAATTTATACACCTTGTTGATTGTTCTTAATTAGTGGAAAAATAGGAAATTGCCAAACTGGGAATTGGCAAATTAGACGCGGCAATCTGGGAATCTGCAAACTGGAATGCACCTGAGACATTGGCCCATGTAGCTACAGTACTGCTCCAGTGAATTAAGCTCTTCCCACTGGTCCAAAGTGGGCAGCATATTCTACCCTTATTTGCTAGATTATACTAGCAAGTCTTAAGATAATCCAGAAGAAATAGCTTGCCTGGGCCATGTGATTGGGAGGGCAGACAAGCTGTAGGTTTTGCCCCTTGGTGGCCATTTTTGTCTCGCCTGCGACGAAAGTCGCTGGAGGCGAGACATATGTATGGGAATCCGGCGGCGGCGGCGGCGTAAACACTTGACATCTTGCTTCATATCTTTGTAAGCCCAAGCCCTAGATCCATCAAATTTGGTCCAGAGGTAGCTTATGATGAGTACTTGCCAGTCAGTCACCTGTCACCTGACCTTGACCTCAATTTCACGGTCCAGTGACTACGTTAAAGTTTTTGGGTTACGACAGTTCCTCTGTAACTACGCATGGTAGGATGACAATATTTGGTGTATAGGTTGCTGATGACTAGTACATGACTGTCTGGTAGGTGTCACCTGACCTTGACCTCAATTTTACAGTCCAGCGACTACGTTAAAGTTTTTGGGTTACGACAGTTCCTCTGTAACTACGCATGGTAGGATGACAATATTTGGTGTATAGGTTGCTGATGACTAGAACATGACTGTCTGGTAGGTGTCACCTGACCTTGACCTCAATTTCACGGTCCAGCGACTACGTTAAAGTTTTTGGGGTACGACAGTTCCTCTGTAACTACACATGGTAGGATGACAATATTTGGTGTATAGGTTGCTAATGAATAGTACATGACTGTCTGGTAGGTGTCACCTGACCTTGACCTCAATTTCACGGTCCAGCGACTACGTTAAAGTTTTTGGGTTAGGACATTTCTCTGTAACTACACATGGTAGGATGACAATATTTGGTGTATAGGTTGCTGATGACTAGTACATGACTGTCTGGTAGGTGTCACCTGACCTTGACCTCAATTTCATGGTCCTGCGACTACTTTAAAGTTTTTGGGTTACGATAGTTTCTCTGTAACTACGCATGGTAGGATGACAATATTTGGTGTATAGGTTGCTGATGACTAGTACATGACTGTCTGGTAGGTGTATCCTGACCTTGACCTCAATTTCACGGTCCAGCGACTACGTTAAAGTGTTTGGGTTACGGCTGTTCCCCTGTAACTATGCAGGGTATGGTGACAATATTTTGTATACGGGCCGCTGCTGATATTAAATGCTATTTACGTAATGCTTATGACGAAATTTATTTTCGTTACTGATGCGGAATGCAGGCGAGACGTTTTTCTGTGTCCACACTTGTTATTACATAAATGGAAAAAGCAAATTTTACCTGAACTGTTGTGTACTTCTGGAAGAAGGTACATTTGGAAAAAAAATGATTTAAGTAGAAGATATTATACAACTAGAACCTGCTAAAAGCTCAGAATGTATTTATTTAGAAACTTATTGTCATATGTAAGCATAGCACAGGCATATATGGTGTATATAAATAAGTACCAGATCACATGGGGATAGAGACACGTTTTTGTCTTAAGGTAAACAGGTACAAAATATTTTAACTTCATTAAAGAAAATAGTTTGTTTGATTCTCAAATCTGTGTTCTACTTGCTTAAGAGCTTTTAACTGATTAATTGAAGGTTCTTTTCTCCTATTTACATACACCATTGTTACAATTGCAGGTATAGCTGGATATGTAGCAGCTCATATGTACAAAGTTCTGGGGGGAGATAACTGGGTATGGAATCTGAATCTGACTTCCTGTTTATTTGCTGGTAAGTAAGGGTACCAAACACTACTTGTCACAATACTGGTTGTTTCAGTGTAAAATCAGTTTTAAATCTTTTTATGTTTAATCTGTAACATTACTATAAATGGCTTGATCTACTCTATCCAACAAAGTCATAAATTTATTGGCCAGATTAACAAAAAAAAATTTTTTTTTTACACAGATACTTATTAACTCATGAATATTTTTACATTTTTTTATGATAAATCCTCTTTGAATTTTTGATGTTATTGATCATAGCTGTTGTTACTTTACTTGGACATTTTTGCTTTTTATAAAAGTTGCATAATTTTATTATATTATATGTGGGGGGGGTGGGGGCACCATATTTTGAGGGTTCCCATTGCTGTACACACAGTGCTACCCGGTTGGTGGATAGGGAAGCACTCTCATTGGGGCATTGTCAGGTTGCAATACAGAAAGCCCAATTGATTACCACAGTTGGTAACATGTTGGAGAGTGCCTTAAATATCTCCTTTTGTAAATTTAGAAAATGCTATATTCTCTGCCCTACCCATTAACCTGTACTTTTCCAGTGGCAGTCACGATTTTTTCCCAATGTCTCACCCCCTTTGTCCATTGATTTATTGTTTGTAAACTTGTTCTCATCCTGAAAATAACTGAACTTCTCACTGGGCATTAAGCAAATGTTCAGACAATCAATCAATCAATCAATATTATTATATGAAAAGAATTACCAAAGAAAACAACAGCAATGTGATAATAAATGTAATTTGGTTGAAAAAATAATGAAAACAACTTTATTTACATCTAAGAAAATGGAAATAATTTGTATGTAAATAAAGAATTGACTTTGTTTATATTGTGGCAACAGTGGACAATGGTCTAAGTAACCACTGGAAAAAGTGCACTAGATTGGTTAACATGGATTAGCAGTTTTTGGACTAAATTCC
The DNA here is from genome assembly GCA_944474755.1 of Limnoperna fortunei. Classification (NCBI taxonomy): domain Eukaryota; kingdom Metazoa; phylum Mollusca; class Bivalvia; order Mytilida; family Modiolidae; genus Limnoperna; species Limnoperna fortunei. Next base: position 17,470,338 of record OX104124.1, on the reverse strand, counting down.
AAATAGAACAAGAAACCTGCACACAAAAAATTTAACATACTGATTGTATGTCTTATGACTTTTTGTTTAATGATGGCCAGATTTTCACTAGGTACTACGCTTCCTCCCACAATCAAAGTTTGATGCCATGTTAAATGTTATAAGCATAAAGACAATAAATTGATGTAAATATTTCACTTTTACTATTCTAAAAAATTTGTATCAATCTCTTTTTTTCAATTTCAGCACCATTCTTTACAGTGTGGGCATTCGTAAATTCTGTGGCATGGGGATACGGTACCACCCAAGCTCTACCATGGCAGACAGTCCTACTGTTAATGTGTCTGTGGTTATTTGGTAAGTAAATTCTGTGGCATGGGGATACGGTACCAGCCAAGCTCTACCATGGCAGACAGTCCTACTGTTAATGTGTCTGTGGTTATTTGGTAAGTAAATTCTGTGGCATGGGGATACGGTACCACCCAAGCTCTACCATGGCAGACAGTCTTACTGTTAATGTGTCTGTGGTTATTTGGTAAGTAATTAACAGAAAGAAGTTTGTTCCATTTATTAAGGATTTTGTTTTGTGTAGTTTTAATGAGTCTTCTTTTTATACCCCAGTCGATGATGTGTCATATTTTGGGAACCTTGGCGGGCGGTGTCCACATCGATGTCCGCTGTCTAACCCAAACAGTTGTTGTCCAGTCTTCATGAAACTTGGGGGAAATGTTTATGAGCATAATATCTCAGCCAAGTTTGATAACCAGTAGCCTACTGGACTCTGAATTTGGCACCAGTTTAAGTACAGCTCACTTTCCTGGCGTAAACATACTGCGTGCTTTGTATGATTATTTAAAAGGTTTACTCAGCTCAGAACGTGATGTAATAATCAGTTACTATTCCAGTTTCTGCCCTGCTGTAACTTCCTTTGGAGATAAACATGTCTTCATCATTCAGGTAAAGTTTTGCTGATTGTTGTATAGTCTTCTTAAGGTAATAAATGAATATAAATGGTGGAGTTTACAGTGTGAAGCTATTTGATTTCATTTTTCTCCAAGAAATTTTTTCCTGGTGTTTGTGGAAATCCTTTCCTTGAATCAAGTTATCACAGAATTTGTAACTTTAAAAAAGGTGTTGTATTATACTGGAAATAGCAGTATTTGTATTGTTTTCATCAGTTTTAAAATTTTATAACATGTTTATGTACCGCAGGTCGGGTGTTCTCTCCAGGTACTCCGGCTTCCTCAAATAAAAACTGGACGCCATGAAATAGCTGAAAAATTGCGGAAAGTGGCATTAAAACACCATTCAAAATTAATCAAAACATGTTTATGAAAACTATTTTATAGATCCATTAGCACATCTCCAGCAAATTGAAATTTACTTGTTAAATCAGATTGTATTTGGCAACTCGCCAAGTGCAATCCAAATAACCGATATATTAACTAGTACATTCTTTCCACACCATCCTGTTAATTGAAGAATGTATCCATTTGAGCATGATTAAATTTGATAGCAAGAGTGCATAAATATGGAACATAATCAGTTGTGAAAAGTGAACGTATCTGTTTCTCTAATGATCAATGGAAAATTCCAAGTAGTACTTTTAAAATTTAGGATTGATTAGGAAGAACAATTTAATAAACATGCTGTTTATTTAAAATTTATCAAGCTGGTATGAATCAGGTTTAATACTCACAGAATTCAAGAAATATTAATTATCAGGTTGATTTTGTTTCAGTTGGTTATCCTTTGACAATTATTGGAGGAATTTTTGGTAAAAATTGGTCCACAGGATTTGATGCACCTTGTCGGACCAAAAATTTTGCAAGAGAAATTCCCAGAGTTCCTTGGTACAGATCTTCATTTGCACATTGCATTGTTGGTGGCTTTCTGCCATTCAGGTAAGTGGAATTAATTATACCTGCGAAGAAGTGAGGGGTAAACTGGTTTACCCCTCTCTGTCCTTACATATGTCCGCCCTTCCCTTCCCTCCGTCCGTCCTTTTGTCTGCAACATAACTTTGGTAACAGTTTTCTCAGCAACTACTTATCACAACCACATGAAATTTTCTATGTAACCATGTGTTCCTATATTGTGAGTACCTATTTCAGGTCTGTCTACTTCCTGTTTACCGACTTAGTCAATTCAATGATGTGAATAGCCGGGGTATACTGAGTGAGCAGTAGCTCACAGGTTTATAGACCATGCACACTACAGGCCTCTGTTTAACAAAACGTTGGAGGCATCGGTGGCCAAGTGGTTAAGATAGCCTGTCAACACTGAGGTTTCGGAGTCTCACTGCAAGTAGGGTGTACTCAACTCCAATGTTAATTGACAAGGATTATCAGTTTTCCTACCAAAGGTTGGGAGTTTTCTCAAGAATGGTAGGCCTACAACCATGTTGTTTGATTTGTACAATATTAACTTAAGTTAAACTGTGCCCATTTCTGGTCATGTTGGAAAAGGCAAAATCCACCTGGTCTTTACTGTATATCACAACCAGAGAAGAGCTATATTTATACATGGGCATCTTTTAAATATACAATCCAATGAATTTGTTTCACCTGTCCATACTAGTTAGTTTGTACTACCAACACCTCCGTTTGTGTGGTTTTATTCACATATTCAGTGCATAATTGTGGATCCAAGCACTTAAAATTGTATTTTTTGGTTTCTGTGATCAAAGTTAAATTATTCTAAATTAATTAGTATTTTTATACCCTCGTATAGAGGGGGTATACTGTTTTGCCATTGTCCGTCTGTTCTTCCATAACAAAAATTTCTGTCACAATTTCCTAAGCAACTAGAGCATACAGGAGCCTTATATTTTGCATATTACATTATTCTATAGTACCATATGGTGTAAAGCTATTTCATGCTCCTTGGTCATCTACTTCCTATTTACTTTTTTCAGTGTAATTTATACAATATTATTTCTGTTTTCAGTGCTATCTCCGTAGAACTGTATTATATTTTTGCCACACTCTGGGGCAGAGAGCAGTACACATTATATGGTATATTATTCATTGTTTATGGTATACTACTTAGTGTTACAGCCTGTATTTCCGTAGCTTTGACCTATTTTCAACTTTCCGCTGAGGATTACAGATGGTGGTGGCGATCTATATTTAGTGCTGGGTAAGTTGCCATAGTAATGCAGAAAATAACGTTTTTTTTATAAACAATTATTAGATTAAGTTTGCCTATAGAAATAAATATGTTAGGATAACAAATAGATACATATATCTGTCATTATGGGACTTTTGATCTGAATGATGTTTGAGGTTTCACATAGCAAAACATGGACTTGTTTGACAAAAAAAGTCTAAGTCAATATTTTACTATGGAAAACCCCAAATATAATTTTAATCAATGTGCAATAAGTGAAAAGATTCTGTGAAAGTTCATTTCATGAAGTGGTGTAGGAAGAGTTGCAGATAAGAGATGGATAGCGCCAAGTGTAATGTTTCTTTTTTATGTATTTGTAGGTCGACTGGATGTTTCGTTTTTCTGTATGCGATGTTCTATTACTTTAAGAGATCCAACATGTCGGGAGCCTTGCAGACAATCGAGTTTTTTGGCTACACTGCATTGACATGCTATGTGTTTTTCCTTATGCTAGGGACCGTATCATTCTTTGCTTCATTGAACTTTGTTAAATATATTTATGTCAATTTAAAAATGGATTAAAATCACTTGTGTATGATATTGTATTTTAAAATTGATTATGTTACACTACACCTCTGCTGGATTGTGGTTTTTCCACCGATCCACTGTGGACAGTACACCAATATCCATCCCAGCTGTCCACAGTCGGCGGCATATCAATGGACCTCTTGTTAGTCAATTAAAATGCTTACGTGCTTTTTCTACTGATTATGCATGCAAGTTTTAGAAAAGTTATGTCCTGACCAAACAGTGGGAAGGGTAGACAGTCTAGAAGTGTGTCCACTGCCCACTGTGGACAGGTGAAAAAAGTAGAATCCACCTGAGGTGTAGTGTATGCATGTATATTCAGTAAACTTATTATGGTATTGGGATGGAAAATACATTAAATTTTTAGCTTAATTACAACTGTGTTTCTATAACTGCTTTTGGAATACAAATATTTAGTTTCACATCCACTGTGCAGTTGATGCTTTCCAAAGGCAATGGGCATCATTGATGCAATCACTTGTTGGGTCACTACAGGTACTGGTTGCTTTTCTACAGTAAATAAAATACAATCAATAAAATAATAAATGTTCAGATGTTGGATTAAAAAAACTATTGAATGTTGTTTGAGATGGCAGACTAATTTCAGTCTATAGACTTTACTGCAATGGAGATCATAATAAGTTTATCTGTTATGTGGGACAAACAGGAGACATGTATAGCTGTTATTATTTAATTTAGTCATTTTTTTTATCATCTTCACAATTTTATAATGAGAGAATTGTCAAATTGTAGAGTTGCTTCCCTTTGTAGTAGGATCTTCAGTTAACTTAAGTAGTTTTTTGCAATTATTTATATACAATAATGTGAAATAAAGTTGTTATATACATGTATTGCATTCCTTGGTAGAATTTTGCACACACAAAAAAATAAGACTAATTAAATAGTAATATGGTTTTTGCTAAAGGGAGACAATTTCTTTTTATCTTGCCGACAAGGGAAGTCACTCTCAAAACTTGTTATTAAAAAAATCTTTACATGCATTATTGTACAGATTTATTTAATAGAGAATGAAAATAAATAGTAATAAATGTGATTGAAGTGAGATGATTGTAAAATAATTATGTGATTAGATATGTATCAAAGTTTGTTTTTACCATTGATTATATGTATGATAGATTTATTTAATTGGAGGAAAATTGTTGAAAACAAGTCTTTATATTTCAAATATGATTACAAGTCTAGATTTCTAATGAGGTTCTGTACAGGAGAATTTTACCTACAAATTTATGACTTTATGTTATAATTACACCTCATATAAACATGCTGGCTTTTGATTGGTCAATAGACAGTGTATTTTTTGCACATTTCCTGATTTTGCATCGATTTCGTCATCACTGGGGTATTCGGCAAAAAAATACGCTCCGTGCTGTGGTATTTGCTTAAAAATAACCCTCGCATATTATTATCCTGGAAATATTCATTTGCAAGTTTTGATTTTACACTAAAAGTAAACGAAACATGAGTAATTGATTTTGAAAATCGGAAACGTTCCGATAGTAAAGAGTCAATAAACAGCACGCAAGTGGTCAAGTATCACCGCTCTTTGAAATCATGATATTCGGTGTAATTAAACAGATAAATCATGTCTGGGAGGGGTATTTGTGAAAAATACCAGTCTGGAGAATCAAATTTCTCTCGCTTAACGGCTGGGAAATATTTCCTCTCTCGACTGGTATTTTTCACAAATACCCCTCCCAGACATGATATATCTGTTTAAAATTTCACTGGTCAATGTAACAAAATTTTTTTAATTATATATTGGGTAAATTATTTAGGTTTTTCGTTATAACATATTGGTTGTAAATATTCTTTCTAATTGTTCAGTGTATTGTTTTTTCTTCACAGTGATTTTGTTTATATGTAATATAGGATTTTAAGTCTTTCATGCTTCATTTGTTGACAGTTGTTTTGGGATGAAGTCATGCTGCTTGTTATCAGCAGCTTCTTTATAATTCATTTATTATAAATATGTTTGTATGTATATGTGAATAAGTTTGAGTGGGAACATTATTTTAAAATGCAGTTATATTAATATGCTGAAGTTGTTGGAAGAATTAACAAAGATTAAAATTTGTGACTTGTTTTTATTTATGTGGAAATATCGCACATATTCACATACCATCAAGAGAATTTACAGAAAGTTACGTACAAACTTGTGCCATAATTTCGTTTGTTTTCTCATAAAAGAGTAATGTTACCCATTTCTTTTAAAGTTAAAAAAAAAAAAATGATCAAGCAATGTGAGACAGGTTTGAATGGAAATGTTTTACACTGGAGCATTAGGTCACAATTGAAAATACTTGTTTTAGCTATTTTCATTTCCAGTCTCTCATTTTCTACAAATACTTTATTTTTGAGATGCAGACAAATTTAAGATACAATTTGGGTCTACTTAGCCATATGATTAAGGTAGTTAGTTCAGTACTAATGATCATGTGCCTGTCAATACTTATCTGAGGTTGCCTGTTCGAGCCAACAGGGTGTGCTTGACTTCAGCCTTTATTGATGAAGATTGCCAGCTTTCCAGACAAGGGAGGAGGGTGGTTCACTAGTTACTCCAGTTTTCTTTCCATCCCCCTGCCTAAACTGGGCAAAATGATTGCTGAGTGACATTAAACAATATTCAGACACAAACAGTTATTAAGTTTAGTGTAGCTAGGTAGGTAGGCTTAGTAATAAGTTGGATTATATATATTGGTTGTCCAATTATACACAAAAAAATTGAACACTAATAAAAACCAAAGGAAAGAGCATCAGGTAGCATTCTAGTGAAAGTGAAAACAAAACTATTTACTGTTAATGTGTCAGACTGCATAAAGTATACATGGTTAGATCTGTATTGAGAAAAAAGTGTCTAAGGAATTGCTTTTAGAAATTTTATAGAAATGTTCTGAGAGAATTTCCCTAATTCAAGGATCTTTTATTCCTGAATTTCTGCTAGGTGCAGAAATATATATAATATATTTTCTTGATAAGTTGGAATTTGTGGGCATAAATCACAATTAAGTTTTTATGAATGGAATAGATTTTATAGTATAAACTCGTGAATTCAACACAATAACGTAAATCCACTTTAATATTAGCAAAATTAATATTCCACTAATGTACATGAAAGACCAAATGTGAAAAAAATCACTTCATACTTGATTTTATACTGTTTTTTTTATATGTAAGAATGTCCACAAAATACATTTTTAGGATATGCAAAGACTTGCTGGCATCAATCGGTAACTGAGTTCACAAGTGACACAGTGATACTGGTTAATTTTCTAATAACTTGTGGATATCTTCATTCTGATGCAACAGAAATAAATCTGACATTTAACTGACAAAAATTAGATGTTGTTTTATTGACCAGAAGTAACATCTGTCCTTGGATTTACATCAGACAGCAGCAACTGTTAAATTCATGCTATTAAATAGTTTGCATTTTCCAATTGTCCAATTAGAATTGATGTGTCATCAAGATGTGGCTATGTAAATAGTGTGAAGTCAAAGCATTACAAAACTACAATAAATATAATATTTATGAGGTTTATTGTCTACAATTGTGATGTTTATCACCATTGTGATTTTAAATACATTCTCAACACACGAAAAAACAATATCTCCCCTTTTTATATGTTTTTCTTAGTTTAGCTAGTTTCATATACAGTCAATGATGTTATGTAATTATGCTTTGTTTGGTGCAGTCATCATATTATGGAAGCTAAATGCAAAGTTAATTTGAAAATCAAAGTAACAAAGAATTATGTGAGAGTGAAAAGTTAATCAAGTGAAACCCATTGTCATTGTAAGAATAGTCCTGGAAAGGGACATAACTTTAATATAACATTAAAGTAAAGGAAATTGTAATGAGGAGTTATCTCCCATTGATATCTGTCAGTTGATAGTGCTTTCTTTAGTATTACAAAAGTTTGCATGAAAAATATTTAATTATTGTTGTTTCTTAATGTGTAATTAAAAGAGGTTTAACTTTAAAGAATGGTTTGATGTTTTGATGAATATGAAATAAATTATTTTATTATCTTAAAGTTCTCTGTTTTTCATCAAATATTACTTATCATGGTAATTAATATTCATTTTATTTTTCTTGTGAATATTTATACCAATAAATAGATTAACATATTTATTACATATTTTGTTTTTTTCGTTTGTTGGTTAAATGGTTACAGGTTTGTATTTGTCAATCATTTATGTGGGTTTTTTTTTTAAAACATAATATCTTTATTGCAAAATAAACAAAAATTAAAGATTTTTAAAAAAAAAAAGATCAATTCTTTGGTTGGCTTGCAGGAACGAGGCAAAATATTGTTTTCCTCCCATGGATAAACAAGTGTATATAAAAAAAGTATCAGCCACAAGTGACAGGATTGGAATTTTATTTGTTTTCTTTGTGTTTAATGCGACTTTCAGCAATTTACAGCTATATCATGGTGTCCACTTGTTATTGGGTGGAGGAAGCCGGAGTACCCGGAGAGAACCCCCGACCTGCTGTAGGAAAATTGGCAATCGAGTACACCCTGCCCACAGTGAGACTATAGAACCCACAACCTCAGTATTTATTAAAATTTTCTACATTCATTTATTGTGTGGAAAAACAATAAGACTGTAGAATTTGGTTTTAATATTAATATATCCTTTTACATCGCCTATTTTGTCTATCTTAAATAAACTTGAAACAAATCAGGAATTTGTTTTTGTTTCCATTCAGTAAACTGCATTGATAGGTTTACCATCAATTAAGGGGCCCTTATATTGATATTTTAGCCAGTTGTCATCAATGTGTCGACAAAATATTTGTGTTCAATTGTTTTGGCTATTCTTAAAAATCGCTGAAAGCAAGCATACCTTACCGCAAGTCACAATCAAATTTTGTAGAAGTCTATAATCAATAACAGAAAATAGTCCAAAGGTAGGATGGAGATAAATCTAACAAAGATTTTTTTACAATTAGCTTTCGCATTTTTATTTAGTAATATTCTCATAAATAAAACATTAGATATGCACAAAAGACATCCGAACACCACATGTCTTTTAAAATAATAGGTCTGCATTCAGGCCTTAAACTTAAAGCAAATTAAGAAACAACGTTAATTAAAACCCAGCTGTCTCTGTTCGTTTGTATTAATTATTATCTTGCTTACAGTTATATTTAACTGTTCAGTTGTTTCCAATCTGTTTGCTAACTCATACATTTTTTTCTAGATCTGTATAACATTGTTTTTCCAAATGTTTATAGGTTTTGCTAAAGAGTTATTTTGCTGTATTTTGTGCAAGGTTGCTCCCAAGATATAATTTTATTTCCATTAACGAAATTGAGCTGCAATTATAATACATGTATACTACAAAACAGCATTGGAAAATGCATATTGATCAGAAGCTCAAAATATTCAAATATAATATCATACAATTTCATTCAAACAAAGATGTCAGTTTTGTGTTAAAATTTGCAGTGGGTACAATTAATCTAGATGCATTGTTTTTAGTATGAATTGCAATTGGAATGATTCAATAAAACTTACTTCCACACATATGACAGCTCTTAGGGCCTCCTTATATCGCAGACAGCCGACTTCCACACATATGACAGCTCTAAGGGCATCCTTATACCGCAGACAGACGACTTCCACACATATGACAGCTCTAAGGGCCTCCTTATATCGCAGACAGACGACTTCCACACATATGACAGCTCTAAGGGCATCCTTATACCGCAGACAGACGACTTCCACACATATGACAGCTCTAAGGGCATCCTTATACCGCAGACAGACGACTTCCACACATATGACAGCTCTAAGGACCTCCTTATACCGCAGACAGACGACTTCCACACATATGACAGCTCTAAGGGCATCCTTATACCGCAGACAGACGACTTCCACACATATGACAGCTCTAAGGACCTCCTTATACCGCAGACAGACGACTTCCACACATATGACAGCTCTAAGGGCATCCTTATACCGCAGACAGACGACTTCCACACATATGACAGCTCTTAGGGCCTCCTTATATCGCAGACAGACGACTTCCACACATATGACAGCTCTAAGGGCATCCTTATACCGCAGACAGACGACTTCCACACATATGACAGCTCTAAGGGCCTCCTTATATCGCAGACAGACGACTTCCACACATATGACAGCTCTAAGGGCATCCTTATACCGCAGACAGACGACTTCCACACATATGACAGCTCTAAGGGCATCCTTATACCGCAGACAGACGACTTCCACACATATGACAGCTCTAAGGACCTCCTTATACCGCAGACAGACGACTTCCACACATATGACAGCTCTAAGGGCATCCTTATACCGCAGACAGACGACTTCCACACATATGACAGCTCTAAGGGCATCCTTATACCGCAGACAGACGACTTCCACACATATGACAGCTCTAAGGGCATCCTTATACCGCAGACAGACGACTTCCTCACATATGACAGCTCTAAGGGCATCCTTATACCGCAGACAGACGACTTCCACACATATGACAGCTCTAAGGACCTCCTTATACCGCAGACAGACGACTTCCACACATATGACAGCTCTAAGGACATCCTTATATCGCAGACAGACGGCTTCCACACATATGACACCTCTAAGGGCCTCCTTATAACGCAGACAGACGACTTCCACACATATGACAGCTCTAAGGGCATCCTTATACCGCAGACAGACGACTTCCACACAAATGACAGCTCTAAGGGCATCCTTATACCGCAGACAGACGACTTCCACACATATGACAGCTCTAAGGGCATCCTTATACCGCAGACAGACGACTTCCACACATATGACAGCTCTAAGGGCATCCTTATACCGCAGACAGACGACTTCCACACATATGACAGCTCTAAGGGCATCCTTATACCGCAGACAGACGACTTCCACACATATGACAGCTCTAAGGACCTCCTTATACCGCAGACAGACGACTTCCACACATATGACAGCTCTAAGGACATCCTTATACCGCAGACAGACGGCTTCCACACATATGACACCTCTAAGGGCCTCCTTATAACGCAGACAGACGACTTCCACACATATGACAGCTCTAAGGGCATCCTTATACCGCAGACAGACGACTTCCACACAAATGACAGCTCTAAGGGCATCCTTATACCGCAGACAGACGACTTCCACACAAATGACAGCTCTAAGGGCATCCTTATACCGCAGACAGACGACTTCCACACATATGACAGCTCTAAGGACCTCCTTATACCGCAGACAGACGACTTCCACACATATGACAGCTCTAAGGACATCCTTATACCGCAGACAGACGGCTTCCACACATATGACACCTCTAAGGGCCTCCTTATAACGCAGACAGACGACTTCCACACATATGACAGCTCTAAGGGCATCCTTATACCGCAGACAGACGACTTCCACACAAATGACAGCTCTAAGGGCATCCTTATACCGCAGACAGACGACTTCCACACAAATGACAGCTCTAAGGGCATCCTTATACCGCAGACAGACGACTTCCACACATATGACAGCTCTAAGGACCTCCTTATACCGCAGACAGACGACTTCCACACATATGACAGCTCTAAGGGCATCCTTATACCGCAGACAGACGACTTCCACACATATGACAGCTCTAAGGGCCTCCTTATACCGCAGACAGACGACTTCCACACATATGACAGCTCTAAGGGCATCCTTATACCGCAGACAGACGACTTCCACACATATGACAGCTCTAAGGGCATCCTTATACCGCAGACAGACGACTTCCACACATATGACAGCTCTAAGGGCCTCCTTATACCGCAGACAGACGACTTCCACACATATGACAGCTCTAAGGGCATCCTTATACCGCAGACAGACGACTTCCACACATATGACAGCTCTAAGGGCCTCCTTATACCGCAGACAGACGACTTCCACACATATGACAGCTCTAAGGGCATCCTTATACCGCAGACAGACGACTTCCACACATATGACAGCTCTAAGGGCCTCCTTATACCGCAGACAGACGACTTCCACACATATGACAGCTCTAAGGGCATCCTTATACCGCAGACAGACGACTTCCACACATATGACAGCTCTAAGGGCCTCCTTATACCGCAGACAGACGACTTCCACACATATGACAGCTCTAAGGACCTCCTTATACCGCAGACAGACGACTTCCACACATATGACAGCTCTAAGGTCATCCTTATACCGCAGACAGACGACTTCCACACATATGACAGCTCTAAGGACCTCCTTATACCGCAGACAGACGACTTCCACACATATGACAGCTCTAAGGGCATCCTTATACCGCAGACAGACGACTTCCACACATATGACAGCTCTAAGGGCCTCATTATACCGCAGACAGACGACTTCCACACATATGACAGCTCTAAGGACCTCCTTATACCGCAGACAGACGACTTCCACACATATCACAGCTCTAAGGGCATCCTTATACCGCAGACAGACGACTTCCACACATATGACAGCTCTAAGGGCATCCTTATACCGCAGACAGACGACTTCCACACATATGACAGCTCTAAGGGCATCCTTATACCGCAGACAGACGACTTCCACACATATCACAGCTCTAAGGGCATCCTTATACCGCAGACAGACGACTTCCACACATATGACAGCTCTAACGACCTCCTTATACCGCAGACAGACGACTTCCACACATATGACAGCTCTAAGGGCCTCCTTATACCGCAGACAGACGACTTCCACACATATGACAGCTCTAAGGGCATCCTTATACCGCAGACAGACGACTTCCACACATATGACAGCTCTAAGGACCTCCTTATACCGCAGACAGACGACTTCCACACATATGACAGCTCTAAGGGCCTCCTTATACCGCAGACAGACGACTTCCACACATATGACAGCTCTAAGGGCCTCCTTATACCGCAGACAGACGACTTCCACACATATGACAGCTCTAAGGGCCTCCTTATATCGCAGACAGACGACTTCCACACATATGACAGCTCTAAGGGCATCCTTATACCGCAGACAGACGACTTCCACACATATGACAGCTCTAAGGGCATCCTTATACCGCAGACAGACGACTTCCACACATATCACAGCTCTAAGGGCATCCTTATACCGAAGATAGACGACTTCCACACATATGACAGCTCTAAGGGCCTCCTTATACCGCAGACAGACGACTTCCACACATATGACAGCTCTAAGGGCATCCTTATACCGCAGACAGACGACTTCCACACATATGACAGCTCTAAGGGCATTCTTATACCGCAGACAGACGACTTCCACACATATGACAGCTCTAAGGGCCTCCTTATACCGCAGACAGACGACTTCCACACATATGACAGCTCTAAGGGCATCCTTATACCGCAGACAGACGACTTCCACACATATGACAGCTCTAAGGGCATCCTTATACCGCAGACAGACGACTTCCACACATATGACAGCTCTAAGGGCCTCCTTATACCGCAGACAGACGACTTCCACACATATGACAGCTCTAAGGACCTCCTTATACCGCAGACAGACGACTTCCACACATATGACAGCTCTAAGGGCCTCCTTATACCGCAGACAGACGACTTCCACACATATGACAGCTCTAAGGACCTCCTTATACCGCAGACAGACGACTTCCACACATATGACAGCTCTAAGGGCATCCTTATACCGCAGACAGACGACTTCCACACATATCACAGCTCTAAGGGCATCCTTATACCGCAGACAGACGACTTCCACACATATGACAGCTCTAAGGACCTCCTTATACCGCAGACAGACGACTTCCACACATATGACAGCTCTAAGGGCATCCTTATACCGCAGACAGACGACTTCCACACATATGACAGCTCTAAGGGCCTCCTTATACCGCAGACAGACGACTTCCACACATATGACAGCTCTAAGGGCCTCCTTATACCGCAGACAGACGACTTCCACACATATGACAGCTCTAAGGGCCTCCTTATACCGCAGACAGACGACTTCCACACATATGACAGCTCTAAGGACCTCCTTATACCGCAGACAGACGACTTCCACACATATGACAGCTCTAAGGGCATCCTTATACCGCAGACAGACGACTTCCACACATATCACAGCTCTAAGGGCATCCTTATACCGCAGACAGACGACTTCCACACATATGACAGCTCTAAGGACCTCCTTATACCGCAGACAGACGACTTCCACACATATGACAGCTCTAAGGGCATCCTTATACCGCAGACAGACGACTTCCACACATATGACAGCTCTAAGGGCCTCCTTATACCGCAGACAGACGACTTCCACACATATGACAGCTCTAAGGGCATCCTTATACCGCAGACAGACGACTTCCACACATATGACAGCTCTAAGGGCCTCCTTATACCGCAGACAGACGACTTCCACACATATGACAGCTCTAAGGGCCTCCTTATACCGCAGACAGACGACTTCCACACATATGACAGCTCTAAGGGCATCCTTATACCGCAGACAGACGACTTCCACACATATGACAGCTCTAAGGGCCTCCTTATACCGCAGACAGACGACTTCCACACATATGACAGCTCTAAGGGCATCCTTATACCGCAGACAGACGACTTCCACACATATGACAGCTCTAAGGGCCTCCTTATACCGCAGACAGACGACTTCCACACATATGACAGCTCTAAGGGCATCCTTATATCGCAGACAGACGACTTCCACACATATGACAGCTCTAAGGACCTCCTTATACCGCAGACAGACGACTTCCACACATATGACAGCTCTAAGGGCCTCCTTATACCGCAGACAGACGACTTCCACACATATGACAGCTCTAAGGGCATCCTTATACCGCAGACAGACGACTTCCACACATATGACAGCCCTAAGGACCTCCTTATACCGCAGACAGACGACTTCCACACATATGACAGCTCTAAGGGCATCCTTATACCGCAGACAGACGACTTCCACACATATGACAGCTCTAAGGACCTCCTTATACCGCAGACAGACGACTTCCACACATATGACAGCTCTAAGGGCCTCCTTATACCGCAGACAGACGACTTCCACACATATGACAGCTCTAAGGACCTCCTTATACCGCAGACAGACGACTTCCACACATATGACAGCTCTAAGGGCATCCTTATATCGCAGACAGACGACTTCCACACATATGACAGCTCTAAGGGCATCCTTATACCGCAGACAGACGACTTCCACACATATGACAGCTCTAAGGGCATCCTTATATCGCAGACAGACGACTTCCACACATATGACAGCTCTAAGGGCATCCTTATATCGCAGACAGACGACTTCCACACATATGACAGCTCTAAGGGCATCCTTATACCGCAGACAGACGACTTCCACACATATGACAGCTCTAAGGGCCTCCTTATATCGCAGACAGACGACTTCCACACATATGACAGCTCTAAGGGCCTCCTTATATCGCAGACAGACGACTTCCACACATATGACAGCTCTAAGGGCATCCTTATACCGCAGACAGACGACTTCCACACATATGACAGCTCTAAGGACCTCCTTATACCGCAGACAGACGACTTCCACACATATGACAGCTCTAAGGGCATCCTTATACCGCAGACAGACGACTTCCACACATATGACAGCTCTAAGGACCTCCTTATACCGCAGACAGACGACTTCCACACATATGACAGCTCTAAGGGCATCCTTATACCGCAGACAGACGACTTCCACACATATGACAGCTCTAAGGACCTCCTTATACCGCAGACAGACGAATTTGCTGTTGTGACCACTGTTGACATTCCTGATGTAATGCCTGTACAAGAGGCCTTCGTTCTCACACATGACGACCGATAATATCCATTATCCCCGGCTTGCAACAAATGCGGACTTTTGATTGGTTGGTTACCCGTCGGTACAAATCCCATGCCCCCGGCTTCGTTGCTAACGTCGCAGGGTGTATTGTTTGTGCGTTGCTAATGTACGTTCTAGAGTACCAGTGTATGTTATTCAACAAATGAACATTTCTGTCTTTTTATATTTGTATTTGTACTTCCTTTCAAACACTGAAGATGCCTTACATTCACACTGACACACATAAATATGAATTAAATCGGTACTTTACGTCATTGTCTGTTGACGTTATGATAGCGTGACTTGAGGCGCCAAAATACCGAAAGTAGGAAAA
Organism: Limnoperna fortunei; assembly: GCA_944474755.1. Taxonomy (NCBI): domain Eukaryota; kingdom Metazoa; phylum Mollusca; class Bivalvia; order Mytilida; family Modiolidae; genus Limnoperna; species Limnoperna fortunei. The sequence goes on along the minus strand of OX104124.1, from coordinate 17,454,429 downwards.
ACAATGTAAAACAAAATAAAAACTCTTTAAACTCGCTAAGTCTGAGGTTGTTACGAAAGGTAACATCCTCGACTTGGTAAAATGGGCATTTTCTGCATAAAAAACGTATAATTTTTTGTGCGCAACTGTGATGACGTTGCCCATTTAGCTTATTTCTGAAGACAAAATAACCTATTTTCAGCCTTTTACACTTGTTAGCCGGGGATAAATCCGTTACCTACGTTATAACCCGGGTGTATGGAAATTGTACCACCTGAAAGTACTTCTGGACAGCCTTCGGCTTCGCCTCAGGCTGAACAGAAGTACTTTCAGGTGGTACAATTTCAATACACCCGGGTTATAACGTAGGTAACTGATAAGATTCGCAAAGTTGGATTCAAGTCAGGACCTTATGCTCCCATGGCTGAGTCTATCGACTTGTCACGCAAATAGTCGTCACAATTCGTTCATGATACCGTGGCGTTGTCATCAATGAGGATGTCTTTGTAGTGAATGATTGTCAAATTTAGGCATTACTATTCTTTGTAAGCATGTAATGCTGGTACCTTTTGCGCATTTAAATTAAGGCGCAGTGTCGGATCCAGAGGGGGGGTCCAGGGGGTCCGGAGCCCCCCTTTCGTTTTGACAAGCCTTCTTTTTTTTTGTTTTAGCATAACAAAATGACATTTTAACGGACATGTTTTAGGTGTCAGGAAATCGTCAGAATGCAGGATTTTACACCATTTCGTTCAGAGCTTGTGGGGGCCTTAAGCGGCCCCCAGACCCCCTGCTGTAATATGACAAATTTGGACCCCCCCTTTCATTTGAGGCTGCATCCGCCACTGAGGCGAACAGTTATGATATAGTGCTTACAGTTATGACACACATTAACATTTTTCCGCTAGGTATAAGCAGTGTTTTGTAGCCACCGTGTATGGACTATGCCGTCAGCTACATGCAATAAACATAAAGCAGAATTATTTACATCTCCTCAGACCATTCACCTATTAAAGTGGCTAAAATTAATAAAGTTGTACTCTTTCTTTCCGAATTTAACATCCATGAAATATTTTAAAATTTAAGTCTTTATTTCATTTTATATTGCTGGGACCATACTGGGACGGTTCCCAGTGCTCGACCCACATAGCAGCCCAGCGCGTCCCCAGATAGGGGAGATCCTCTCGTTTTGGGCAGGGGGGGGGGGGTGGTTGTCAGGTCAAAATACGGAAAGCCTGGCCGCGGGCCATAGGTAGTAACGTGTTTGGAGAGTGCAACGCTCCTTGCACGAAAAAGACCCCTCTTGTAGACTTCGAAAAAGAGTAGGCTCATTGTAGCCGCCACAAAAGGCTAAATTCTCCGACCCTACCCAATACTCCATACTTTTCCTGTGGCAGTCAAATTTTGTTCCCCGTGTTTTTTATCGTTATGGGAAATCAATCTAAAATACAATTGGACATTTTCGCTGAGTCTAAGGTAGTATTTTCTATTCCTGGATTAGACTTTTTCCCAGACATTAAAATAAGTAAATCGACAGGTGTCTAATTAGATGCAGACACTACGTACTCGTCCGATGCACCTGATTGCACCCATGTTTTTATTGGTTCATGTTGCTCACTTTCTCTCTTTGTTTTGCTTTGTTTGTTGGCTTTATCCGGATCTGAAATTGTCCCTTGATTTTCGGCTGCTGTTCGGTCGGTTTCCATGCTATTTTTCTATCAATAACATTCTCTTGTTGAATGGTTAATTTAGTTCAGCTTTTCTTTGCTATTTTTCTAAAAACAAATAATAGTACAACAAATTGCAGGATTGAACCCTTCCTGCCATGATGTGTAAGCGCGTTAACCGATTGACCGAAACCAAAACGAAGTTGACTGTTAGTATATCTTGCGTTTAATTCGTCGATATTCCAACCAAATTACTGTCCGGGAAAGGCATTTTCATTGCCGAAATTCGGGTTGCCCTGCCAAATATAACCTATCTTTAACATACTGTCAACACTGTTTTGTAGCATTTAAACGTTTTCACTGCGGCATTTTTTTAGGGGGGGGGGGAGAGAGAAAGATACAAGGAAAATGACAAAGTAGATGTTTTCATACACATGGCGATTTTGTTTTCTTTCCAGCCATCATGGTACCGTTATTCATGGTTACCTGAATGATATGCATGATATAGAAAATACGTTCGTCGATTCGGATCTTGATTCTTTTATTTTATTTAGTTGTCCAAAAAAGGTCTAAACCAAATGTTGCAGCATATATATGTATTAATATGTCGTGTACGTACCATTTAATATGTATTTCAACCCATCTTTTTTTTTTTAAATTTTCGTCTGGAAGTTTTTTTATTATTCTCTACCGGAAACTCTGTCGATACTGCCCGTAAATACACTGTTTATTTCTTATTTCATAGTTTTTTTTTCTATCTGTAGTGACCAGAGTGAAGCTAGCCGGCAATTCTAGCCGTCAATACCGCTAGCCGTCAATATCGCTATCCATCAATAATTTAGCCCGCGATAATATTCATTCGGGAGAGTTCGAGTAATGTATGAAAAGTATTTAAATTTTTAACTTCAGTTATCTCTCTCTTCACAGATGACTCTCAAATCGTACTTTACAGTGACTATTTTTCTTCTCTTATTTAGATAAATGTATAGAATAGTAGTGCCAACTGTCAAAATAAAAAAAAAATAATTAAATTTTGCATCCTATGCAACATAAAATTAACTAAGTTTATCATTTAACGAGAATCATAATTAAAAACTATAATTTTACTACAGTTCCATTATATTTTTATAATTATGTAGAATTTTTTTTCTGAAGACAAGGATTATGTTAGTGTTTGCCTCATCGGAAGCTTTTACATTCAAAATTGCAGGTGTATTTCTATCTCACTATTCCGTATTTCTTTTTTTACTTTCTTGGTTTTTTTTTTTTTTTTTTTTGAATTTAAAAGCGTCCGATGAGGCAAACACTAACATAATCCTTGACACCCGGAATTGGCCCAAGTATTCCTGATATAGGTTAATGACTTACTGAACCCTCCTCTTGTTTTACCCCAAGTCTATTGCAATTGAAAGGGGTTCGACTTCCCAGCAGGATAAGAGATATTACTTTATCGGTAATTTTCACTTAATTCAGATTCGGATAACTCGAACACCAACAGTTGGACCAAGTATTCACGATATGGATTATGGACCTCCCGGACTCCCCTCTTAACTGACTCTACGGCTATGGCGATTGAGAAGGGTCTTAAGTCCTAGCTCTTGAATAAATGTCATCACTTAAATCATACACAGAAAATTTGAACACCGGAAGTTTGTCCAAGTATTCAAGATATAGGGACGCGATTTTTTCATATCGATCATTTTTAGTAAAGTCAGTCCTTAATAACTTAAAACCCAAAGTGTGGCCTAACTATTTACCAGATGGGTTAAAGACCACTGTTCAATCTTAAAATTAGTAAATTATTAAAATTAAAATAATTTTCTAAATCCCTAAATGTAGAATTGTAGAATTATCCTATAGAAACGTACTGTAACAGAAGTAAATTGAATTAACGACGCATTCTTCTTTCTTGCACACTCCTCTTTATAATAGATAGCGGAATTGTTACATTTAAATTTAAGTTTATACTATTTTAGTTGTTTAAACTATAGAAAAACATTTATTCCCCTGCTAGGACTTAACACCCCTTTTAATCGTCATGGATCTACTGTAAATTGAGAGGGGACTTTAGTAGGTCATTAACCTATATTACGAATACTTGGGCCAACTTCAGGTGTTCGAGATATCAAGGTCTGAATTACGTGAAAAATGACTCGTATTGTGATAACTATTCCCGTACTAGGACTTCATACCCCTTTCAATCGCCATGGATCTACTGTAAATTGACAGGGGACTTTAGTAGGTCATTAACCTGTATCATGGATACTTGGGCCAACTTCCGGTGTTCGAGATATCGGGTCTGAATTACGTGAAAAATGACTCGTATGGTGATAATTATTCTCTTACTAGGACTTTACACCCCTTTGAATCGCCATGGATCTACTGTAAATTGAGAGGGGACCTTAGTAGGTCATTAATCTTTATCATGAATACTTGGGCCAACTTCCGGTGTTCGAGATATCGGGGTCTGAATTACGTGAAAAATGACTCGTATGGTGATAATTATTCCCGTACTTGGATTTCACACCCCTTTCAATCGCCATGGATCTACCGTAAATTGAGAGGGAACCTTAGTAGGTCATTAACCTATATCACGGATACTTGGGCTAACTTCTGGTGAGATATCGGGTCCGAATTACGTGAAAAATGACTCGTATGGTGATAATTATTCCCGTACTAGGACTTTACACCCCTTTCAATCGCCATGGATCTACTGTAAATTGAGAGGGGACCTTAGTAAGTCTTTAACCTATATCATGGATACTTGGGCCAACTTCCGGTGTTCGAGATATCGGGGTCCGAATTATTCGAGATATCGTTATTATTGTTGTATAATAAATATATTGAGAAATGTTTCCTTTAAGTCGTCAGTAGACAATTTAAAAAAATAATAATACATAATTGACTTCACATTTCACCTGATAACGAGTATAAAAGTGCTTAATTGTCACATAAGACGCATGTATTTGATCTCTAGCAACAGTTTGAACCCTTGTGAAAGCAATCATAAGAACAGTCTTTACTGGAGCTATATGACTGGAAAACAACAGTTTTATAAAGATAAATTTATTTATCTAAATAACAGCAAACACATTCTAGCAAATACATGTTCAATTAAATTACTTGTCAATAGCTTGTGTTTTTATTCATAGCTACATAATTCTGCATTGTGTTGTTGTCTTTTGAAAAATAGCTCCCTCAAAATGGTACTTGTGAAACATGGAACGTTCTACTAAAATGTCGTCTCGAATTCGTGATCGTATTTCTGCTTCCATAGTGACAGTATCAAAATGTTCTCTTTTTTCTATTTTTTCTTCAAGCATCGTTTTTATTTCCTGCTTAATATATTTTTCCACCATACAAAGACAGTCATTTTGATAATATAATTTTAGATCCCCGCAATTTATTTTATTGATCATTTCAAAAAGTGACTTTAGCTGACGTTCGTTTTCTGCATCGCTAGAAGTACTATTGTTAAACGGCAAAACACGATTTCAGCATTTCTCAATTAGGCTTTTGAAACGAACTGGGTATTTATTAACGAACTCTTCAAATTTAAAATCGTAGTTTTGAATTACATCAGATGCAGTAAATACAAAAATTATATATTTGTACATATTTTCTCCGAACAATGTTATCATTCGGAAAAATGAATTTTCATCCTCTCTGGTATAACGATTTATACATGGATACTTGGGCCAACTTCCGGTGTTCGAGATATCGGGGTCCGAATTATTCGAGATATCGTTATTATTGTTGTATAATAAATATATTGAGAAATGTTTCCTTTAAGTCGTCAGTAGACAATTTAAAAAAATAATAATACATAATTGACTTCATATTTCACCTGATAACGAGTATAAAAGTGCTTAATTGTCACATAAGACGCATGTATTTGATCTCTAGCAACAGTTTGAACCCTTGTGAAAGCAATCATAAGAACAGTCTTTACTGGAGCTATATGACTGGAAAACAACAGTTTTATAAAGATAAATTTATTTATCTAAATAACAGCAAACACATTCTAGCAAATACATGTTCAATTAAATTACTTGTCAATAGCTTGTGTTTTTATTCATAGCTACATAATTCTGCATTGTGTTGTTGTCTTTTGAAAAATAGCTCCCTCAAAATGGTACTTGTGAAACATGGAACGTTCTACTAAAATGTCGTCTCGAATTCGTGATCGTATTTCTGCTTCCATAGTGACAGTATCAAAATGTTCTCTTTTTTCTATTTTTTCTTCAAGCATCGTTTTTATTTCCTGCTTAATATATTTTTCCACCATACAAAGACAGTCATTTTGATAATATAATTTTAGATCCCCGCAATTTATTTTATTGATCATTTCAAAAAGTGACTTTAGCTGACGTTCGTTTTCTGCATCGCTAGAAGTACTATTGTTAAACGGCAAAACACGATTTCAGCATTTCTCAATTAGGCTTTTGAAACGAACTGGGTATTTATTAACGAACTCTTCAAATTTAAAATCGTAGTTTTGAATTACATCAGATGCAGTAAATACAAAAATTATATATTTGTACATATTTTCTCCGAACAATGTTATCATTCGGAAAAATGAATTTTCATCCTCTCTGGTATAACGATTTATACATGGATACTTGGGCCAACTTCCGGTGTTCGAGATATCGGGGTCCGAATTATTCGAGATATCGTTATTATTGTTGTATAATAAATATATTGAGAAATGTTTCCTTTAAGTCGTCAGTAGACAATTTAAAAAAATAATAATACATAATTGACTTCATATTTCACCTGATAACGAGTATAAAAGTGCTTAATTGTCACATAAGACGCATGTATTTGATCTCTAGCAACAGTTTGAACCCTTGTGAAAGCAATCATAAGAACAGTCTTTACTGGAGCTATATGACTGGAAAACAACAGTTTTATAAAGATAAATTTATTTATCTAAATAACAGCAAACACATTCTAGCAAATACATGTTCAATTAAATTACTTGTCAATAGCTTGTGTTTTTATTCATAGCTACATAATTCTGCATTGTGTTGTTGTCTTTTGAAAAATAGCTCCATCAAAATGGTACTTGTGAAACATGGAACGTTCTACTAAAATGTCGTCTCGAATTCGTGATCGTATTTCTGCTTCCATAGTGACAGTATCAAAATGTTCTCTTTTTTCTATTTTTTCTTCAAGCATCGTTTTTATTTCCTGCTTAATATATTTTTCCACCATACAAAGACAGTCATTTTGATAATATAATTTTAGATCCCCGCAATTTATTTTATTGATCATTTCAAAAAGTGACTTTAGCTGACGTTCGTTTTCTGCATCGCTAGAAGTACTATTGTTAAACGGCAAAACACGATTTCAGCATTTCTCAATTAGGCTTTTGAAACAAACTGGGTATTTATTAACGAACTCTTCAAATTTAAAATCGTAGTTTTGAATTACATCAGATGCAGTAAATACAAAAATTATATATTTGTACATATTTTCTCCGAACAATGTTATCATTCGGAAAAATGAATTTTCATCCTCTCTGGTATAACGATTTATACAGTTAAGGACATACAGTATTGCATGTTGACCAGGAGATGATAGAGCAATGGATTTTATTATTTCGTTATTGATTTTTTCGGATTGATATTCGGTATCAAACAAACCAGGCGTATCAACAACAATTACTCTTTTTCCCATCTCTTACTGTTTCGCCTCTTTGGCAAAGCATTTTGACAGACCCTGGACTGAAATGTGATGTAAAATAGCCTTTTCGTTTCAAAATACTGTTTCCTGTAGCACTTTTTCCACTTCCCGTCCTACCAATCAACACAATCCGTATTTCGTTCTCTGCACTAAACAATGTCTCCTGGAAAAATAATACATACACGATAAATATACATAACATGATCACACGCTTGTTATTTCGAGATGAGACAACTAATGAAATGTATCAAGACTGTTGATAAAGCGTTGATATTTGTCAGCTGGCTTGTTGCAAAATCTGGATCTGATCAGCAGCTGTCTGATGCAAACAAATGTTTTCCTAAATTGTTTAGTACTGCATTTATAGGCATATGTTATGTTCTCTGTGCCGGAGAGTGGCCATGATTACGAATAAAGTGTAAAACTAACGAACAAGGTGTTGTAGAAATATCAGTTAAACTTCAAAGACATTAGAAAGTATGTAGCAATTTAGGGAAACAGTTTAATAGATTATTATATGCATAAAACCCCCGAGTGCGAATCACTCCCGGCTTGCCCCATTACGAGTAATGGGACCTCTTTGAAGCGCCGTCCATATAAAAAGGAGCTACATTATTGTAGCAAATTGTTCGGTTGATCGGCTCTGAATGTTTTTATTTACAAAAATAATAGACTGCCATTTAACATAGCCAACATCAAAACATTCCGACAAGACCACGTTTAAGTAAAGGATAACATATTAAGGAGCCTAATAATGAAATAGGATTTATATATCACCCTTTAAATGGAACCTTCTACGTTCGCATTCCATTGAGCATGGAAGGAGTAAGAAACGGTTTGTTCATGCGTTTCTTAAGTTTATTGAAACATTATAGGTTTGTAGGGTCTCTGTGTATGATACATTAAGGAAAAAAAATCTTCAAATACAAATGTAAGTTCATGAGGACTCAAACAGCTTTATACATGTAACAGCTATAAACTGTTTAGCAATAGAAGAAAAACCTTGACATAGAGATTTCGTTTATATATGTATCAAGTACAAAAGTCTGAAACAAGTTGGTTTGTTTGTTTATTTGTTTGATTGGTGTTTAACGCCACTTTAAGCAGTTTCCACCTATACCATAACATTTAGCATTTATTGAAGGAGGAAGCCAGATTACCCGGAGAAAATCCCCGACCATTTGTGGGAAAACTGGCAACATGTGTCAATGAAAACTTGAGTTGAGCGCACACAAACCGCACTTAGACTGGAACCCGCAACATCCGTGTTGACAGACCACGTGATCAATAATAGATGACTAGATCCTTAATTACTAGTACTCGGCCATCGACGCCCTCGATACAAGTTGCTGCTATATAAACCCTTTAGCAATATAAGAAAAACCTAGATTTATATAATTATGTTAAAACAAGTTCACATTATTACCAAATATATAAGTTTATTTTGTGCTCTTGAATATTAATTACACATATTTGAAAAACATAATGTAAATTAATCGTTTATCTTTATGATATTCGTAGTATCCTTCGCTTTTTTATTACAAAATTAACCTTTCTGTTAAAGAAATATTGCAAAGGAAACCGACCGAACAACAACAGCCGAGAGTCAAGAGGCAATAACAAATCCGTATATAGACAAACATAAAAAAAAAACAGACAAAAAAACAGACAAAAAAAAAAAAAGAAAACAAAACACACACACACAAACAGAAAGTGAGTAATCCGAACCCAATAAAAACTATGGGTGCAGTCAGGTCAAGTTACTCATTGTCATACCGGGTGTCTAGGAAAAAGAAGTTGGTCTAAGTAAGAGGCCGAACTAAGTGTATGGGCGTATTTAATGTAAAGCTCTCTGGTGTCAATTAAATGAAAATAGTTGCGGGACAAAACAACATCAATATAGCGGAATGTGAAATTAGAGGTATGGGCCGGTGATTTTTCTTCTTCAGCAGGCCTTCTAAGAACAGCCTCAGTAAGGCCTACAATCAAATGAGTACAAATATCTACATGTAATGTTTTCTTAAATTTTTATCAATGTGAACTTTATTTATACATTAACTAACATGGCCATTGTTCAAATGTACTGCAAACCATTTTTACTTGAAGGTATTTACCGAATCGACATTTGAATATTTGTTAGTGTTAGTTCTACTGATGTGTCTCGATTAGGAAAAAACAATTATCTACTGTAGTTAATTTTATAATTTAGTCATTTGTGAAGACTTTTATTAAACATCAATTTTTAACGATATATGTGTTAGAAATTAGAATTTGCAGTCATTCGTTCCGCCAAAAAGAAAATTAGGTTTAAATTTAAAAATAACCTTCCTGTATAAAATGACCTTATAAAATAAATAATAAATGAATTAATAGATCTTGTACTGTTTTTAAGTTTATTTGCACCTTTGATTTTAGTGTAAGGGTAGCTAACTCCGCAAAAATGTGTTCGGTTTCCTGAGAGAACTGTGAAAGCGTAGTGTCTTACCGGACCACGATACAATTAGTCCTTTCGAAACTTAGGTTAGGGTTAGGTTATCCAAGCACATTAGGTATTTGGTTTATCGTACAAGTTAAAGGTAATGAATGTTATGGGCTTAATATGTTTAAGTCTTTCAATGTTTCAAGCTTCCATTTATGAACAAAAAAATCCATTCGAATAGCACTGAGCAAATCTTGGAAAATGACCTTGACACGAATCAACAAGACAATGTAGTTACTGTAACAAATGATTGAGAATTCGCTACCTAATGATAACACTGCCCTTGAAAGGATATTTTATATTGATATATCATTTCATGGATAAAACTTGTTTAACTATTTTCAGAACGTAAATCCTCTGTATTTATTACAAAAATAAATTGCTTTTTATACACTACTTTCATTCACAAAATAAATTGACATATAAATACAGATACAGTAAAATAGTTTATGTTTTTAAAAGAAAGTAAGTTACATTCATCTCGTTTATTTTTTTTACGTTACATATGCTTAAATACCGTTATCTATAACATACTATTTTTTTTGACACATTCAGCTCATGAATTATAAATAAAAATCCGTGAAAATGAAATGACATAGCATGTCTTTGACAAATATTCTGTTACATTTAAGGTGTTGCCTCAAAATAATAATTTTTTTTCAGATAACGAGAAAAGCGAAATCATCAACACAATAAAAAAAAATCTCTATTGTAATTGATATAAATTACAAACTGAAAGTACTCCAAGCATTAATAATACACACATAACCAATCCAGTGGGTAAACAAATCTGATATTTGCCACTTTCTGATGGATCAGTTTTTAAGCTAAGTGCTTAAATCATAATCAATCCTTTCCAGTAATGTTTTATTTTTTAACACGGCACGCACATTTTCATTGCTTACTACGTTTAACCAGATAAATGACGAGAATAGTTGCGGATTAAAAAAAAAATTTTATCTTAAAAGTTACCTTACCACGTGAAGCAACTTGTTTTCGTTATCTGAAATAAAATAGAAAGAAAAAGGGAATTTGTTTTTGTTTCCAGTCAGTAAAATGCAATATTTAAATTGTCGCAAGTCATACTCAAACGTTTTAAACGTCGATAATATACATTTATTGACTTTAATATAGGGTAATACCTGGTTTTATCAACCTAAAAAAAATTATATCCACCGAGCCAACGGCGAGTGTGTATATTATTTTTTAAGGGTTGATGAAATCAGGTATTAACCTATATAAAAGTCGATGAATGTTTTATTAAATGACTTTGACATTGGAAGTCTATAATAAAAAAGGATAACAATAATAATTTATTTCAACAATAACAAAAGTTAACTATCACATTTTAAATTGAAAAAATTAACATTTTCTAATTAAAATTTAGAGTAATATTAGAGCAATTATGAAAAATTGCCAAAAAGGTCCTGTTCATTGACAGCAAACCTTGTCCGCTGCTGCTCGTCAGCCATTTTGAAACAATGTCAACAAACAGAATGTTTTAAAAGAATGATTTTGATTGGCTGATGTTTTTAATTCAACCAATCAAATCAATAGCTTATTTAGTTTGTTGAATTCTATTTTTAACTACTGAAAAGTGATAAATATTCTATTTTTAGCTACTCAAAAGTCAAAACATTATATCAGTCTATTTTTATCTACTTTGAGGTTAACATACCGTCTGCACAATACTTTTCATGATACCCTGGGCCAAAGAAAATCAAGATAAATGTCAGTCATATAATTAATATTATTAAAAATACAATTGCAAAACTTCGCCATATAGTCCCATATTTGGATGAAGTAAATCTAGAAAGTCTTTTTTAGTTACATCGATCATCAATAAAAATTAATACATGTATAAAAGACACATGTGAAAAACACATGGCTGTACGAGTGAATCTGTCTACAATGGTAGGTATTCAAGGTTTAAATTGTAGCAAATTACTTTACAAGGTTAACTAAAACTAAACAGTCTCTTTGTTCGTTTCTACTCATTAATTTATTGCTTACACTTTATTTTAAGCTGTTCAATCTGTTGTTTCCGATCTAATTGCTCGCTTTTTAATTTTTCTTCCAAACCTTTGTTACATTCTTTTTCCCTTAAAAAAACGCGTAAAATAAGCTTTAAATAATCTGAGAAAGCAAAAATGTATCAATTATATGCTTCCGAATAATTAACATATTTTTGTTACAATATCTTTATTTTTTCTTCCAGATCTGTATAAAAAAATTTTTCCCTTTGAAAGAAAACAGAGTAAATTCTGCTGAGCAAACTTTGAATCAATAATACTGACTACAACTTTTAAAAGACAATAGGACCAGCATTTATCAGTTAGAATAGGAAAGAGTTAAAACACTATTTAATGATACATTATCTAATTTATGGTCAAAATAATTATTGTTTTCATTTTGTAGCTATTGTACAGCTAAAATTATATATTATGATTTCGATGAAAGAGTGATTTAGCTGTTGCTCGAACGTTTGGGACAAGGTTCCGTTCAAAACAACACAATTTTAAGTTCGACATCATGGCTTTTCTATAAATAAAAGGCAAATCTCACTGAGTATATCTCTATCACATTTACACTAAAGTGTCTTAAAGTATCTTAAATCACATTCACAAATAGAATAAAACTAGTATGAACCTTTGAAAGTCCTTTTCCAATTTTGTCAGTCTATCTCTTGTTGTTAAAAGCTCGCGTTCCATTTTTTCCTTTTCATCACGTTCCTGTGTATATTTGTATGTTAGTTGTTCAATCTGTTGTTTCCAACCTAATTTCTCACCCTTAATTTTTTCTTCTAGATCTGTATAACATTGTTTTACTCTTTGAAACAAAAACAGTAAAATAAGCTTACTAATCTATAAAACCATTTAACAATAATACATATTAAAACATGTACAACACAAAAATGCAAAAAATATAAGCATCCTTATTATTTAATTACAATATCTAAATTGTGGACGATGCGAAGCTTCTGTACGTAGGCAAAATGAGACTGTGATTTGACAGAAACAAAAATACACATTTCGCTGAATGAAAGAGAGATTTTGCTGTTGCGCAAACATTTAGGACCAAATTTTTAACATTCTCTAGACTGATCACTTTTGTTGCCTACTACTCAAACACATGTTTGTTGTACCAAGGTTGATGTTATCCCTCAGGGTCTATGGCCTTTTCCACGACTGAATTGATCGTTATCATAAATCCATACTTCATTTACCTAGTCTTTCCTATTTCCGGATTAATGAGGAACTGCTAATGATAAGCAGGTACTACTTACTTGTAATTTTTATTGGGTTCGAACTACTCACTTTCTGTTTTTGTGTTTTGTGTTGTCAGCCTCATTTAAGTAAGAAAACATTAAGCTTTCCTCCTTTTTGTTACCATAACGAAATTTTATGGTCAACATCATGAGCTAATGTACACAGACATGGAAAGTTTCACTAGAGTTTACATCTATCACACTTAAGCTTTAGTAGATTTGTTTTTTCATGTTCGGAAATCGACCAGACCCTTTGTTAATGCCCTTGATGTGCTCAATTGGATTTAAGTCGGCACTTTTTTTTATGTCCACCGACTCGACTTAAATATATCATCGACAACGAGCACAATGCAGTGTGGCGTTGCCATTCATGAAGGATGATGGTCAAGTCAAGGGACTATACTAATGTCAAGCTGGCATTTTTGCCTAATTAAAGTAACACAAAAAATTATGACGTCAAGCGTACATATGAAACACATCCAAAATCATTACTTAACCACCACTCACGTAATCGTTTTAGCAGTTTTGCGATCTGCATAAAAAAGTGTTTCGTTGCTTCCAAATCCAAGTGTACCACGAAAACACCATAGCAACTCCTGACTACTATTTTAACAACAATAAAACGCGACTTCTAAAGTACAGTGACACTTTCTACTCCAAGAGTGGCATAAAAGAAACGTGGATATTAAATTATTCACAAGACCTGGTAGTCATCTTGAGGTCTGGATCTCTTTCCAAAGCTAACAGCATTACAACATTTGATTTGTCGGCACTCTACACGGCCATCACTGATATGCAGCTTAAAACCAGGCATAAAGATCTTATTAAACGCTGCTTTTTTTAGAAATGCGGAAAGAGACGAAATAAATACCTGCAAAATAGCAATGACAGCAATTACTTCGTCATCAATGACTCTAAATCAAATAAATATACTGAAGACCAAATCTATCAAATGTTAGTTTTTCTTATCGACAACATATTTGTCATGTTTGGAGGACACGTTTTTCAACAGACGGTTGGTATTCAAATGGGTACTAATCGTGCTTCTTCCCTCACTGACCTGTTTTTGTACTTTTATGAGGCTGAGTTCCTATAAGGCCTGCTAAAGATGAAATAAAAGACACTGGCCATGACCTTTAATTTCACATTCCGCTATACTGATGATGTTTTGTCCCACAACAATGCTAAATTTGGTAACTATTTGCATTCAATATACCCTAGTGAGCTTGAAATTAAAGACACCACCAATACACTAAGGACATCCTCTTAATTAGACCTACTTCTAGAAAAATTATTCTGCGATCAATATTCAGATTTTCTAGGCCGATCACTGCTGTTGACTTAACTACTCATCCTATTCCTGCATTTGGCTTTTCCCTAGACATGACAATGAGTAACTCGACGGGTGTCTAATTAGAGGCAAGTACTGCTTACTCGTCTGGAGCACCTGAGTGCACCCATTGTTTTTATAAAGCTCGGGTTACTCTCTTTCTGTTTTTGTGTTTTTGGTTTTTGTGTTGCTTTGGGTATACATGTATTTGTCTGTATCCGGATTTGTAAGTGTACCTTGACTTTTGACTCATGTTGTTCGTTTGGTTTCCTTTGCTATTTTTCCATATATGAACTTGCTGTCACCTAAATGCAACATGAAGCGGCTCTCAGAAGACCATTGGTACAGAGGCTTAATTCCATAGAAAAATAATACAGAAATTTGTACTCTTTTGTTAGGACTTTAAATTTCAGATTTGGAAAATTTCTTGTTATGTGTATGTATTTAGTTTTTATTATAGCGTTTTATTAGTATTATAAATTGTGTTTAGCTGTCTGTCATCAGAACATTTTATATCATAAATGTAGTAGACATTATGCTTTCGCAGTTACATGAATTCTTGGCAAGCTCAATCTTTTCTTTCCCGAGTTATTTTACTTGTCACCAAAAGCTTATGTGCAAATAAACTTTGAAATTATAAAAGATGTCACAATGAAAGGTATTATAACATGGTAACTTATGGAATGCGACACTTTGCTACATATCAGGCAAATGATTTTGAGGGCTTATTTTAGTTTTAATTGTCATTCTTGACTGCAAATAGATTTATACCCTTTTAACTTATGAAACAGACTTTGGGTTTTCACTGTTGGTCATCACTGTACCCAGAAAACTCGGCTCGTGTACAACTCGGTTCTGAACATCTCGACCCGTGAACAACTCGACCCGGACATCTCGGCCCGATAATCAAGACAAGTCGACCCTTGAAAGATACAAAACAGAAACTATACCAAAATGTAGACTATAGCATATGTTGACACAGGATCTTCACTGATGTTTATTGTGGTCACAATGTTGAGGTCAAGGTCAAGTCCTATTTTTTCAATGACATTGTCTATGTATATGTAGTAGTTAATCCCTAACACTTCGTCAAAAGGTCAGTGATCAAGGTTAATTTGTCTCTAACGTCCTACTTTATAATCACAATTTGAACTTCCTATCTAGTATGATATTTCAATAGTTTTCTCCCATGAAATATATTAATTTCTTAATAAAAATTACTTATATTGTTACTTAGATATAAATAAATTTTGCGAGAATACTGACTTTTGAATGGCTGGAAAATATTTCCCATCAGAGGATGGAAAAACAAATTTGGGTGGATAACAGTTTTTGTGTTGATTTCTTTTTCAAAAATGTGCAGGTACAAAAATAAAATTGTGGAGTTTATTCTAGGGATAACAAAATTTCCGTTGTGCACATTTAATATAATCCGCTACGCTGATAATAAAATGTGCAAAACGGAAATTGTGTTATCCTTCGATGGAGAAAATATCTTTTGTAGTTAATCCTTAATTAAAACAACTATATAGAATGAAGGTAAATTAACTACCAAACCTTTTGCAATTTTCTTCAGACTGTAGGAGACTTTTTTCTGCATCAATGCGTCGAGTCGTTTCATTTTTCATTTTAAACTCAACCTCCGTTAGAGTATTTTGTAAAGTCTTGTTTTTTTCATTCAGCCTTATATATATTTCGTCCTCTATGTGAACTAAAAAATAATACTATACTTAATTTAACAAGATAATTGAAACATCATCACAGTTTCTATTGTGTCTGCTAGATATTTGAAATATATCATGACTTTCGTTCCTGACCAAATACAGCAGAATAATCTAAAACTCATTTGTAATATTGGAGTATTATTTTTGTTAGACCGTTGATATTTATCATAACGAATAGAAAACAATTCATAATCTTCAGCTATTTTCAAAACAAGACCCAGTTAACAACTATAAATCAAAGACATCGTATGTCCCAAACGAAACACTAGAGGAGTTAATGACAGATGGCGAATTTCACCCTTGTAGTAGCTCCATTGCACTTATTCCTGCCTGATTTACAGTGGATTCTATTAAATGCAAGTTATACTTTGCAAAATAGCTGCTAGACCTTCAGTACCTGACCTGATAGCGCAACATCTAGGATGTATCCCTTATTTGCATCTGAAGATTATCTAGTCAACTTTGCCGGTCAAACCAATTAAACATGAACCAATGACATATTATAAGAAAGTAGCAAAGGATACCGACAAGAGCCAAAAACCAAGTGACAGTTACAAATCCGGATATAGACAAACACAACACAAAAATCACAAACATAAAACACAGAAAGAGAGTAACCCGAACCCAATAAAAACCATGGGTGCACTTAGGTGCTCCGGACGAGTAAGCAGTGCCTGCCTCTAATTAGACACCCGTCGAGTTACTCATTGTCTTGTCTAGGGAAAAGTCAAATCCAGGAATAGGAAACACTACCTATGACTCAGCGAAAATATCAGATCGTATTTGAGACACTGATTTCCCGTAACGATCAATTAAGTCGTGGTGCCGACCATATAACTTCTGGAGAGATAACATCAACCTAGGTACAACAAACCCTTGTTTGAGTAGTTTAGCAGTCAACAGCAGTGATCGGTCTAGAAAATCTGAATAACGATTGCAGGATCTAGAATAACGTATAAGTTCTGAAATGTACACACCATACGCTGGAGCTGCTGGAATGTTGCTGTCGATGAAAGGGAAGTTGACAATTGGAAAGTTGAAGTCATCACGCTTGTCGTAGAGCCTAGTGTGTAGTTTTCCTGAGTCTATTTCTAGAAGTAGGTCTAAGTAAGAGGCTGAGCTTAGTGTATTGGTAGTGTCTATAATTTTAAGCTCGCTAGGGTAAATTGAATGTAAATAGTCACCAAATTTAGCATTGTTGAGGGACAAAACATCATCAATATAGCGGAATGTGGAATTAAAGGTCTGGGCCAGAGTCTTTTCTTTCTTCTTCAGTAGGCCTCCTAGGAACTCAGCCTCATAGGAGTACAAAAACAGGTCGGCGAGGAGAGGAGCACAATTAGTACCCATTGGAATACCAACAGTCTGTTGAAAAACATGTCCTCTAAACATGACGAATATGTTGTCAATTAGAAAATCTAACATGTGACAGATTTGGTCTTCAGTACATTTAGTATTAGCTTTGGAGTCATTGATGACGAAGTAAGATCTGTCATGACTAATTACCATGTATTTATATCGTCTCTTTCCGTTTTTCTTGAAAAAGCAGCGTTTTATAAGATCTTTTAGCCTGGTTTTAAGCTGCGTATGAGGGATGGCCGTATAGAGTGTAGAAAAATCAAATGTTTTAATGCTATAAACTATGCCTTACGTTACATTGTGTTTCTTTCGTATTGTTTGTATTTATATAAATCATTTTCTCCATATGAAGCAGATCCTGGATTATTGTTTGAGTTGAAACCAGGATTAAACTTGTGCTAGTTTTTTCTGTAATCAATAATTTATTGATATGTACATTCGTGAAATTAACGAAAGTCTTGCTTGTGACAAAGTCTCGATGGTTCTTCACGGAATCAGAAAACCCAACTTCATGAAAAGTTTTATATATTTCAGATAGTATGATGTTTCTGTCAACTTGCGATTTACTGACAAAAGAAACGTGTTGACCATCAATAACCCATACAACTTGAAGACGTTTACTTTCAAGAATGTCTGTAAATAATAAGGAAGCTTCGGGAAAAGCCAGCAGTCTAAGTAATAGACGGTTAAGTTCAATTTTTTCAACACAAAGAGCAGAGATTGATCTGTCCAATTCCTTTCTGGCCTTGTCAACAGCTTCTTCCCTTCCATGAATGCACACATAACATTTGTCTTTCTGAATGCTGATTACTATATCGTTGCCAAATATGGCTGTTAATGTTTCTATTAGTCCAAATTTAACAGCTGCTTCCATTTTCCATTTTTCTTTCCATTGGATATTTCGTTTTACGATTGCACGATCTATTTCATTAACTGCCTTATTGATGTACTCTTTCATTTCTGAAAACCCGACAATACAAACTTTTGTATCATCTGACAGGAGGTCAATATTTGTTTCTGTGAGTTGTTTCAAGCAAATCTCCTCCACCAGTCGTTCTGTAAATGCATATTTAAGCACCGTCTTCATGATGATGTCCTCGCATTCATTTGAAAGTGCTGTCTCTATCTGACTAAATACATCATCTTGTGACTGTGATTTTATTTTAATTCCTAGAAGCTCATTCGATGGCATAATGCACTCTACGTCAATAGTATTTATAGTTCTTATTACGTTTTGTAATCTTTGTAAGTGGTATTGAATGAAAAACTGCATTTTACAAGGCATAAGACACGCTGATACGTGATCTGTAGTCGTACCATCTGAATAGTGCACTTTTATGCTAAATTTTTGCCAAGGTAAATGTTTCCTTTGAAAAGTTTCACCTGTATTTGTGGAATCTGAATTGTAAGACATACATTTTCAAACGAATAAAAAAATCTACGCACCTTGCAAATTTATTACAAATCGGTCAAATAAATAAGAATTGTTAAGATGGCAATTTAATATGAGTAGAAATAATTATTTAATTACATTCATGTAATTTGTATTAAGCCACATGTTAAAGATAATCGCAAAGTATTAACCTATCAAAGGATTTTTTTAATACCGGCAAATATATGTTACTTTTAAGTTAAAAGAAATTTTCAATAAATCAAATAAACAAATATCGTCTCAACCATAATGCTGCATGCATGCTAACATGGTAAATGTGTTATCTACATCACAAAAGATTCATTGCTTTCCTTTTTTAATTAAAATGATATTCAATAATTATTGTTATGTAATTGTAATTGCTCCCCATATTTCAGGCCATGTATACAACTCACAACTCAGGTGCAGTTTTTTCTCTGAGAAAGCAGAATTAAACAAAATTTTGTCATCTTTTTATGTTAATGTTGTCATATGTTCTTGTATTGTAAAATTGTGCCGTTTGATTGTACATTTATTCAATAAAGTATACTTAAAAGTTCAAGTAATACAAAGGTTAAGAATCTATCTAACTTCTAACTAAAAAAGTTAGTCAGTTCGCATATACCGTCTAAAGTCTTCTATGATTTTTATCAGAAATAAAAAGTAGGCTCTTAAGAAGAGTTGTTGCTCAAATTGTTCATAGTAATGAATATTCTTATATCGGATTAAAAAAGCTTAAAAAACATACCTTATGCGTGCCACCTACAATTTACCTTATATTAGATCTGACATTTTCATATTAGATTAAACAAAGCTTCTAAGAAACTGGAACTTTTTTACGTTAGATGAGTTGCTGTCCAGTACAGCAAAAAAGCAACAAGGATTCTAAATAGTAAACATTGAACTAATTTCAGCTGCAACGTGTTCTGTCGTCTTATTTTATATCACCGAGCGTGCTATATGTTCATTACCTGATTATACACAGGATCTGAAGAGTTTATCAGTCGATATTAGAGTCTCGAGTAAATGCCTATACAACTGTTTTACCTGTCATTTCATGCTATATAAAACTATTTAATAAACATACATCATACGAAACGAGAACCAAAAAGTGAGTGACTCGAACCCAATAAAAACTGTGTACGCACTCAGGTGCTCTGGATGAGACAGCAGCGCCTACCTCTATTTAGACACCACAATAAATGCTCATGCGAACTATTTCCTACTGGACCTAAATTTATCTAGTAGATATACCACCGGGATACGTGTCTAGTAGCTCAATTCTTTTAGACTACGACAAATAAGCGCAGTGCTTCTATACCACAATCGTCTAGAACACAGAACCAAGCTTGTATTCAACCACGTTATTTGGAGACTTACTGGTCTAAGGGGCTGAGACATGTCGACAACATCAGAAGCCATAGCCTCTAGTAAAGTTAATAGTACTTTTAACTCACAAGCTTTACTTATAGGTTCCTTTCTATGTCTCTACTTACTTGGACATCAGTTCTGTCTCGGGCAGAATTTGCATTCAGAATGACAACGTTTGAATAATCTGACCTGGTATTTATACTCTCTGGATCATTCCAATTGCATTGGACGAATCCTAGCAATGAGGGTCGTGATAAAATTTAATTTGCGTCAATAATAATAAAATTACCAAAATCAGCATTAAATGACATTTATATACAGTTATCACACGGCACAAAACAAGGAACATGTGTAAAAGACGCTTGAAATATACGGTAATTAGGGGCAGTGATCTCGCATGGAAGCTATGTTTTTGGTCGATGACACCAAATGTTGTAATGGAAATCCCCTTTAGAGCAAATTTGTACATTTCTTTCGTAGAATTTTGAAATGTAAAATGTAATTCATCGATGTATGAACGAGGTCGACTCACTCACAAACAAATAAACGGCTGAAGGTTGTTATGATAAGTTTTTGATTGAGTCGATCTCATCCATACATCGATGAATTATCGAAAATATGCGTTTAATCCTTATAATTCTTCCAAAATTGGTTTTATATATTCACATTCTTTTCCCAAAACAAAATTTCATTATAAGTGTGTGACGCGTAGGAATACACAACGAACTGAAGACGAAAACGTGGTCAATTTTATGTGAATAACTGGCATTGACAACAGATACGTTTTACCATTTGCATAGAAAATAATTACTAAAAACAAAAGAAGACTGTACAAAAAACAATATTTCTAATGTTCCTCATTGTACCCGCCGTTTATATGTAACGTCATATGTGACGTCATGTCTGTTCAAACAAAATGTAAACCTAGCTAGGCGTTCTTTCTTAAATACGAACAGGAAAAACTATAGTTGTCGATTGTTCGATAGATTTATCAGTGAAAATTGATGCAACTGTGCTGAGACATGGAGTTGGTTGCAAATACGTCCATCTAGCTCATAAGTACTGGCTTAATATATTATCTGAAGCGTACACGACACATGGCCGCCATATTTCTTTACGTTTAGCAAATAAAGTAGTTCCCAAATGTCATTCATCAAATTATGAACGGATCTGGGATGTTCTGGTTTAAGGTCTTTTGACCAATCAAAAATGACTATAAACGTAAACGAATATACGATAAGAATGATCACTTTATAGTTATAGTTGTTATAAGTTTTACTCATTTACACGATGTAAAACAATAGAGTATCAAAATGATGTTGCAAAAAGAAATGTGCGTAAAGACAAGCTTATTGCAACTGAGGCACTAAAGAGGTTTAAATTTATATGAGATAAATATTTGGTTACAAGCAATGCAACGCAATAAATTACAAAACAATATACACAAATATTCTAATTTCTTTAAGATACTCAATACATGAACAAAGTTGGTTATTTCGTATAACCTAACTTGGTATTTCAGCACGTGACTCATTGTGACGTCATAATAAGAAGTTTTGATGACGTTGACTATACATGAATTCTTCCGCAAATAACAAGTGACGACACTAACAACAATGAATTGCACTTAGTATTTGATTACTTGTGAAATATTGTTCTCGTATTTCCTTTTTACTATGGAATTTAAAATATAAGGTTTGTTTTCAATTGTTGGTTAGATTTTTGGATATCCAATAATCTAACCAACAATTGAAAACAATCCTTAAATATATACACATCTATGTCACACAACGGTATTTATATAATAGCGGAAAACAGTTTTTAATTGCTCCGGACGAGTAAGCAAAAAATAGCTCTAATTCAACACCTACAACAGTACTATTCGACGTGTTATGGAAAAACTCAAGGAGAGAGAAGTGTACTTTGAAACATGTATTAACTTATATAGGGATCACCTGTTGCGATATCAGCCATGGAACTGCAGATATACTATCCATCTACGGCAGTACCAAAATATTCCTTTGTTTTTTAAAATAAAACATTTTGAACTGATGGACCTATTCATTACAATTATGTTTAATGTAATGTCAAGATCTTTTACAAAACTTTTCTGAAAGAAAAATATCTTTTAATAAAAAAAATTGTGAAAAATTATGATTGCTAATTAAACATCCTATCTGTTTTTGTTACCATTATACCATATTGGGCATAATGATTTGATTCTAACTACAAATTATCACATGTAATACTAAGTATTATTTGGACTGCAATCTCTTACATTAATATAAAGTGTCTCTGGGTTTAGGTATAGTCACGACTAGTACAAAGGTTACTAACAATAATAATGAATTAATAATAATGAATGCAACTGTTGAACTCGGATGTTTCAGAAGAGTAAGCAGTTTCTGCCAGTTGCAACACACATGTCATGTTGCACGCAGTCAATCAAGGCTAAGTCAAGTCTGGTTAAGGAAGATACTACACAAACTCTACGATAAACCAACATCTGTAATAGATAGAACAGGTATATATTTAGCAACTCTATCGTATTTGACACAGTTTAAAACATGTTTCTTCTTGTTGGCCTACATTAATTTATTTTATGCAAGTAACAAGCAAATAACGGAATGAACACTAGAAATAATGGTTTCTATATCTCAAACTAAAAAATCCAACTACCCGTATCAAGTAATAATCACCCTATTGAATATTATTATCTGATAAAATAGTAAACCGTTACCTTTTTTTACGATTAAATGTACTTAATGACTTAATTATCGATGAACAGTGTGCTGAACATTAAGGAAACACGTTGCTTGCTTAAAGACATTGACCTTTACCTGTTAATGATAGATGTTAACTATAAATGAGGTTTAAATTTTCCGATAAACGTAATTTCTGTGTTTGTTTTAATGATTTACAGAGTGGTGCATTATCTTATAATTGCAGATAAAAATAACGTGATGTTGTTAATATTATAACTATAGATAAAACTAGATTATTGTTTCGCCTTAGTCACAATGTCATAATTAACGTCTCCAACAGTTAAGGTATCAATGTACTAATGCATAACGGTATGGGCTCGGCCATTTTATGAGCACAAATTAAAGCGTGAAAAAACTGTCGGGTAAACGCGATTGGTCAATAATGATTGTTAAAGTAATTATATCTTAGAAAGACTTTTGGTATGAAAATACACAAAAGAGGAGTTTTAAACACATTTTGGGGGACGAAATCAAAAACGTAGGGGCACCTCTAGGAAATTTGAAAAAATTACTCTCCCCCTTTTGGAATCTCATTTTTCTCTCAGAAAACAATGCGAACCTATATTTTCAATAACACCAAATATGAATCTCCTATTTTTTAACATAAATAACGTAGTAATGTTACGTTCCACATATTGACCTCTATTTCATTCATTGCATTGGTCAGTAAACTAAAAGGTAAACATTGCACCAAAATCTACCTACTTTTAAAGCTGTTTGGGAAAAAACCTATATTTTCTGTATCTTTATTTTTGTTCTAATATTATGCAAATAGAACAACACATTTGTTTTCCGCTAATTTGAACATTTGTTTAGGGAGTCAATTTTTGTTAATTAATTTACTTTTTCAGAAAACCACGTGTGGACCGACGACAGTTATTTCAATCTCTCAAGTACCATTGTTTAATAGTTTAGCGTAAACAATGTCCTAGATAGGTACATTGCTTACCTATCATACATTTACATTTCAAACAACCGATACTTTAATAATACCCATAAAATGGGACTTGCTTTTTAGAAAAGCAGCTAAACTTGCGAGTTCTAAAACATTTTTTCTAATTATGAAAGATAAGAAAACTGAGCTACTGAATCTATAACGTGAGTGTAGCAGGCTGGCATATAAAATGACTCCCATTGAATCCCTTCTTTGCTTGACCGTTTTGATGAAATTAGTCAATGTTCAAATAGTTATGCAATTGTAAAGTCACTCTATTTGGTGAAATCAACTCTGCTTACATAAAATTATCTTATAAAACAAACATTTGTATTTTTAGATAATAAGAGATAAATATAAGCTACTCAGCATCAGTTTGCATCCAGAGAATAACTATTTCGGGTTTGCCCTTTTTATTTCTTAATTTTCAAAAGCAATATAATGAGACATTTTTATAATAAAATGTAATCAAAGATACTAAGGTCAATAAAATTTACCATGCCAGATGCGCGTTTCGTCAAATCATGACTCATCAGTGTCGCTTAAACCCAAAAAAATTAAAAATCCAAATGATTAAGTTGATGTGGAGCTTTTAACAAAATAAAAAACATTAAAATATCCTTTTATTAATTAATGAGTCCATAACATAATTGGTGCACAGCGATCGCGATGTACAATGCCAATTGCAACAATAGAAAAGCATTTATTGTAAGCCAAATTCTTTCTGGTTTGCTACTTAAAAGGTGAAAAACACTATTAGTTTGCTAAAGAGTCTGAAATAATAAAAAATAACCCAATTTACCAGGTTCAGAATATATATAAATCGCGCCATTAAGATACTTACATATTTTCAGATTAAATTGACACATCACATGACACATTACAACTCAAAAGCCATGTAAATACCCACCATAACGTTACACATAGATAATCTTTATCTTTCTATTTTGAGCCACCTATTGGCATTTGAAGGGTTTAAATATTTACTTTGCACATTCGTAAAACGATACCTGAGAAATGTAAGAGTGGGGCAAGATCTTTCCAGTAAACGTGTTTTGGGCTTTTTTACACGTCTGTTTAACATTGCCTCCTTGCGTAAAAAGAATAAATCAACATTTGTTCGCTGCAAGGTTGTAAGGTAAACATTTATAGAAAAAGACTTTCTCGTCAACAGTTTGTGCCATAACTAACAGAATTTAACAAGTCTGACATGTTTGTCACTTTTGTTATATTTTAATTACATGGAAATATGTAGTCGTTTGTGATTAAAATATTGTTTATCTTGATTAGCGTTTATTATATCAAATAAACTATTTGCGTTAAATCTAGAAATCCTTTATATCTAATTATGCTGAAAACATAAATCTTATTTTCTTTTCCGGAAAACACTGGTAAGGCAAACTACCTTTAAGTAACAAAAGACTTCATAAGAAGTAACATGTGTTACAATGTTATTATATCTAAAACATGCTAAAAATATATAACGAATCACACACAAGAATGTGTTGCCCCTGATTTTATGCAAATTACCACATAAATGATGCAACATTTTGTTGACCAACCATCAGCTGTGTTAAAAATAAATTAGTAATTAATATTATTTTCGTTTAGCATTTTAAAACAAATAAATTATAAAATACTATTATACATTTTAAATTTCTTGAAGGAAACATTTTTACAAGCTATTTGCATAACTTTGTTTTCATAGCAATGACCTCCAAATATATAATGTTCATCTGCTCTAATGGAAGAGACCAGTCCACCAACTTGTATAAAAATGTGTTTCCTAGAGTATCAAAAAGTTCAAATTTAAAGATATGTTCTTTGTATGTGCGTCTAATATTAAACACAACGATTATTCATTTGAAATAATAATATCATTTAATGGCACAAATAATGTGCAGAGAAATTTCGAGCACACATTTATTCTTTAAATTGAAAATATCGCTGCATACATCATAAACGCTAACAAACGTCGTTAAATAAATACGCTTCATTGTTAAACCAACACTGTTATAATAAGATTTTTACACTGTCAAATTTTTGCTTACCCTCAGCGGGATTCGAACTCACACCGTTGTGACACTGTGGCACCAAATCGCCTCCACTATGTCTAGCGGTCTAGACCCCTCGGCCAAATCCGCTATATAAAAATATAGCTTCATTAACCGGGGTGAATCGTAGACATAGACATAGTACATGTGTACTAGCGTGTGACGATGGAATTTTCGTAACCAATACATATTAATCTGACAGTAATCTAATTCAGCAATTTTGAATATATTATATAGGATGACAAAGTTACTTGTCGGTGAGTGACATTCAAACGCCATCAATTGATGAACTAAACAATAGTGTATTTGACGATTCAAACAAAATTAAAAAGTCGAAATAAATCTGACACGGTACAATCAACAATGGCAACACAAAATTTGAACTTAAACTATGTGTGTAAAAAACTGGATGCATTGATAGACTCTGTAAGAGATCTGTAAACTAGTCAAGACCAAAATGAAACAAATGTTCGAAAGTAAACTGGATAAATCGAAACATGATCTTGTACAAAATATTGACAATGAAGTAGATGAATTAAGAGATGAACTTTTGTCTGATATCAATAGAGACACAACACGTACTGATCAGCTTATGACAACAGTTCAATAATTTCAAGCACTACTAGATGAAAACCAACATACCGTATCAGAGATGAACGGCCAAGCTCTACCAATAAACAACATAATACATAACCCCCTTGATAATCCTGATATAACGTTGACGACTAGCGGGATACCGGTATCACTGGACTAGGACTTAATGACAAAAGCGAACGAACTCGTTAACGCCCTTGGTGAAACAGTCTACGATAATGTACGGGTAATAGCGGCCGCGAGGTTTACCAACCAGATTAATTGGTCGGCCAGGAATTGTTTAGATAAGTTTTCGAAACATCGACGAAAAAGTCAGAGTACTGAGAAATAAAATGAAACTTAGAGAAACGGATCAGTTCAAACATCTATATTTGAAAAGTAGTAAATCTTGCGTAAAAGGTCTAATAGAACTTAACACTAGGGAGGTACTCAGAAACCTACCAGAAGGCCGATCTTTGAAAGTTGATGCTTCCGGTCGTATCAAAGGGAGAAATCCACCGATTAAAGGCAAAGAAACGAAAATAACGAAAATACCGTTAAACAGATAGGAGGAAATTCGCTCACTGAAACTTTGAAAATCTGTCATTTAAACATTGCTAGTTGGACTAGGAATAATTGTGAATTGCGGACACAAATTTTTCATACATTATGCTGGGATCTTTTTGCGATTAGCGGGACACATTTAAAATAGCGGGATAAAATTACTGTTTAAAACGTACATGGTTCGGTTTTAACACACAAAATATTCATCGTGACGCCCGAAGGGGTTGATATTCTGGTGAAAGATGCTATTTTAGAACACTAAATAGGAGAAGTGATTGACAGTGATGGTGGTATTTTATGAATCAAATTAACTAACATGTCAAATGACTAAGATGTCATAGTGTTGTCCTGCTGCCTAACTCCTTAAAACCCTACACGTGGATGTGAGCTTTTTCACGCATTTATTGGCACAAATTTATACGCCCTCTGAATGTCAAAATATGTTAGTTGTTGGAGACTTTAATGCAAGGATCTAGTCGCTTTTTGAATTTTTATCCGAAACAGACAATATTCCTAATCTTAGTGTGCTCGACAAAACGATTAAACAACAGCGACACGAAATCCATGATTTCCTAAACGAATCGACGTTTTGGACATAAAATGGCAGATGTTCAAACATTGGCAATTTAACATCTATTTCGAAAAGGGGAAAAGCAGTCGTTGACTACATAATTTTATGTGTACCCTAAGATGCAATCTTTAACTTTTCAAGTTCACACTCAATTGTGCTGTTCAAAACAACAAAAAACTGTTTGTAGTCTTTATTGACTTGAAAAAGAGCTTCGATTTCATCTACAGAGACAAGATGATCTTCAAATTAATTCAGAACAATATAAACGATAAGGTATATAACTCGATCAAAACATTTATCAGAGCTCTGAATCTTGTGTACGATTAAGCGGAAAATTTACGGACTGTTTTCTGTGCACTACTGCCGTGAAACAGGGAGATAACTTATCGACTACATTGTTCTCAATCTTCACTATAAATGATCTGGTATCACCTGGGATTCTTCCGTAAATGGCCGATTTCTGCTACAGATGACCCAGTACAGATGAGCTCACGCGCACACATCTGTATTTGCTGCGTCATCCAATCAAAACGCCAGAAACAAGAACGTTGTTATGGAAGCATAACAACGTTCTTCTATGATGTTTTAGTTTCCGGCGTTCTGATTGGACGTCAGAGACAATGGAGTCTACAACAATGGAGAGTCTATAAGTTATAGCGATGTGAAAATTGTTGGTTTACGGAAGAAATAGGTACTTTCATACGTTTTGGGGAAAGTCCGTTTGAACTTTCACTCGTGATAGAAATTTTTATGTCTTTTGGCTCGTTCCGCTGCACTCCACTCACTTACAAATCGAAGTGTATACTCTAGATCAAAACCAACGGAACATGAATGTGTAATTGGGAGAAATAAACTTACAATGGTCGATCAATATACGTACTTATGTGATTTGCACCACTACTTGCGATAAACGGTGATATCGGGTGGCTACCTTGTCAATATAGACACTGGATAAACTCTGTAGTTTATGGATTCGGATTATTCAGTTTGATGTTTGTTTGAATGTTGTTTAACGCACACCACTTTCAGCAATTTTTCAGTTATATCCTGGCGTCAACCACGAGTACAATATATGTCGGAATAACTGGTGTGCAGATTTCAAAGGCAAACCGACGGAACTTTGGCTGGCAGATTTCTTCAGCGGAAAGAGGTTTTAAGTGACAGGGTGTTTGAAACAAGACTTGGAGAATAATATTCTTTACTATGGAAATCAGATACTGAATGTGTACCCAAAATGAGAATATATGTCAAATTCAAATTCGATTTTAAGCAAAAACTGTTCATAAAACTTAAGCACAGTTATAATTATATCACTTTCCCTACGTGTGGAAATTTTGTGATAAACTTTTTGCGCTATAATGATATCAGAGCTCGACTGATGGATGATTTAGACAGCAGGTTGGGGTTTTTTCAGGTTACACCGACTTCCTCCCCTAATTACAACTAGACGCAATTATATAACTGAAAAATGGCGTTAAACACTATTAAAACAAATAATCTATTTTTCATCTAGCTGTTTTTTTTTACAATGAGGTCCCATTACTCGTAATGAAGCAAGCCGGGAGTAATTTTATGCATATATTAAGCTATTAAACTGTTTCCCTTAATTGCTACATACTTTTTAATGTCTTTGATGTTAAACTGATATTTTCACAACACCTAATTCGTTAGTTTTACACTTGATTCTTAATCATGGCATTGCCAAAATTTGAATTCCTGAAGTGTATACTTTCTTAATCGATTTGGTGAAAATATTCATCCGGATCAAGTTTTTCCTCATTTATTGCATTATCCGGACTCAAACTTACCGATACGATTCCACAATTCTACATTTCACAACTTCAATTTTGTCAACATTGACATGATTACGAAACATTTTTAAAGATAATGTAGAATTGTCAACTGAACGGCGGAGAAAGGGTAAAAATATAAATTAAACAAAAATAGCAGTTTAATAGCGGAAAATATGTATGAATCCCAAGAGTGTTTTTGCTCCATTAGGAGTAATGGGACCTCTTTCTAGCTCGTCCATAAAAAAGAGCAGCATTATTGGTAGCTACTATTCATCACCAACCTGTATATAGAAATACATAACTTTCAATTTAATTATTCATTAATTTCAATGAATTATTGAATAAAATACAATATCACAGAAAAATTTAACTGTCTTATGAAAATTCCAATCTGCATCCCAAAATAGAATGCCCTTTAAATACACTTAGCTCAAATGTTGTCTCCAAAAAGATCTTAAAGACAAATTGACGAACTAAACAGTACAAATATATGTCCTATTGTATGAAAGGTTAAATCCAGTAAATATTCTGCTTTAATAAAGTATGAAGATCCAACCATTCACATGGATGCACGACCCTGATATCCCAATGCTAATTTAATAGATTACAAATAGTTTTGAAATTTTGTAGATAAATCTTTCCTCATCTATAATATTCTACGACATACCTGTCTTAATCAGAAATGACAATGTATACACAAAAATACAATATAATTATTTTATTCAAATCTATGGTTAAAGTAAGATCGAAATAAAATAATAAAAATCGTGCAGTCATACTGCTTGGTACCTGATTAACCATTTAAACATTTCTGTTTTAAATTCGTCCTTTACCCATTGTGATTGTAAAGATATTACATACGAGTTTGTTAAAACAAAGTGTATTTTGCATCTGATTCTAATAAACAAATGTTTAAAACATTTGAAGCTATATATCACAAAAATAAGGTACATACATGATAATATCAAATAAATTGTGTTATTTGTTAGTTTATTGTAATATTTATAATAGACCTAAATAGCACAGTGCATCATGTATCCATGTATTCGAGCCAAAGAATCCGATAATTTAGAGTAACAATACAAATCTACACACAGGTAATCATTAACTATACATGTACTTTTAAAACTCAATAAACAGCTGCTCTTTGAGCGCCAGTCACCTACACAACCATTCTGCAAAACATCAGGAAAATAGTTGCGACTTGTGGTTATATCTAAACATGCATTTCAAGACTATTTTATATTGTATTAAGAGAGATTTGTAACTGTTAATCAATAACATTTATCCTAGTATACAATTAATGACTTAGATATAGGTCGCTATCAGGATTTATCAGCCAGAGAAAATTTAATATACATTTTTGAGGGCTGATAAATCCTGATAGCGTCCGTATATCAAAGTCATTACTTGTTTTATGACATAAATAAAACCGCCATCTCCATTGATTAGAAAAACAGAGGATGCCTCTTTTACAAGAGCCCCTGCTTACATTTTGTAATTGTAGTTACCCTTAATATTTTTTATTTAATACTGTATTTAGATATCAATTTGCTGATAAACCTGAAATTCCAGTTTCAAATATTGAAAAGAGCATAAATGAATCATATAGAAGAGTCGACGTTTCTCACATTTGTTGTTGACACGCAAGATGTATGTGTAGCAGACATGACGTCAATGAATTGTGTACAATGCAATTAATACAATCGATTTGATTAGACGAATGAATTTATGAAGACGGCTATTCTGTTTAGCTAAGACATAAAAATCAGGTCGATATTGGATTCAGCGGAATCGTGCAGCGTACAAACATTTCATATAATTTTAGTTCTGTTGCGATTTATCGTAACCCGAAAGTTGTTTTCATGCCAATTAAAATCGCGCAAAATTCTATTCAGGTAATAATAATTATTATTATTACTTGTAAAGCGTTAGAAAAGAAGAATGAAGAATATATAATACCATTATCGAGAATTTTTAGTAAAGAATAAAGTACTCACAATACAGAATAAAGGACAAAGAATTTACAATAAATAAAAAGAATACAGACGAAATTATATATAAAATGTCATAAAAAATACCATGGTTAATAGAATTACTTTGCCATATACACACTTTATTAAAAGAATTTTTAATTAAGAATAATGTTATAACATTCAAAAATATGGAATCCCAGGTAAGTTGTAACAATTTAATAATAATAATTAATAATATATAATTAGTAATATAATATCTGTTTGCAACCCATTATGGTCACATGTCTTATTCTAATGCCGCTCAAATTCAAATAAATCCATGGCGTCATCGCTGTTTTTAAGGTATCCGGACCATAATTGACCACGTGATCTTATTTGGTGTCCCGGATGTCTATTGTGTTTTAATGGAGCAGACGTCGTTAATGTTAGGAAAACATCGGAAATACTACTTGAGTAACTAACTTTTTTGGCTCAAACTGTTAACATTACTCGAACTAAAACAATATATTTAATTGTATCATTAATTAGCAATAATTTTATTAAATAAAGCTGTATTTCTTGGTCAAAAATAAAATTTAACGGTAACTTCAATTATGGGTCGGATACCTTAAAATATATCAAGTTTCGATGTCTCTTTAAACGTTTTTGATTTACTGAAATATGCCACAAATTTAATTATTAAAGTGCCATAACTCTAGAATGATAAACTGTTCAAATCTTAAAATTGAAAACAGCATTCTAACATTGTAACAAATATTTTATACATTTGTCCAAGCGTTTTTAAGTTATTGACAGTGGTATGCCAAATCCCTAAAATTCAAGTAAATGTATAGATATAAGTCGATTTCTTATATCTTTTTTTACAATAGGCAATCCGTCAATGACCAATATAACAAAGTTAATTTGTAAGTTTAATTATTTATCTTATAAACATAAACGTTTTCCCCATTAACAATAACAACTGATTTAGACGGGGAATCATAAGAAATATACGGCCAGTACTGATACAAGAACGGTAACTCTGTAACAACAACCTGACTCTGTTCACCATTTGAACTAATCCTGAATACATTTCTAGATATCTTACATGTAACAAGTAAATGTCCATCATTTGTTGTAATTCCACGTGGTCCACACATGTCGGGATCAGTAAATGTGAACAAAGTGTTTCCCTCGATATCAATACAGTACACCTTACACCAGTCCGTATAGTAAATACATCCTGCCTCACCACCACAGATATAACAAGGTATCAAATTCAGTTGTACTGCACGTGTTACGTTCCAAGATCTATCTATAACCTTTATTGTTTTATCAAAGCAACCTAAAAACAGCTGGTTATCGCTGTACATGATACAAAAACACAATAAATTAATTCCTCGCATAATACGTCTCTGCCTCACATCTACTATCAACAGAGTAGAAGACAATAATTTAACAGCTATAGTGTTGTTGTCTATTACAGCTATAAACCATGGTTCACCAGGTAATGGAATGGTATGTTCTTGTTGTTGAGTTGTTATGTTATATGTTACTAATTGTTTACCTTCAGAATCGGCTACAACTAACAAGCCATCATGTAATATCTTTGTGTCTCTGACATACATTACATTGATTTTGAAGTTGTAATTCAGCACATATTTGTCCTCTATATGCTGTACAATGTGATCCAAAGTATCTGTGGATTCCATGTGTTTTTTGTTGCAGTCCGTACACATGGATCTTTGACAGTCGCGACACCAACATAAAGATGGTTCTTCGTGACAGACATGACACCTGCAAAAATTAATTGATAAAAAATACAATAATAATGAACTTTAAACTTTGTGAACAAAATTAATAGTAACAATATAATGTAAGGTCAAGGTCAAGTTATTACCTTATTATCAAAACCAATTCATTATGCAAAACTACATTTTATTGTTGAAATCTAATAAAGAAGTAGACAAGATAACTACTACTTAGTTATGTTGGTTCACATAAACATATTTTAGTTAGTAAGTTCAATGGGATCATTTAAACAGGATTAGTAATAAAACTGTCAGTGTGATCACCAATATGATAATTAGTATTAAATCCGTCAATAAAACAACAAAACCTGTCCATACAGATAGATTAGTATATATCTTGTAAGGCCTCTCTAAAAAAACGGCTACTCTCATCAAAAACCATATCACGTAACATAGTGTTTATATTTCGCTAACCAGAGACGTTCAGTTTAATTAGACCAATGCAGACAGGTTGGCCTGAAAGACGCTATAGCACCTGCATCAAGTAAACATCATATGGAGAGGGTCTGTCACACAACCGTTATGTATGTACGTATCATACTGAGTTAAAATGTTGTCATAAGAAAAGTATATGTAAACCAAAAACAATTGTTCTAACTTGCAGTGTTATATCATGTGACTGTAATCCAACACAAAGCTACTGTTGAACTTGCAATAAATACTGCATTAATTTGCATTTCGTATTTTCCATAAATATCTAATTATTTTTTTATTGAATTATATAAATGTTTGCTCAAAAATCAGATTTTAGCATACACTGGGGTAAATTTGTAAGCCAGCAGGTCGTCTAAAAATAGAATTATTTTACTGTATAAATTATACTAAACAAAATACCATAACTTGCTGTGTATAATGCACGTTTCAAATGTTTTCTACAACAAGTGTTTCAATTAATATAACTTTAACCTATATCTGGTTCACATGCACTAAATAGCTAATTACTGTATTTGAATTGCTATTTACCAAAACACTGGTATAAAAGTGTGGTGTTAGTACTACATTACACAAAACATTTTATGTTAAGTTACATGCATTATCTTAATTCATTCCTATATACTTACATTGTATTAAATCTGTCATCCTGTATTTCTGTTAAGTAGAAACAAAATATATTGCAGCCAGGTTGTGTAAGGACTGAGAATGCTCACGATTTTGATGTTTTGGTTTTAAAATTATACATGTCTCTTCAATTTTAAAAGCATAATTTGTTTTTCCTGTCGCAACTTCTATCCCTTCCCCACATTTTAATAGCTTTATTACAAACATCCAAAAAGTCAAAAAACATGTCCATATAAAACATGAACAATGAAAAGATACTGTTTATTGCAAAATTTTTAGTGAAAAAATCAGTGCCATATCCTTCTTTAATTTTTCGCTCTTTGTATTGAACACTTTACACACTATAACAATCATTTGAAACCTTGTCATCTTGACACCAGACATCTTAAAATCTAAACATATATAACAGTAACTCTATTAGATCGGTACATACAACTAAGGCAATGGCTACCATAGTTTACAAGGTAATACCCCAAAACCACAAAAATAAGAAGTTGTCTTTTAAGTGTAATATCTCCTATAAGCAATCTATTGTAAATTCCTGTCATATAGATCTTGCCTTGCTGATCATTTTTGCTGTATTTTTGTCTATAAACTATTGTTCCATATAAAACATATAGATATTCATGAAAAGGCAGTAACTTCTATAAGGTGTCAATTGACAGTTTTTGCCATGTTGGAATATTTATTGCCCCTGAAAAATAGTTATGTTTAATGTTTACAGTTTTATCTATCCATTATAGTTTTAAGAAAATAGCTGAAAAAGAACCAAGTATGTAAAATTATTAATTAAAGGGCAATAACTAGTATTAGTAGTCATTTGTTCATTTCGGTTATGTTGACTTAGTTGTATATGTTGGCTTCCTGATCACTTTTACAATTAAATATATAATAATAGTTATTTAGACTGGCAATATCATGTGGAATATCTAGACGAGTGCGTCATCACGAGTTAGGATATTCCACTTGTTATTGTCAGTCTCTACATCGAAAGTAACTATAATATGCTACTTATCGGAAATACATTTTTTTTTCAATAAAATTTGTTAATGCACCGGCACCATTTTTTGTCACGTAAATTAGAGTTAAATCGGTTCTAACCTAAATGATGCATGGGGTCATTTTCACTCAATCGGCAAGGGAAAGTAAATTACTCAGCGTGTTGCCTATCTCACAAGGGGGTGACAGTTATTTCGAATAACTTTTCATGTACCAGTTATTGAAAAATATCCATCAAACAAGATCAAGGAAAAACATACAAATTACTAATAAAGTTTCTCTTTTGTCATTAAAGAGAAAAACATAACTTGTTATAACACAAATTCGTACTAATGCAAAAATTTGCAAATCATTTAGTTAAACTTTTCAAGCTATAATGCAAACATACGGATTGAACTCTTATGTTCTATTGTAGCAATAGCCATAATTCACTACCATTGAGATATAACGTAAAGTAATGTTGTTGTTTGTTTGTTTGATGGAGTTTAACGCCAATTTCAACAATTTTTCAGCTATATCATGTCCTCCAGTTTTCTATTGGGGGAGGAAGCCAGAGTACCCGGAGAAAACCCCCGACCTGCGGTAGGAAACTGGCAATCCTTGTGAATTAAGATTGGAGTCGAGTATACCCTTACTGCAACGAGAATCGTAAAGTAATGTGCACATAACTTATTATACTGACAACACACATGTACTGAACCTACCACATAGCTTGTTTGATGCGGCCTCGTATTCCTCATTCTACAAAACAAATGGTATAAAAATAATACTTTAAAATCTCTATATATATAAATGTTAAACGGAAACTTCACAAAATATTAAAACATTATACGTTACTCTAACAAAAGAATCAAATTTGTGTTTTAATGTTTTATTAATTTCCAATTGTTAAGTTTCCATAGTAGATTTAAGGTTGTAAACTTTCTATCACCAGTTCCGCATTTGACCATTTATACTAGTTCAACTGGTTCAATGGTCTTAGACGCTTTTTTTAACCATCTTTAGCCACCTTGGATTTTAAATGGAAAAAACCCATCAACATACTGGAGTACTATACAAACAAACTTTCACATGCAATATTGCTTTAATAGAACTTAAGTCAAAATGACCAAAATATCTTACTTACGGGACCGTCTAGTTTATTTAATCCAGGGTCCTCCCACTGTGTTGCTCTGTTATCTGTCAAAACAAAAAATGTCATTTTGACATAAAGCATAAAAAACTGCATCTACCTACAAAATACTGACAATGAATGACGTTCACTTATTGGTGGTTATTATTAAAAGCCCAAATTTTAAATTTAAAGAATCAAATATTACTATTAACATTTCATGAGTAATCATAAAGTTATACTTCAAACCAGAGAACGGTACATATTTTGTTTACTACTCACTATGATTAATGTATAATAGTCTTCCATGATAAGTTTTTTCTTCCCATCCAGGCTGCAAAATAGATTTAAAAGACGATTATATAGAGTATGTGAATTGTTAAATTCTTTTTTACTTTGATACTCAATACACAAATGTGGAATCTTACTGCACGAAAGTTGTTTCAGCACACTTTGAAGTTGGACGTTATTATTTCAAAACTACAAACTAACGCAGGTCGGGGGGTTTTTTCCGGGTACTCCGGCTTCCTTTCCCAATAAAAACTAGACGCCATGATATAGCTGAAAAATTGCTAAAAGTGGCGTTAAACACCATCAAACAAAAAAACAAACATTTAAAGAAAGTTAACTTTTACAAAGTAATGTCTTGAAAAGCCAGCATTTTCAAAATACAAACACGATATAACATTCGCAGCTTTTTTCCTGTTTTAATAGTAAATTGAATACATATCATTATAATATTAAAATGTACGTACTGGCAAGGGACCTAGGTTTTGTAAGTGATCTTCATTAGAAGATAGTCTATGCATCATAGAAGGTGTATCAACTGTCAAGTCCAAATTAACATTTCCTGTTCTTTGAGTCTTCCTATGATCCTCCTATATTTATATACAACTGTTTATACTAGTTGATGATTACTCACTACTTTAAAATTGTTTTTATGAAACAGATTGTGTGAAACTTTAAAAACTGAACACCTGTTAAACGTAAATCATCTAATTTTATCAACAAATATGTAAAAGAAATACTTTCCGTTTAGTTATAACTTGAATGTAGTTACATAGAAGAATTGTAATTTTTGTTCAAAATGAAGTTTAACGACGCCACATTTTAGGTATTTGTCAGCTATATCGTGGTATCCAGTTTTTATTTGGGTTGACAGTGGAGTACCAGTGGAAAACCCGGACCTTCGGTTGGAAACCTGGCAATCCTAGTCAATTAAGATTTGAGTAGAGTACACGATGAATGCAGCAAGATTTGAATTCTCAATCTCAATGTTTATAGCCACGTAAATACCTAGTAGTAGACTAACTACCTTAAGTGAATAATAGGTAACAAACATCCAGGATTGATTTCTTATTGTGGAAATATACTGTAATAAATTTGGATTTGACCTAATGACCCCACAACTGTAGTCGCTTAACCACAATGAATTATAAAATTTGGTTAGAAAAAACACTAACGCTAAAAATAAATTTTTTTTTTAGAAAATTATAAGTGACAAACGACAATAGCAATCTCTAAATGTGGTAGATCTAGAATTGCGATCTATAAAACCTAAGTTAATATACAGGAATGGTCTTTAAAGGGGTAATGGAAAACAATCTATTCAAACCCAGCTAGATATGCTAGTTAAACAAAAACGATAAAAAAAAACCAGTGAAATAATGTTTAGGAATGGTAACACTATGCTGTAATCTTAGAAAATAGCAAAGAAACCCTACCGAACAACAAGAACCAAAAGCCAAGGATCAGTTAAAAATCCAATTATAGACAAACACAACACAAAAACCAAAAACGTACAACACAGAAAGAGAGTAACCCAAACCAAATAAAAACCATGGGTGCACTTAGGTGCTCCAGACGAGTAAGCAGTGCCTGCTTCTTATTAGACATCCGTCGAGTTACTCATTGTAATGTTTAGCGAAAAGTCAAATCCAGGAATATGAAACACTCGCTATGTCGCAGCGAAAATGTTAGATCGTATTTGAGACAATGATTTCCCATAACGATCAATTAAGTCATTAGAATAGTGTTCGGAACAGTAAGAAAAATCTTACCTCAGAATAGTGTTCAAACCACGTATTAAAGAAATCAGCAGTGTTATGAAATTCATTGTGATCTTCACAAAAGTATTCTTCATCTTTTAATTCTACCAATTCGTTGTAAGTAAAGCGACCAGCTGGATTATTTATGTTACCATTAAAACACTTCAACTTGAAAAGAAAGGATACCATTCGGGGTTCATATTTGTCCTTCACCCTCTTAATGACTGACACCAGTTCGTCCATCATTGCTTTATATTTACCTTGCTCTAATCTTTTCCATTGCCACAATTGCACTGCAATGGCGTTTTTAGAGAAACACAAAATAAACTTTCTTGATCTTGTTTTGTCAAAATAGAAAACTCCCATGCCATGATAAATTGCTACCCGTGGTGGTGTGCCACTGGCTGACGGCTCAGTGCAAATAAGATATTGGTTTATGTAATAACACAAAATATGATTAAAAAATCCAACGGCATAAACTTAAACACGATAAAAAGCCACGGCGAGCGGATACACTTATCATCCCTCACACTGAAGACATCGTACATTTCCACAACGGTAGCTTGCTTAGAAATCATGCAAGGTACATAATAAGTTAAAGATCTTTGCTTCTGTCCATTTTCCAATAAAGTCGATGGTTTAACAATAATTCCAAACAATTCCATTACATTAAGTATATGCGTTTGATGTTTGTTGAGTTCTAGTTCAGGTAATTTCTTAAAAAGTTTTTCAATTAAGACAGGTTCAAGCTTTCCAGTGTCTTCAAGTTTCTTCCATTCTAATTCTAGTTTGATTTTGTCATCAATTTTATCAGATACTAAACATCTGAACGCATCTGCTAGCCATTTTTGGTTGAGTATAATATTTTCCTTTACACAATCAAAGTAAATGACGGTTCCAACTTTATGCTGATATCTCAGAAACAGTTTAATTTCATTTTCATCATTGATGGAATATTCTGAGGACAAACCAATCAGTTCAGACCAAGACAATATGTTCACACCAGTTTCATGTAAAATATCTAATGATCGTTCTAATTGAATCCATTTTAAAGGCAGTGTTTCACAGAAGGTCTTTAGTTCCTTGCCAAACTCAAAAATTGACAAACGTAAACGATCAAAATCATTAACAGATGGCTCTGTATTCGAGACACAGCATATGCTTCGTAAATGTTTGCGTTTGTCTTCGCTATCCAGCAATGACATGAGCTGTTGACGGAATTTGGTTTTTCTTTCTTCTATCTGAAAAAAGAAAATTAAATTAAATTGTATCACGATTTTATCTCCTTTTTCACCAATTCACAAAACAATGCATGTCTGCATGACTTTTATTTTATTGATAACTTAAATAAAGTAAACTTCAATAACTTGAGTAGGACCATACTGGGGCGGTTCTCAGTGCTCGACCCAAAGAGCAGCTAAGCGCGTCCCCGGGTGGTGAATAGGGGAGACCCTCTTGTTGGGGTTGTCAGGTCATACGGAAAGCCTGGCCGCGGATCATAGTGGGTAACGTGTTTGGAGAGTGCCACGCTCCTTGCACGATAAAGATCCCTTTTATAGATTTCGAAAAAAGTAGGCTCAGCTCATTGTAGCTGCTACAAAAGGCTAAATTCTCCGACCCTACCAATACTCCGTACTTTTCCAGTGGCAGCCAAAATTGTGTTCCCTGTGTCCCATCCCAACCCTTTTTCAATTGATGTTTTGTTTGTTAACTTGTTCTCGTCCTGAATATAGATGAAATACTGCTCGCTGAACGTAAAGCTAACATTCAATCAATCAATAAATAACTTGAACTCAAATTTGTAATAAAAAATAGATCAAGCTAATAATCGACTTCTGTTCCGTATAATAAATGCGCTTTACTGTAGGTTTGATAACAAATTTCTAGCAATATGTATGGTTGTTATTTGGAATAAAATACGCTTTAAGTAAATATTTCTCCACTTGTTCAGTTTTCTTTTAATTTAGATAACACCACCAGTGTTCGCAAACATCAAAGTCCTAATTTTTGGGTTTTTTTTTATATTTTATAATCTGCACTGAATTTACATTCAAACTGTCAATTTACATGTAAACACTATAATTATAACATAATTATTAGCAATTATGTTAAAAATAGCCTATTTATCACTAACTGCAGAGTTTCCATTATTTGTATTCTTGTTTTCAGATGTTTCACAAAGACACCATTGAACTTCTTTTTTGATTAATTGATGTTAATTTATTTTGAGTTTAATAACACAATTTAGATATTTCTTTTCAAAGTCATACATAATGTCCAAAATTGATGATATAGATGACATGCAAAGTAACAGTAATCCAACATATAAGAAAACTAAAATTGTATGTTTTGTTACAGTACTTCCTGAATACACTGTTATACCCTTCTGTAATAATCTTAATCAAAAGCATTTAGGTTAAGCAAGGTGAAACACTAGATCAAAATATAAGCTAAGCTTAAAAAAAGAAACAAGTAGGTAAAATAGTAGCGTCCCATTTAGTCATTCATGGTAATCTATGGATAAAATGGGTAGACTACAAAAAACTAAAAAGGTAGCAATTTTACTTTTTCTTCCCTATTTTATTTTATTCAGTTAAATAATTAAGCCATTAAGCCATAGACTTCAATGTATCTTTCATGGCTTCCATATATGTTTGGAAAAACCTTAAGCAGGAAATCATTATTGTTAAAAAAATCGGGAAGCATAATTTCATTTGAGTAATTTTGGACAATGGTAGAAATTTTGTATTGATAATGTATACATACATTGTCTTTACACTTGTCTATTCCAGTACACACAAAAATGACCGGGGGATTCAAATGATCTTCATCATTCTTTGTCGAATTTTCCATATCTCTACATGAATGAACACTATCAAACCAAAAGTCAACATATTCTGAAATAAAGTTAAAAATGTTAGCACTTAATTACTACACATCACTTCTCCTACACTGACAAAAAATAAGACACATGATTTTCACATGGGCGTTTTTGTCTCAACACCATACATTTAGTTTTTATCTCAGTATCATCCATTTATTAAACCGAGTAATCATGTTCATGCATATGTCAGGTATATGTATTTTATCTATGTAAGCTTTATTGCTTAAGTTTTCCTTTCAATCCAAATACGTTGTACTTACCACCAATCTTGTCAAAGCCATCTTCAGTGTTTATCTGTTTTATATCTTTCATTATATCAGCAACCAGTAGGT
The DNA here is from genome assembly GCA_944474755.1 of Limnoperna fortunei. Taxonomy (NCBI): domain Eukaryota; kingdom Metazoa; phylum Mollusca; class Bivalvia; order Mytilida; family Modiolidae; genus Limnoperna; species Limnoperna fortunei. Next base: position 17,412,703 of record OX104124.1, on the reverse strand, counting down.
GTACAGCATTTGGATTAAGAAAAATTGGATGTGTTGGATAATATTGTCTTTGTCCAGCGAAATCCCAAAATCCACAGTCCACTAAAACTTCATCTGGGATATCAACTTTCCCTACATCATTTACAAACTGTGACAGTTCATTTAAAACAGTTTCAGGTAATAGTTTGTCAAGGTTGGTACCAATTTGTTTCTTTGTTACTTGCCCAAGATTTAACTGACTAAATGTATATGGCATCTGTAACTCATTCAGTGAGGAGGGGACCTCAAATACATCTTCTCTGTCATCATTTGTATGAGGTCTAATGACGTCCTCTGTATATTTTTCCATAAAACTACTAACTTTCCTACCTTCTTCCCATTTTAATGGATTGCTCTCAGTTACAATAGGTATACGACTGTACAATGTCTCCTCAATATGGACATCCTCTGAAGTATTAGGTGTAGAAATTTGAGATTGCAACTTCTCTTCAAATGCTTTACTTCTTGAAGTCAAAGATGGATCATTTTGACTGCACACATTATTTTGAACGTCTAAATTCTCTGACAACTTAGAATTTATAGCTCGCCTTATTCTAGATAATATGGCTTTCTTTTTATCTGAAACTATAATGCAAATGTCATGGTGGTCATTCTGAGCAGCAAAACGGATGATATAATATTATAAAATTTATAAAATATTGGACAGGCTGCTACAAAGTCACAAAAAACAACGGATCCACTTACAAAATTAAATCAAAATCTGATGATATATCTATATTATGTTGGCAAGCTCACCTGCAAACGTTTGATCAAGGTCATCTGAAAATAGAACAATTCTGATAAAACGGTTTGTCAACCATATCAGTTTAGAGAAGAGCAAGAAAAATATCAAATGTCGACAGACAGATGATGCCAAGGACATTGATCTAAGCAGACAAATCCTGATTGTATAGACTTCATTGTGTAATGAATACCTCCATCAAAGATCCAATGGCCATCCCTTAATCTGATTTTACATCTGTGCACTATATCAATTCCATCTGTACTTTCTACTCCTTCAATAGTTTCTCCAAGCAGTCGACGCAACAGGCATGTCTTCCCAACACCATTCTCTCCGATTATTATTATTCTAATATAGTATCTTGTTTCTGTTCCAGCCTTAATGATCTCTAAATACAGACTTTTATCTGATTCGCTTAACTGATGTATAGCTGCTGGGATTTCTGAAATGATGTACATGTTTTTTCATAAATTGTTTGTTTTCTTAACAAATAAAAGTAATCACAGTGTCTTAGGATATAAAATTTAGAAACATTTCTCTAACTAATGCAATTTCATACAAGTAAACGAAATCAAATATACAGGCAATGAACATGTATGGGTACGATGTAAAAATAATATGTCAAAGTCTTTTTCAGTGTGTTTCTATAATTTTTTGCAGCATAAGTAACATCTTTAACCTACCACATGCACACATAAACATCACGCATAAAAATTATCTAAATTAGACCAACCTTCTACTACACAATGCCACAGGATTTGCGATGACATGGTATGTACTGGGAATGTTGACATTTCTATGTAGCAAGGGTCATAATTCGTTAAAAATTCTTTCACCGTAACATCCTACCACTTGCAACATCATATACGGATACAAGTACAATAACTCACCAAATCTCATGTAAATCTATGGGCTATACATGAACTTTGGTTGGTACTTGTCTCATTGACGAATGCAAGATAATTGTCTTGTGCAAAAAGATAATTTTACCTGGCCAAAATTTTGTAGAGTTTGCCAAGAAGTTTAAGATAATATGTTTTAGAGTGTAGAACCACAAGGACCTGCACGTGTAATTATTGGTACATATACAAATACATTACATCAACTGGATAAAAAGATCTGGTACAGGTATGTGCTTTTTTGTGAAATTTAAGCTTTTCGGCTGAAAAACATATTTCATGGGAAAATGGCAAAATGCTCATTAACTATTACATCACGGATCATTTGTCACTGAACAAACTTAGGAAATACTTATGTGAAGTCCTTCCCTCTTAAAATTTGATGAATTGTGCTGTATAATTATAATAATGTAACATCATCTTTTCTATTGTGCAATATGAGGGCCATGTGAAAAATTGGTATTGTAAGTCTACTCGTGCGAGCTTGAAATTAAAGACACCCCCAATACACTAAGGTAAGCCTCTTACAGAGACCTAATTTTCCCAATTTTAGAAATAGACTAAAAAAACTACAAACAAGACTCTACGACAAACGTGATTACCTCAACTTTCCAATTGTCAACTTACCGTTCATCGACAGCAACATTCTAACAGCTCCTGCGTATGGTGTTTACATTTTACAACTGAAAAGTTATTCGAGATCCTGCGTTCGGTATTCTGATTTTCTAAACCGATCACTGCTGTAGACTACTAAACTACTAAAACAAGGGTTTGTTGTACCTAGTTTGATGTTATCTCTCCAGAAGTTCTATGGTAGTCACCATGACTTAATTGATCGTTATGGGAAATCTCTCAAATTCGGTCGAACATTTTCGCTGAGACAAAAGGTAGTGTTTCCTATTCCTGGATTTGACTTTTTCATAGACATGACAATGAGTAACTCGACCAGTGTCTAATTAGAGGCAGGCACTGCTTATGCGTACGGAGCACCTGAGTGCATCCATGGTTTTTATTGGATTCGGGTTACTCTTTTTCTGCTTGTTTTTGGTTTTTGTGTTGCGCTGTGTATGTATGGCTATATCCATATTTATAACTGTCCGTTGAATTTTGGCTCTTTTGTTCGGTCTGTTTTCTTTGCTATTTTTTCTAACATTCTTAAAATGAGGCATTATTATTATTACATGTATTATTATTATTATTATTATTAAGTTTCCACTGATGAAATGTTCAGTACCCATACAAACACAAATGTTACATCTTTTTTGTCAATGTTTCCCCAAACTTATGAAGTAAGAGTAAATGAACATCACAAACCTTTGACTTGTAATGAGGTTGATCTTTCTCTATTGTTGATAATGACTGTGTAGATGCCAGCATCTTGCAGATCTGCTCGTATAATAAACAGCTTATGTATCATTCCTACACCTTCTATTCTGTATTTTGCAGACTGTTGAATAACAACACCATTTTTCTCCCAAACTGCTTGAACATTGTTTTCGAGGACAGCACATGAGAGCTCAGCATTGTCCCCCTTAATGCCTTCAACATGTTTTTCCATATTCTTTGTAAAATACTCTGTAATAAAACGCATGCAAAGATGTTAAAAGTTTAATACCCTCTTCCATGATAATTAGTTATTATCCATATTGTGTCTGAAGTTGTATAAAATGCATTAGTAATATTATTAATCTGCAAAAATCGATATTTATGGACTTGATTCTATTTTAACAAGGGAACCATAGGGTTATTCACATAAAATGTTAAAATGTACCATAACTGTGACACTTTGTGGAGCAAAACCTGCATGTGTGTCTGTGGCTTAGTGCGACCGATAAATACTACGTATATATAACAGCAACTATAGTAAAGGGTGGAGTGATAAAAATATTGGGCGGAGATGATAAAATAAATGGAATGAAAGGATACAATCAAATATACAAACCTGGTACTTGCAGTTTGTAAACTTTGTTTACATTCAATGTGTAATTTCCAACATCTTGCATATACTTATGATTGACAATGTGTGGGTTTTCCTTAATCTTAATTATATATTTTTATATGTCGCCCTCTATGCATTCAGCATTTCTTCAAAAATCTGTTTACTAGTTTGATCTATAGTTTGTGTGAAATATTGTTTTATTACAAAATTATATGCATAAGTAATGCATTAAACATTATTTAAATGGACATGCATACACTGAACCACTCAATTCTCCTTCGGTAATAACAATATGTATTAAAAGCTGTGAGAGGACCTGAATACACAAACAATTACTGTCTCCTAGAAAATGAGACATTAATCATAACACAAAGGGAACCCCCAGGGTTATAAATGTAACAAGTGACAATTTAAGCACTTTGTGTAGCAAACCTTAACCTACATGTATGTCTGTGGTTGTGTGCGATCCATAAATGATGCCTATATATATCAGCTACTACTGACAGTGTTGGGAGAGTAGGCTTTGGTGGAGATAATTAAATTAATAGACTAAAATAATACAATCAAACATACTAACCTTGGACTTGCAGTGAGGTAAACCTTGTACTGTTATTTACCCTCACTATATAATTTCCACCATCATGCAGATCACTACATAGAATTAACAATGTGTGGCGTTTTCCGTCATTTATAATTTTATATTTCTCGGATTGTTGAACAACAACACCATCTTTTTCCCAAACTGATGTAACATTGTCCTCAAGGACTTCACATGATAGTTCTACATTGTCGCCCTCTATGCATTTAATATTTCTTTCCATAGTCTGAGTAAAATATTCTGAAAAAATATACATAATTATTGAAAATGTAATTCTCCCTGTTCACTAGTTTAATCAAGGTTTTGCGTGAAAAACTATATTTAACAAAAAAATTATGTATTAGTGATTACATGGTATAGTAAAATGGACATGCCTACATTACATCACTTGGTTCTCCTTCAGTAATGAAAATGCTGACATAAATAACAAAAAATCCAAGGGAACTCCTGACGTATACAAATACAAAGTATCTTATTTTTTGGCACTTTATGAAATAAAACCCATGATTAAGAATAGTAAAATATAAACAGATTCTTTGATGCTGTTCTGAAAAGGTTAAAAATAATTTAAATGGACATGCATACACTGAACCACTCAATTCTCCTTCAGTAATAATAATGTGTATTAAAAGCTGTGAGTGGACCTGAATACACAAACAATTACTGTCTCCTAGAAAATGAGACATTATTCATAACACAAATGGAACTCCCAGGGTTATAAATGTAACAAGTGACAATTTAAGCACTTTGTGTAGCAAACCTTACCCTACATGTATGTCTGTGGTTGTGTGCGAACCATAAATGATGCCTATATATATCAGCTACTACTGACAGTGTTGGGAGAGTAGGCTTTGGTGGAGATAATAAAATTAATAGACTAAATTAATACAATCAAACATACTAACCTTGGACTTGCAGTGAGGTAAACCTTGTACTGTTATTTACCCTCACTATATAATTTCCACCATCATGCAGATCACTACATAGAATTAACAATGTGTGGCGTTTTCCGTCATTTATAATTTTATATTTCTCGGATTGTTGAACAACAACACCATCTTTTTCCCAAACTGATGTAACATTGTCCTCAAGGACTTCACATGATAGTTCTACATTGTCGCCCTCTATGCATTTAATATTTCTTTCCATAGTCTGAGTAAAATATTCTGAAAAAATATACATAATTATTGAAAATGTAATTCTCCCTGTTCACTAGTTTAATCAAGGTTTTGCGTGAAAAACTATATTTAAAAAAAAAATTATGTATTAGTGATTACATGGTATAGTAAAATGGACATGCCTACATTAAATCACTTGGTTCTCCTTCAGTAATGAAAATGCTGACATAAATAACAAAAAATACAAGGGAACTCCTGACGTATACAAATACGAAGTATCTTATTTTTTGGCACTTTATGAAATAAAACCCATGATTAAGAATAGTAAAATATAAACAGATTCTTTGATGCTGTTCTGAAAAGGTTAAAAATAATTTAAATGGACATGCATACACTGAACCACTCAATTCTCCTTCAGTAATAATAATGTGTATTAAAAGCTGTGAGTGGACCTGAATACACAAACAGGTACTGTCTCCTAGAAAATGAGACATTAATCATAACACAAATGGAACTCCCAGGGTTATAAATGTAACAAGTGACAATTTAAGCACTTTGTGTAGCAAACCTTACCCTATATGTATGTCTGTGGTTGTGTGCGATCCATAAATGATGCCTATATATATCAGCTACTACTGACAGTGTTGGGAGAGTAGTCTTTGGTGGAGATAATTAAATTAATAGACTAAAATAATACAATCAAACATACTAACCTTGGACTTGCAGTGAGGTAAACCTTGTACTGTTATTTACCCTCACTATATAATTTCCACCATCATGCAGATCACTACATAGAATTAACAATGTGTGGCGTTTTCCGTCATTTATAATTTTATATTTCTCGGATTGTTGAACAACAACACCATCTTTTTCCCAAACTGATGTAACATTGTCCTCAAGGACTTCACATGATAGTTCTACATTGTCGCCCTCTATGCATTTAATATTTCTTTCCATAGTCTGAGTAAAATATTCTGCAAAAATATACATAGTTATTGAAAATGTAATTCTCCCTGGTCACTAGTTTAATCAAGGTTTTGCGTGAAAAACTATATTTAAAAAAAAATATGTATTAGTGATTACATGGTATAGTGAAATGGACATGCCTACATTTAATCACTTGGTTCTCCTTCAGTAATGAAAATGCTGACATAAATAACAAAAAATCCAAGGGAACTCCTGACGTATACAAATACGAAGTATCTTATTTTTTGGCACTTTATGAAATAAAACCCATGATTAAGAATAGTAAAAAATAAACAGTTTCTTTGATGCTGTTCTGAAAAGGTTAAAAATAATTTAAATGGACATGCATACACTGAACCACTCAATTCTCCTTCAGTAATAACAATATGTATTAAAAGCTGTGAGTGGACCTGAATACACAAACAGGTACTGTCTCCTAGAAAATGAGACATTAATCATAACACAAATGGAACTCCCAGGGTTATAAATGTAACAAGTGACAATTTAAGCACTTTGTGTAGCAAACCCTACATGTATGTCTGTGGTTGTGTGCGAACCATAAATGATGCCTATATATATCAGCTACTACTGACAGTGTTGGGAGAGTAGGCTTTGGTGGAGATAATTAAATTAATAGACTAAATTAATACAATCAAACATACTAACCTTGGACTTGCAGTGAGGTAAACCTTGTACTGTTATTTACCCTCACTATATAATTTCCAACATCATGCAGATCACTACATAGAATTAACAATGTGTGGCGTTTTCCGTCATTTTTAATTTTATATTTCTCGGATTGTTGAACAACAACACCATCTTTTTCCCAAACTGATGTAACATTGTCCTCAAGGACTTCACATGATAGTTCTACATTGTCGCCCTCTATGCATTTAATATTTCTTTCCATAGTCTGAGTAAAATATTCTGCAAAAATATACATAGTTATTGAAAATGTAATTCTCCCTGTTCACTAGTTTAATCAAGGTTTTGCGTGAAAAACTATATTTAAAAAAAAAATATGTATTAGTGATTACATGGTATAGTGAAATGGACATGCCTACATTTAATCACTTGGTTCTCCTTCAGTAATGAAAATGCTGACATAAATAACAAAAAATCCAAGGGAACTCCTGACGTATACAAATACGAAGTATCTTATTTTTTTGGCACTTTATGAAATAAAACCCATGATTAAGAATAGTAAAAAATAAACAGTTTCTTTGATGCTGTTCTGAAAAGGTTAAAAATAATTTAAATGGACATGCATACACTGAACCACTCAATTCTCCTTCAGTAATAATAATGTGTATTAAAAGCTGTGAGTGGACCTGAATACACAAACAATTACTGTCTCCTAGAAAATGAGACATTATTCATAACACAAATGGAACTCCCAGGGTTATAAATGTAACAAGTGACAATTTAAGCACTTTGTGTAGCAAACCCTACATGTATGTCTGTGGTTGTGTGCGAACCATAAATGATGCCTATATATATCAGCTACTACTGACAGTGTTGGGAGAGTAGGCTTTGGTGGAGATAATAAAATTAATAGACTAAATTAATACAATCAAACATACTAACCTTGGACTTGCAGTGAGGTAAACCTTGTACTGTTATTTACCCTCACTATATAATTTCCAACATCATGCAGATCACTACATAGAATTAACAATGTGTGGCGTTTTCCGTCATTTTTAATTTTATATTTCTCGGATTGTTGAACAACAACACCATCTTTTTCCCAAACTGATGTAACATTGTCCTCAAGGACTTCACATGATAGTTCTACATTGTCGCCCTCTATGCATTTAATATTTCTTTCCATAGTCTGAGTAAAATATTCTGCAAAAATATACATAGTTATTGAAAATGTAATTCTCCCTGTTCACTAGTTTAATCAAGGTTTTGCGTGAAAAACTATATTTTTAAAAAACAAATTATGTATTAGTGATTACATCTTATTTTTTGGCACTTTATGAAATAAAAGCCATGATTAAGAATAGTAAAAAATAAACAGTTTCTTTGATGCTGTACCCGCCTGGCAGCTCGACTTGCATATACTATAACCCGGGTTTGCATTTTGTACAACCTGGACAAAAATATTGAAAATTCAATAGTAGGTGTTAGAAGATAAAATAAAAATTATTTGCTCAACAAAGTGCTTAAATAATGTTAAATTTCTTAGAAAAGATCATCATAATTAAATCTATTTTTCCTACTGTTTTGATTCCAATTGACAGGTTTTTTTACAAGTAAGTCAAATTATACATTGATGCGACATCAATATCTGAATCTCTATCATTGATCTATATTTACCTTTTATACTGAGTGATGTAGTTCTGACTCTGTTGTTGATACTGACCGTATAAATCCCAGCATCATCAAGGTCACAGTTTTTTATATGCAGTCTATGATTTTTTCCAACCTGAAGCATTTCATATTTTCTATTATTTTTCAGCATGATGTCATGTTTTCTCCAGCAGGCAGGAAAGCTGTCTTCTATAACTTCACATAAGAATTCAACTGTTTCTCCCTCAGTAGCCTCCAAACTTCGGAGATTCTTTGTAAAGTACTCTGTAAATAAAAATAAGGTTAAATAAAAAGATAATTGATCCCCATATTTTAACATTTTGATTACAAGTTCAAGCGTACTTTGAAACGGCAATCATACGATCTAGACTGTAATCTTTCTTAGTTGCAGCTATTAACCCAACACAATCAACACAACCGCTATAAAAGTCTCTCGTGGAATATACTTGGTACGAACTAACTCTTGAAGAAAACACAACTTTGTTGTATATTTGTTTGAATGATGTATAACGTCATTTTCAGCAATTTTTTTTAGCTATTTCATGGCATCCAGTTTTTATTGGGGGAGGAAGCCAGAGTACCCGGAGGTAACCCCCGACCTGCGGTAGGAAAACTGGCAATCCTTGTCAATTAAAATTGGAGTCGAAAACACCTTGCCCGCAATGATTTTTTTGTTGAACTAACTTTATATGACAAAAGTACTTTCTCACTTAAGACGAAAAGTAAAAACATTCAATCAAGCAATCTTTACAATCAGTTAGGTCTATTCTTACTATAAATTTATAATTTACCTTCTATATGAAGACGTGCCTGTCTTTCAATATCATCGTTCACTCTAACAGTATACAGTCCTTTATCAGGTAGACAAGTGTTCATGATATCCAAGCTGTGGATTTTACCCGTCTTTCCGATTATAAATTTCTCAGAGTTCAATATCTCTAATCGATCTTTTGACCAGAATGTGCACATATCATCATCCTTCGTCCAGATCTCTAAGTGAGCATCACTCCCTTCAGTAACAGTAACATCAGATATATCCATGGTCAAACAATCTGTAGACATCAAAGGCTTTGTTTTAAAATCAAGTCCAACATTTCGGGACTATTTTAAAAAGACACAATAGTAGCAAATGTAGCTATTTTTATTTCTTACTTTATGCGTTTGCATTTGATTGTACGTCTTTGTGTTTATGTGCAGCATAGGTCCTATAAAATGAGGTTCGTTTAATTTGGTTCTGTACTGTGCAGGTATATTTTTGTTTCTGATGGTGGTGATATGATCTGTTACACGCGCATTAAACACAGCTGATTACAGTAACGCTTCAACAATAAATAAAAGCTGGATAATGTCTGCTTCCTCATTGGTCATTATTGACTTTTTAGCATTCAAGTGATAAAACCTAATGTCCTGTCTTGCAAGTAAACTTCCTGCACCTATACATTTTCTACTGCTTTGAACTAGAGTTTATTTAGAAATATACAGACATATCTTACAAGTATTTATATTCTGATGGTTACATACCTGGTAATGTCTTATCAGCAAGAAGTATGTTCAATTTCTGAAAAAAAAGTATAATCAAACCATTATTCTTGTGCCTTTATAAGAATTAATTTGTTAAATGTTTAAGTAAACCTTGAACATTTTTATAGGGAAATTTGTTTAAATGCGTTATGCCATGGTGGTATTCATTTCCAAAAAAAAGTATATATACATTTATAGAATAACATATAATAAACATTGGGACTAAGTTTGGTTTCAATTAGTTATAATTTTAATGTTTTTCGTCCTGTGGTAACAGCCATTTAGCATTTCGGATCAAAAATTATTTTTAACAAATTCTACACTACCCAATAAACATTCATCAACAGTACATCTTTAATCAGCTTAACACACTTAGTAAGTTTGGATTTGTCACAAAAATATGTATCCCCATAAGATTTTATGATAATTCTATTCATGCTATAATGTATGAATATTAATTGCTTCGGTTGGTTAAAAACACATAAATGTCGTCATCTCAGATTATTTATAAATCGATATGTCCTCTGAGCGGACTACTTTTGGTAACAAGTGTAAACAAAGATGGCGTCCTCCTACGATATGCTAGCGTATCGTAAGGGAGAGGAAACAATGTTTTCTGTCACAATGATTTCTAATTAAATCGATTGAGATTTCAAATAAAATATAATATACATAAAAATTGGGTTTCATTTTGTAATTGTTTTTCCGACGCAGTCGGTATTATATTCACTTTTTACCCGTTGACCTCATGACACTTCATCTCTTGAAAAAGCAAGTCACGTGATGGTAATTCTGTTTCTTGATTAGTCAAAAACCAATTGGACGGTGGTTCGGAACAGGGTGGTAAATTGGACAGGGGTTCGGAACATGTTTGTACATTGGCAATTCACCTTTCAAATTGTGTACAATTATTATTAGATTTTACCGTATGTATGTTTTGAAAATTATTTCATAGTGCAATTTAAGTATTAAGAACGATAGAGATGAGCTGCAGTTTGTTAAATTTTATAACAAACTACTTATATAAAAATGATAAATATTTTTTATTTGAAGTACACCGCAAATTAAAACGCATATTAACACACTGGATTTTTGCGGGCTTTTATGGAGTGTAAAAAAGACGAAGAGAAGACATTTTAATTAATTTCTTTAATAAATACAAATTAACAATCATTTTATGTACATGTTGATATTAAATCAAATGTATTATCATTGTTATTTGGTGTCCGTCGTAGTACACACATAGATAGAGAGTTTTGGCTCTAATTGTAAAGTATACTTTGCTTATTCAGTAAATTTTAAACTATAAACATTTTATTTAAAAATGTCTAATATTCAATTTGTTTACATTATTGTATAACTGCTTTTGTGCTCGCAGAAAAACTTCATTTCTATATATTTGGCAGTGGGTTTCAATACAAAATAGCAATAAACGTTCTGGAATACATGTACATGTACAACAATGCACATGTAGTTGTATGTAAATTATCAATTTTAGGTTAACTGTATGCTAGGTAAATCTGTTGATATCGAAAACATGTAAATAAAATAATCTGTTGAAATATAAAAATACATATGGGGGGAACACATGTATAAATTAATAATTTAAAGCTCGTTTCACATGGGACTAGTGTTAATTTATAGGTTCATGATTTCTTTCACGTAGTAATAATTGTCCTTCAGTACTTCCCCCAAAAAATTTCCATCAAACATTTCTGGTCTATTGAAACGGGGTATTTATATGACATTAATGGCGATTCGTAGTTCAATGCATAACTCAATTTATATCTTTACTGCGTCTGTTATCTTTTTTAAAGATAGTACTTGTTTCTATTAACATATTCAGAATCGAGATTCCTTGTACTATGTTTTGTATATTCTTACGCTTTCTGGCTTTGGTACGTTTTGAGATCTATATGGGTTTCTGTAACTGGTTTTGCAGCCTTAAAATCGCAATGACTATTTATGAGAATTATAAGGATTGAACACCGTGTTTTACAATGTTTTAGGAAATTATCAATGTGTAAACTCCGCCGACACCCTCACAAACTTGACATAAATTTCTTCGGACATTATTTGGTTTGTGAGTGAGTCGCCGGAGTTTACACATTGATAATTTCCTAAAACACGGTGTTTAATCCTATATTAACTACGTTTTGTGCTGGCAGCCAACTTGAATTTCAAATTAAAGTTAAAAAAATACTTTGTAGAGAACCATCTAATAAACACAAATTTTGGGAAATCAAATCATGCCTTTATTTCTGATGTGCTTGCTATTTAATGTATATAAAATAAATTATATAAATTCACTCTGTGCACTTACTAAGGTGTCAAAATTCTTCCCATGTGGCTCGTACATGGGTGGTTTAATTGAAACTATTAAAGTAAAATAAATTAAATTAAGTTAAATGAAATTAGGTCAAGATAGTCAACAGAAAATAAAGATGAATGAAGAACATATGAGTTTCTTCTTCTGCTTCAAGTTAATGGAGCGTATTGTAACATCTCACATTATGAACTATCTAGAATCACACAACATTCTATGCGACCTCCAACACGGCTTTCGACGCTCTCGCTCATGCGAAACACAACTTTATCTTTTATTCAAGAATTTCAAATAACTCAAACACACAAACTGATCTCATCATAATACTTTGCCAAAGCCTTTGACAAAGTCCCACAACGCCATCTACTTTACGATTTGATTTTTTTTTCAGTTGTCCTGGAAGGAAAAACGTCAAACACAGTCCAGTCACATCTTGTTTTCCACCAGGTACTGTCCTAGGCCCGGTCTTATTTGTTGTTTATATTAATGACCTCCCAGACTACCTTTCAAACAGCAAATTACGCTTATTTGCTGATGAAAGTATTATTTATATGCCAGTTAAAACACAGTGACTGTTTAAAACTACAGGCTGATCTTGATGCAGCTTCTAAATGGGAATCTGATTGGTTAATGACCTTTCATCCGGATAATGTACTGTTATGTCTATATCAACTAAACACCAACCACTTGGCCATAACTCCATAATCACATTCTAGAATCTGTTACTTCCGCAAAGTACCTTGGTATCACTCTTCAATCCAATCTCAAATGGGACAAACACATTTATGACATCAATTAAAAGACAAATAAAACTTTAGATTTCTCAAAAGAAACCTCAAAACAAATAACCAACACGTCAAAAGTCAAGCATACCAAGCACTAGTCCGTCCCAAACTTGAGTACTCCTGCTCGGTATGGGACGCGCACACTACGGAATCTATCTAGAAGATAGAAATCGTGCAAAGGAGGGCAGCAAGGTATGCTTGTAATCGATACCACAATACCAGAAGTGTATCTTCCATGATAAATTCACTAAACTGGCCACAATTACTTGAACATAGGCTACGAACACGCTTAGTTATGATGTATAAGATCACACATCAACTTGTTGCTATACCAACTAGCACTATTATCATTCCATCAGACTCACGAACTAGACGGCACCACTGGCTATCTTTAAGACACATACACACATCCAAAGACTCGTACAGATACTCCTTCCCTCATACAATTACTCAATGGAAACTCCTACCAGTTACAATCATACAATCCTCTTCTGTCGATATCTTCAGAGAACAGCTAACGCCATCTGTCCTCTCCACCCTCCACTAAGTTATATTCATAGTTTTAATCACCTACGCTTGTTCATTGCACTTCCTTTATCTTTAATTAACAAATTTTCAGTTATCATTTTTTGTTGTATATAGGCCACGTATGCACCAGTAATTAATCATCTCCAAGATGGAACACTAGAAACCGTAAAGAAGAAGAAAAGGCAAAGAACTCGACCGTACAACAAGAGCCAAAGGTCAAGTTTAGGATACATTCATGTAACTAAAATAATATTTTTTTGAAAATGTGGCTTGATTGTCCTACTGATCATACTCATTTTCATACATGTATATCCAACATTGTGACCTTTGACCTGAAGTTATCAATAACTGACATACACTACGACACGATCAATAAATCTTATCTGAACTTATTATACCTCCAGTATTGGAATCCGTTTTAGCTAACAAAACACGGAATAATATTTGATAAATAAATTATATGGCTTTAGTCGGATTTTTTGTTGCAATTATCAACCATTCGATGTATTATGAAACTTGTTGGAAATTTTCTTTTAAATATATGATATATGACGCTGATTTATTGTCAAAATACCAGCCTGCATCAATCTGGTTTCTCTACGACACGGGTGAAATTGTGAATAAAAGTTAAAGAACATATAATCAGCTACGTTTCAATTTTATGATATACTAATATGAATGCAAAAACTTACCTCGTCTATCTGACACTGTTGCAGAAGTGTATTCTGTAATTGTAGACTCAAGTTTATATTAAGAGGTTGTCTAGCAATATCAATCAGTCTTTGTTTAGTTTCTGTTTCATTTCCATAAATCTTCGCTAACACCAATAATGATTTCTCTATATCTCCCATGGACTTTTGGTATTCACTGTTGGAGATTTTCCCTTCCTTTGCATGAGCAAACGAATGATTCCTGGAACTAACCAGGAAGTCGAGGGCATTCCTCTCTGGTGATCCTTGTGGTACAAGTGAAGTAAAATTTACCAATAGAACTCTCGCCATTGTAAAGTCAAGGTCCTGTAATGTGAGGCTAGTATTGACAGGACAACAGCAGTGTGGAGCTGATTTATTTCTAGGGTTATGTCCCGGTAACTTGCTGCCATGTTTGTCAAGCAATATGTCCAATTGCGGTGGATGTAAAACTCGACTTCCTCCGCTTGATGTACGAGAGCCAGGTTGACACTGACAACATGGACCAATATTGTAACACAGGTGGTAGATTTCATGTTCCTTTATCTCAATAAACCTATGTAGCGTAATTCCTTGAGACGTCATATGAAAATCTAGTAGATTTATGAATGAATCTTTTGTAACATCTACAATAACTGTTGAATGGCGGTAAAAATTTTCTTGCTCCTGTGACATGATTGTCAGCACCACGCTCTTAAATAAACTACAAAAACTATTTGTGTAAATAACGTGTTTATACAATTCTGTCCTTGATTTAAAAGGATTTTCAGGGAATAAAATCCATTGAGCATAAAATAAGCAATATTTATCAAAGTAATCACAAGCTCCTATGATGCAAAATTACAAGTTTTAAAATTTTAAACATTTCAAAACAAGATACTCAGTGGCTGCCTTGAAGTGCCATCAGAATAAAATGAAGTATACAATCAAATACAATGACCTGTATTACATCTCTTAGAGAGTACACAACACGTTCATACAAACAAGTAAATAAAAATACAGTAAGTAAACAAATAACTGAATGTGTAATGTGTGTTATATACAGTTCGTACCCGTTTTCACAGAATCTGGAAAACCTGAATTGTCTTTGTCTTTTTCCCCTACTCGCGATAGAACAAGAATTTATATGTGCAACATTTACAACAGTACAATAATCTATCAAATATGTTTCCAAAATTGCTACAAACCACCTGCCTGGCACACTTATTGGACGAATATTTACAAAAAGAGGTTCTAGAGGCTTTTGTTTACTGGAGACCCCACATACACTGCACTGGAAGTCAATAAGTACCTACAATTTGTCCTGTTCCGAGAGGCTTCAATAGCATCAGAAAAACTCGGAAGCTTCCGTAAAGACTTTATTCCGAAATTTACTTACCTGCAACTGTACCGTTCAGATCGGCTGCAAAATCACGACAGACCGAATACACTGAATATATATACCAAAGACCCTGACTCAAAGCGACATTGTAAGTATTTTGACTTATCCCGACTCCTCACCCTGATTTTCAACATGCCACCAGCAAAGCCGAGAGCCAACGAAGTGTTCTTGATTCAAAGTGAAAATGTGACCAATAATCAGTATAAGTGGTTACATTACGGAAGTTGGTAAATAAGTTTTAGAGAAAAGATTTAACAAGATAAGATTACCCGGTACTAAGAACATGAAAGGACAAAGGAGAGCAGTAGGTTGACTAGAGTTTAAGAGAAGTGCATACTATATTAGCAGCAAAGGTGATGAAACGGCATACGTACCAGTAGTTCAAGGAAACAACAAAAAAGAAAATGCGTATATTCGTACTGCTCCACCAGTGCTGCAGAAGATTGAGGTGAAATAAAGCCTGGTACCAAAACAGGTATGGACGCATTTCGGTAAAGTATTTCGGACAACAACATTTCCAGGAATACAACAAGTTGAGATGAAGGCAGGAAACCTTAAACAAGTACAGAATATTGTACACAATGTAAATGAACAGAACAATAAGTAAAGATGACATATAAAATCTTGCATTATTAGCGTATCATATGGAAGGTTTTATTCATGAAGTTACTGTTTTCCCCGATTTGACATCAATAATTGCTCTACCTGAAATGATTAATACAATAAAGTACTTAACGTTAGGACAGATTTCGATACACCGTTCATTTTCTAATATAACACTACCTTTAAGTTAGGAGATTTTTTTTACGTTTCACTGCTGATGTTTAGGAACATTATTTTTTAAGATAATAATCCCGTCCTGCCTGATGCATTTCTAATACAAGGAAGAAGAAAAGAAAAAAATCATTCCAGATTCTTTGATTTTATTTCACCGACATTCCCGAAAATAAACAATTAATCAGTTCCATTTGTGACAGACAAAGAAACTGGTATCGTTAATGCAATTAACAATAACTTTTCTAATTGTAATGTTCTAATGTTTTAGAATCATATAGTTAACGATTTAAAATTTAATTTACAAAATGTGGGTGCAGAATAATCCAATATTGCATTTTATATTTCTGACCTAAAAGAACTTCTCCGATGTGACAGCAAAGACGAATATCAGACGAAAAGAAATGCACTGACAAGTAAATGGACTAAAGCTTTAATGTCATATTTCCTGATAATTGAGAAAGACATCATAAAACACTGTGGAAAATGGGTCATTGACCAATACCAAAATCGGCATGATCCATTGTGGAATAACCAACAATACATGTAAAAGTACTCCGTCATCAAACGACTAAATAAATACAAAGAACTGTCTGTTGACTGTTTAGTTTTGAGCAAGTGTTATCTACATAACTACACAGATATAGCGAGGTTTAGCCGGACTCGGGAACTTCCATTTAAAGACAGTTTCTTAACGCTACGATACCACAGGATGAATATATGTTCCGCAACGTGTAGTACACCAGACAAAATAGTTACACCTGTGATGTCTGAAGAAGAGAAAGTATGCGCAAAACTGTTCAGCTAGCAGCTACCGAAATTGAAAGACCCCACACGGCACCAGAAGAGCCTGTTACTGCCGAAACAGGAAATGCACATAGTCACAAGAAGAGCCTGTTACTGCCGAAACAGGAAATGCACATAGACACAACAAGAGCATGTTACTGTCGAAACAGGAACTGCCACTGAGACACAAGAAGAGCATGTTACACCGAAGAGCCGGTAATGGCCAAAAACGAGCAACCAACAAAGGCCATAACCAACACTTTATTAGATAAAAACAGAATCGTTACATTCGTACAACATGAGGCAATTGGTTACCGGAACGAACACAGGGTAATACCATAGCATTACTACATAAACAACCCAATGTTACCACATACTAGCAGAAAAGTAATTCATACAAAAATTTTAAATGTTGTCAAATTAAGTTTAAAAAGAAACGATAAAATATCCGGAAGAAAAAAAAACCTTCAAATGATGACGACAATACAGAAGTGTTACCTGCTCCAGATTCAGCTCTTACTACACCATGGTATCTTTACTTCAGAGCAATAACACCAAGGAAAATGTGGAACTCCTGTTATAATCAAGCCTATCTCGACAGTTTAGATACTAAGACAAACTGACTGAAATTATATACAGCATCGAACCAGCTATCTCACTTTCTTCATAGCTTTAATCGCCTGAAAAGATTAACAATTAACCATGACTTATTGAGTTCAAATTTAAGGAGAATGGAAACATCAAAGTATAACATTTTACAGAGCGACCTTACAGATGAACAACTTCAAACAGTAACACACTTGATCAAATCATACGTTTGTTTGTTTGCGAAGAATGACACCATATTGAAACGCCAAAGTGAAACATCCCATTGACTAACTGTATTAAAGATCACTGAAGGAATTGTATCTGGATGAATACCATCAGTCATGTACGAATATGCAAAATATATCACAAAATATTTTAATTCTAAGGTTTTTTTCTATTTCAAGTTGTAGATAGCCTTAGCCGGATTTGATATAACGTTTTGTAATTTTGATGATAAAAGCTCTAAAACATCTTAATCATTTGGATTTTTACATATTGTTTGGGTTTGAGCGCCACTGATGAGTCTTAATTGGACGAAACGCGCGTCTGGCGAAGGAAAAAATTGTGTTAACCATGGTTTCTTTGACGACATATTATATAAAGTATCACATTCGTATTATATCCTTAATGGTACCATTCGATCATTACACAGTCCAAGGCCCTCCAGTGTTGTTCTTAACATGAAGAAGAATTGAAAATTGTATGTGGGGATTACCGTTATCTGTTAATAAATCTTATAGCAAAGAAGGAGGGTTGCAGCTAACCACGAGTGGAGGAGCTTCTTTATTGTCTCGATGAAAGCACATTCTGCAGGACAGTGGAAATGAAAAGGGGTTATTATTATATTGAAATATTTGAGGAACACAAAGAAAGTACAGCTTTCACTCGTTAGATGGTAATCGTATACCATTTGGTTTGACCAATGCTCCTGTACCAAGGCATTATGGAAGATTGTCTTTACAACGTTCCCTTTAAGATCTGCTCGATCTTTATTAATGATGTTATTATCTTTGGGAGAACGTAAAACAACTAGAGAATCTTAATCTTGTGTTTCATCGAAGTTGAAAAGCCAACATGAAGCTTTCCCCAAACAAATGTTCAAGACAAACATTAACTATATGGGACATGTCGAATTAGCTGAAGAAGTTATAATCGATTCTAAAAACACATCTAAAGCCGTTGATTGTCATAAGTCTACTTCTTCCGAAGATGTGAGATTTCCGGGGTTTGTGAGTTACTACCGTCGTTTTCTAAATGTTTCATTAAGAATAGTCCACCTTTGTTGGAACGCCAAATTTAGGGACCAAAATATCAACTAAGGCTAAGATCCAGAAAACATGGCAGATCAGAGCAATAAGAGGTATTCGGAAAGCTCAAAAGGAATTTAGTCACTAAATTAGCATATGGAGTCAACAACTTTCTACTCCTACTCGAATTGGAAAAAATATCTCATTGTATTATTTATTTAAAAACTGCTTGTGTGGGGGTAATTTCGGAGATCGCGAAATTAGTGAAAATTACCCCCAGAAAAACATTTCCACTGTATTTATACGCAGATATATCAGGATCACTTATTACTGCTGCTTTTTACCAGAAACTAAACGGTGAAGCGTTGCCAAAAGACGCTTTACGAATCTGAACGACGTTACCCACCGCAATTTATTCTGACATAGGAGACATAATGAGAGCATTTTTTATAAAAGATTTGTCCCAGCTAAGAAGGATGAAGAAATTTAAGACAATTCTGTAGCCCTCAATGGTTATTGGAAAACGGAACGCTTCAACTGTATTCTGTGTATGAGACTGTACTCTGGAGCCATATACTACAAGAAGCTGGCAGGAATAGGCCCGATGGTCAAAGCATATAATTGTACTCGCCACATGCGGATGTCAGCCTCGAATTTTCATTGATATGGCTTTTGGAATCCGAAAGCAAACTAAGCATACAAGTTAGCTTCTGAGGAAGCGCAAACCCATTAGAAAGAGGGATATGACTCCAAAGTCAAATGGGCAGATCGGCAAAAGGGAGACCGTGTACTCATAAAAATGGTAATGTAATAAGGCCGCCATAAGCTTGCAAATGAATAGTATGATAGATCTTACGTGGTTTTGAAACAACCAAACGCCATTCGTGTATTTTACGTTTTCCGCGAGGTTGATGAGGGACGTGTAAACCAATTACATTGGAATCTGCTTTTAGCATTTATAAGGTAATCCCTATATCGAAACCACGTTAAGACTTACTCCAAGGCAAACTTCAAGGTACCAAAAACCAGGTAAGGTGTAATCTCTCATACATTCATCTGAAAGCTAAGGCAAAGCAAGCTGCGAGTGACATTGACCAATATAAAGGTCAGTTTGATTAATAACTAGGATTTTAAATGCAATCATGTTTCTTCTTCAGACAAATGGTGTTACTGTTACTTTTATGAACTTATGAAGACAGTGCATTTATATAACCTTTATTCAAAATATGACGCAGGTTGTATGAAGATGCTTTGTATTTTTTGTTTTTTTATTGATTTACTGTATTTGTAAAACTGGAAGCATTAGGGAAAAGTTCTTTAATATATAATTGTTTTATTAATTGAATTTTAGCCCAGCATAAAATCTGAGTGATCTGAGTGTTCATATAAATGGGCATGTCAAAAAATTATTATAATAATAAACAAAAGTGGTGATGACTCGTTTTGTATGTTAACAGTTCAACACTACTATAATTTAAATTTTAAGACCAAAATTTATTCTACCGTTTTTTATTTATTTAATTCCAAATACGTAATTTTACCACCCCCCTTTTTTACCCCCAAACAAATCCTTTTTTACAGTTGGGTTTGTTTTTCCAAAGTTATAGTTAAATGGCTATTTGTATGGCAAAACCGTTTTTTTTAAAATAATTCACAACAGCTATTTCAGTTATGCACGGGAAATTTCTAAAGATGTCCAACTTTCGTTTTCCTATACTTACAACACAGCATCCAATCTAAACTTATATATCAGTTATAGCATGTTTTTTCCATGTCAATGTCATTGTCGAGCATTTTATCTGATATTTTGTATTATGACATACCTCTCAGAACATAAGCTTTGACAGCTTTACTTTCACAACTTTCCTTTTCCCGACAAAAATATTTGACATTCCTTTTTACTGTTGTCACGTGATCCATGTGACGGGGAGGTAATTCAATAATAAATTTACCAAATTGATCAATTTATGAAGAAAAATCATATGTGTCATGGAGTCATCGAAATTAGCTATAATTATAGAAAATATTTTAAACCAATCTAGTCTTTGAAAATTATTTTAATATTATAAATAACAGAGATTGAATTATTTTATGTCGAGTACAAACTACCAAACATGTTTTAACAATTGAAACTAGCAGGAACAGTCTATACCATAGTATCACTGTGCATAGTATAGACAGGTAGACTGTCCCTGAGATATGCTATTAAATAATTTAGGATTTTTTTCTTTCTAAATCATGATTTGAGCTCACTTGAACGATATTTAAATCAAATAAAAATTAGATTAAATGATCAAAACCTCCAAAATCAAAATACACTTATAGACACATCTCCATAACTAGAATTTTTTAGAACTGAAAATTTGTAAAATAGAATGCAGACCTCACTATTTAGATATCTTAAAGCTAAAGACAGGGTTCCGCTTTATACGGTTCGTATCAGTGCTCATAATCTAATGATAGAAAGGGGAAGATACCAAAAACTAAATATAAAAGATAGAAAAAGTTTAATCCCAGATCTTTCAAAAAATAGCAAATCCCTGTTATGTTCTTTGTTGAATAGCAAATCTGAAATTTATCTAAACCTTACTGCTACATTTATTTTAGAATGTTTAAAATTAAGATAAAGATATGTCATATAAAACCTAATTTTAATTTGTTGTATCAGTTGCATATTAAATAATATAAATATTTAATACATGTAAATACAATTAATGTAAAAAATTGTATTAAATTTGTATAACACACTTTGTATTGATCTTTCTAATTGTTGTGCCTTAACCATGTACTTTACCATGAGTTTGTGGTAATAAAATATTTGTATTTGTATTATCTCCAGAGAATTTGTGCATTTAATATAACCTTGGAGTTGAATACCATTACATTGTTAAATGCTGTTTTTTAAACGAAAAACGTAAACCATGGCGCCAAAATATTATATTTGAAATCTAAACACTATATAATTCTCCAAACGGATGTCCAATGACAAAACAATACATATACTGTTACAAAAGCTATGTAAATGGATTACATACGAAGGTGGCCCTCGGAGGCAGAGTGGTTAAGTTTGTTCGTCTACTATTGATCCGATGTCTGTCAACACTGAGGTTGCGGGTTGGAGTCTCACTGCGGGCGGGTTGCTCGATCTCGACTCCAATCTTACTAGTATTTGACAAGGATTGCCAGTTTTCCTACCAAATGTCGGATGTTTTCTCCGAGTACTCCGATCCCCCCTTTTTCGAATAAAAATTGAACGCAATGATATATAGCTAAAAAAATGGCGTTAAACATCATTTAAACGATTTTTTATTTTGATTTTTAATATTATATTGTATTTCAGCAATTTTTCAGCTACATCATTGGGTGAGGATGGCCGGAGTACCCGGAGAGAACCCCGACCTTCGTTAGGAAAACTGGCAATCCTTTTTAATTAAGATTGGAGTCGAGTGCACCTTACCTGGTGTAAGACTCGAACCCGCAACCTCACCATTCAACGAAGAGAAACGTATTATTTATTTATTTATTTGATATTCCCCCTGGATTTCTGATGTTTTAGAAATCCGCTGGATGTTCAATGGGTGCCACAGTGTCACAACGGTGTGAGTTCGAATCCCGCTTAGGGTAAGCATGAAATTTGACAGTATTAAATTCTAACATATATACGTATATACCTCTACATATAAAGCCCAACACTGTTTGAATAAATTTAGTGAAAAAAACGTGTAATTGTTAATGTGTTGTGTATTTGTAGTGTTAAGAGTGTTTTGTCAACATGAATAAATCGAACAGTATTGAGACTGGGAGGCTGAATTAAAAATTATACAGATATATCTAAAATCTGTGATTTTTTACAAATAAATTTCTGCCATATACAAAATTGTGTACTCCAACAAAAACTGTAACAGTACGCTCAAATAATAAACCGTGATTGCATGGACTCAGAGCTATGTCGCAATGCGTAAACGTGACCGGTTTCCCCAAAAAACTACTAGACAGACGAAAAGCCAGATTGACAGAGCAAAAATTTAGACAACAACGAGAACAGTAAACAATGTGAAAATAATGTCAATGCTTGACCAGATTTCTAAACATAACAAGAAACCAAAAAAGTGCGTAACCTGAATACATGTAAATCCACGTGTGCAAGCAGGTGCTTTGGACGTGTAACAACGTTTACAACTTTCCTGTTCCCGGCAAAACTTTACATTCCTTTTTACTGTTGTCACGTGATCCATGTTACGGGGAGGAGTTCATGGAACTTATCACATTGGTCAAATAGTCTGACATGTCTCATTGGGAAATATTGCCCTCAGAAAAAAAAAAAATATATATCTTTATTAATATAACAATACTACAGAGAAATTTATTATTTTTCTGGGGGCAATATTTCCCAATGATACATGTCAGACTAGTAACCAAACTATGAAACAAGCGGGTTTTTGTCAACATGAATAAATCGAACAGTATGACTGGGAGGCTGAATAAAGAATTATATAGATATATCTAAAATCTGTGATTTATTACAAATAAATTTCTTGCATATGCAAAATTGTGTACTCCAATAAAAACTGTAACTTCGCGCTCAAATGATAAACCGTGGTTGGACTAAGAACTGTGTCGCAATGCGTAAACTTGACCGGTTTCCCCAAAAAACTAGACAGACGAAAAGACAGATTGACAGAATAAAAAAAAGGAAACAACAACGTAAAAAGTAAACAATGGAAAAATATTGTCAATTCTTGACCAGATTTCTAAAAATTACTCCAAGGAATGCTTGAAATTCGTGAAGAAAAAAAATTAGCACTATAAAATGTGGTAAAATGTATGTTTTGAATCTGTGTAATAATAGATTGGCTTATAACGACAACGATAAAGTAGAAATTATTAATGACTAATTTTGTTCTATATCCGACATCGACGACAAAGAAATCCGGGGGATTTCGCGATTTAAATCACGTACTAATAACAGACTTTAGGATAATCATAAACGAAAATGAAGTTTTAGATATCTTACAAATACTGAAACTTGGCAAAGCTTCTGGGCTCGATAAAGTTAGTCACCACATGTTACATTACACTGCTAATTCTGTGAAAAAAAGCCTTTATCGGTGATTTTTTATTTTATCATACAACAAGGAAGATTTACAACCATTTGGAAAAGATCAGTTGTTATACCTTTATTGAATCACAGCAAAAAACAACTGACCTGCTCCGGAAAGTTTTTAAACGAATTGTTTTCAAACATGTTTTTAATTACATGTATTTATTGTTTAATCATCTATTGTAATCCAGTCTGGATTCACCCGGCAATTCCACAACTCATCAATTAATCGAAATTTACCATCATATTTAACTAGCATTGAATGACAAAAAACTGATGTGCTTAGTTTTCTTTGACATTTCCAAAGCATTCGATCTAACATTGCTTATGGGGTTCTATATAGCTAAACTTAAGCAAATTGAATCGATGGTCAAGTACTAGCTTGGTTTAAAGATTAAGTTTCTGATAGAAACAATAAATAAAAAATACTCCAGTTTTAAAAATGATAAGCAGGTATTCTGCAGGGTTCTGTATTAGGGTCTCTGTTGATTTTAATATCTATTACTGATATGGCTGACTCCATTGAGTCAAACAAGATTTTTTGCGAATGACAATTCTCTTATGTATAGTTCTAATTCGAGTAAAACTTAGAAAGTGTTGTAACCATCGATTTATACAGAATTAATGCAGGGTAAAATCAATGGTGGATAAACTTCAATCCAACTAAAACTTATGTCTTATTATTAGGAGATGCTGTTGATAAGGAAGAATTTAGTTCAATGTAAAAACACTTGGCATACGTGACCAGCACAATTACCCCAGAATTACTCTTAGCAACGACTGTTAATGACATTGTCATATCAATAATATCTGCAAAAGTGTTTCTTCAAAGATATCTATGAAAAAAACTCAAATATATACTAAAACGTGATTCTTTTACCTAGATATACCTAACATTCATTAGAACGATTATGGAGTAGTGTTGTGTGTTGTAAAATGGTTGCGGTAATGAACTTCAAACTTAAAAAAGGATTATAAGCGGCCAGAATAGTAACCAGTCTCCTATGTTTTGCAAGTCGCGAATCACAATATTTAGCAACAGGGTGGCAAAAATTGATAGACTGACTAAATGAACGATGCTTTTATTGTAAAATGTTGTTAATGACAAGTGTCCCTCATATCTAACCGACATCTGACCACCAAAAGTTTTCGCTTTTCTTTTAAATTTAATAGGTCCAGGCCCATACTACTTACAGTTTAAGGGTGGGCCTTATTTGATTCATTTAATAGCCCAACTTTCAAACTTATGTGTAGGCCACTGACCCATGAAATTTACGGTTCCGCATTTCTTTTAAAACTTTTTGCATAGCAACGGAGCACTAAATCTTACAGTTTATAGGTTCGTTTTTCATATAATAATGAGTAATGGATCTTCTGGACTTCCTGGACTCCATTCTGATAAGTGAATACATGTGTTTGATAACATCAATATTAAAATATAGAGACCCGGACCCAAAATGTTAATTTTACATATCCGACCGGATACGTTAATTGTGCGGACCTATAATTATACGACATCGGTACACCGATCAAACAAGAACATTCCAGATTATCGTGACATTTATATGTGTAATTATCTTAATTGTAACGTTGAATTTGGTTTTTATTGTTAGTAGTTCCATCTTTTAACATACCCGTAATATATTTGTAACAAGTATACGAGTAGTCGCGGGAGTTGCCTTTCTTCCGGTTAAAATAAAAGTACGAAACCAATGAAAGTTTGAAGACATAATCTTAGCGCGTAATTGGAGTAAAAAATTCCGTTACGACACTAGTAAAATGAATATACTTCATACAAGACAGTGGCAAAATTTAAGTTTACTTAATTGAATTCTGTTCTGATATGCAGCTAAGAAACGATACTACTTGTTATTTTGGTGTGAGAACGTAAACATTTTACAACTAGGCTTAAAATGACAAAAAGGTGATACAAGTACCTGTGATTATTCATGCGAGAACATAACAATCTTGTAACATGAATCCTTTGATCTTTATTAAGAATAAACAAGATACGGCGAGTATGTATGCTCTTAATTAAAACACATCGGTAATATTGCATGAATTGTCACGTGTGTCTATTTAACGCAAGTGAAAAAAACCATGAAATAACCAACTTCAACTATACACAGAAAACCGCCGCCTTAACTATGTCAAATTTCAGTTTGATTTTCACTGCAAAACGATTGCACGAGCTTCGAATATCAGCTTTTCATTTGATTGGTCTATTATCTGTCGCACAGTAAAAAAACACCGCCCTCCGGTCCTTGTTTAATGAGCGGAATAAAGGGGCTTATTCAGGTTACAAGTATAGCACCGCTTTCCTCGTTAGACAAATATAATGTCTCACGCTTCGCGTTCTACAGTGTATTTGTCTAACTCGGAAGACTGTGCTATGAATATAACTTATGATAAATTCAATGAAAAAAATTTATGTCGAATATCTTCCGCTCCTCGCCGACTTGTTTAATTTGTACTTTTATATGAGGTTAAGTTCCTCGTGTATGCCCAATAAATAAAAACGAAAAAAGGGGGGAAAAAGGGAATCAAAAGACAAATATACATTTCGTATTTTATTATATTTACAATATGTACATTGGCATTCTTTGACGCATGATGACTCGATAATTTAATATTTTGGGTAGGTACTCTGAAGTTACGTGTTTGGTGACTAAAATCGTGATCATTAAGTTACAAACTACACATTTCTGTCATGATCATAGTGTCTGTGTTGCTTAATTTAACCATTTAAATAATTAAATGTTTATTTATGTAATAGATAGCTGAAATAATATTATGTTTTGAATCATTGTTTTTTATATCCTCTTGAAAGTGATACTATTAAATGACCAATCTAAAGCATTGGTGCTTTCATTCATTGAGTGATACTATTAAAAGACCAATCTAAAGCATTGGTGCTTTCATTCATTGAGCTTTCCTCGTTAGACAAATATAATGTCTCACGCTTCGCGTTCTACAGTGTAGTTGGATTTTTTTTTTAAATTCCTAGTGAAAATTGCATACATTTTCCACAGAATAGCCAGAAACCCCTAACCCAGTACACACCGGTTTTGAAGCAAATTAAAAGAAATTGTCCAATTCAAAACACGCTACATCATAAAATAAAATCAGACGAGGAACATTGAAAACTGACAAATCAAATGTAACATGGCGACGGATTCAATGGTAGACATTTATTATGTAATCTATTTTAAATCGACAGCAAATAACAATACTGATGATTATATGTACTTTACATTGATACATCATCCCGTGTCAGGGGTAATGAGTTTCGTTTGCCCCCACTTTAACGTGTATTTTAATTGACAAGGACTGCCAGTTTTCCTGCCGCAGGTCCGGGATTTTCTCCGGGTTCTAAAAAACTGGACGCCATGATATAGCTGAAAAAAATTGCTGAAGGTGGCTTTAAACATCAAACAATCAAACTTATCGTGTTTACTGGGGAGTAATAGAACGTGTTCTTGTGGCATTTCAAAAAAAGGGGGGGGGGGGGATATTTTAAACGTAAGCCGCCGAGATCATAATAAAATAGAATGATTTAGCTGCTATATTTGAAATTCTAAAAGAATATAAACTTTGTTCAATAGTTATCAAAAATGATATTTTTACAGTGTTCTTTTTTTTGCTTACATTTTGAAATATATAGTTGGACGAATTCCAATTTGTTTACAAGGGAATAAAGGAAATCACAAAGCGGGACTGGTAATCCTATTTATAACATTAACGAATATTTAATAATAAGTCGTTAAGAACATTGTGTGTTCACTACCAGGGAGTGAAATAACTTTATTTTATTTTATTGACTTCAAGTAATTTATTTCACTGTGAGTTTCGGTATTTTATAGCTGTCAGATTCTAAGCAGTTAGTTCTACTAGCTCTGTATTTTTAATAACTAGTCTCATCAAGGGTATATACATTGCGGAAATTACTATTTGAACGACCTGTTAAAATAGTTCAGAACGAATTCATTCAACAACATTGGCTTGCAACTTTAGATTTCGAAATATTAGTATAAATATCAAAGACTACGATTTGAACTTAGGAATTTCTAACATTGTCAATGTCATTTTTATAATCTCTCCTACCTCTAAGAGCACTAGTCCTACTTTCCACAACTTTTGTTTATCGGACAACAAATGAAACATTGTTTATTACATGACAATGGTCACATGATCTTACGTTATGGTACGTCGGTTCTTTTCAGCTGTCTCATTTATTTATAAGTTGTATAGGCAACTATTATTAAAAGTGCACTTTCTTGTTGTTAATAGCTAAACAAAATAGGTCACGCAAGTTCGTCACATACAAGTCCTTCTTTTGCATGGCAAGTAAACATTGTTGTTAATATGAGTTTGGATCAGTGATATATGTTTATATTAATATTTATATTTTGACATATCTGTTAAAACATATATTAAAAACCGTTTCATTTTTGTCCCTTTTGGGCCCCTAATTCCTAAACGGAAAAAGGAGGACCCCCAAAATCAATCCCATCAATCCATCTATTAATGGTATGGAAAATCTTTGTAAAATTTTCATAGCATTTGGATGGCTAGAACACAAAGTAATTGTGGGAACAAATAAAATAGTGGCATTTTTGGCCCCTTTTGGGTCCTTAATTTCTCAACGAAAAATGAGGGGACCCTGAAAATCAATCCCATCCATCCTTTTATGGTAAGAAACATCACTGTAAAGTTTCAAAGCAATTGGCTAATAAGAACAAAAGAAATTGTGGGAACACTTAAGTTAACAGACAACGACGCAGACGACAGCATCATACCATTATACGTTCATAATTTTTTTATTGAATGTAAAAGAAAGTTGCAGGAAATTGCAATTGAGACCTGTATTTAACAAAAAATTTCCTTAAATAATTTATTTCTATTTGATGCGACAACAACAAATAACTGGAAAATTAAAGAAGTGCATAAAACCAATAATAAGACAATGCTAAAGTAGAAACGTTTTCATCATTTTAATTTTCGACAGGAATTACAGATTCGTAATACTTCCCTCATCAAGTCCGTGTGCCATCTTTGTCCCAAATTATTATCTGCAATCCCAATTGGGATAAAGAACTGGTTATCGTTTGTTTTAAAAATATTTGAAATTCTTAATACATTGATTTATGTGTTATTTTCATTTTGCAAAGATGTACATGTGCAAATCGTGTTTACTGTTATCCATCATGATGATCAGCTGCGGCAACACAGGCAGCCGTGGAATATTAACTGTTAACATCACGAAAATTGTTTAATACACTATTAAAACAGAAGCAAGAAGTTCATTATTGTTGGACATACTTACAATGCGATAATTATATAATTAACAATTCAGATGAAAGCAGATTGAATGTGATCGTTCACCTAGACAGCTTGATCACGTAAGAATATATGAACATAATTATATTTTTATTCAAATGCAAAGAACAAAATTATTACATTTTGCAATACAAAACATACTGTTGTTTTACTGAAAAATAATCAAAACAATATTACAGATAGAAATTACTGACTTCAGTAAATGTAAACATCGAACTATATTTTCGCGCAATAATTCAGTAAACCGTCCTCAAAATAAGTTATAACCTATGTGTGATGCAATTCAATGATTTGAGTTATGATAACTAAGAATACATTCAAGGAAGATAATATCTATCAAATGTCTTCCTCTCCTCGCCGACTTATTTTGGACGTTTATATGATTTATAGGATAAAATAATTGGGCGGAGTGAATATCCAAAATATGATCACGAGTGCCGCATAACGCATCTGATTAAACTAGTGCGCGGAACTTGTTCCGCGCACGAGTTTAATCTGATGCTTTCTGCGGCACGAGTGATCATATTTTGGATATTCACGATGCCCAATTGATTATCATATTTATTATATTGATCAAAATTGTTTTCGTAAAATTTTAATGCTTAATCCTAAATTTTATGAACGGTGGATGAATATCGGTATAGAACAAAACCAATTGCAATTTTGGCGGGAAAAAAACCCCGAGAATGAGAATAAACGATAATTTTCACATGTGATTTACCGTGATTTCTGTCACTGGAAAATTCGATATTTCATCTCTATCTATATATTAATAAGTTTAGTTCCTACTATATGGCTATGTAATAAAAACGAAAAGACTTTGTATATGACTTTCACCTTTCGCTATAGAGATGATGTCGTGTCGATGAACAACTTCAATGAACAAGTTTGATGCCTATTGAAATTCAAGCTCTATCCAATGCCTGAGGTAAAGGACACTGCCGATGCAATCAAAATTTGCATTTTTTCCTGGACCTTCTTGAAAATGGACTTGCTCAGGAAATCTATACGAACTACACCCTATAACTTCATCTTCCTGCTCATCAAGAGCCACGGAATATTGTGTTTATAAATTTCACAACCTATACGTATTGTGCTAGGTCTTTTAAAGATCGGTATTCTTATTTTCTACACCCGACGATGTTGTTGACCAGATAAGTTTCCACATACAGGATTTGCTGTACTTTGCTTGGTGTAGTCAAGGCCGCCATCCCGACTTATTTGACAGTCATGGAAATTTCATCTCTTAAATGCGATCAGAAATTTTTCCTGAACCTTAAACATAATAAAGGTAAGTTTTTCTCTTCCTGGATCGGACTTTTCTATTCTCATGAGGATTAGTATCTAGGATTTCTGTTAGAGGTGGGCACTGCTTACACGTGATGAGAATACTGCTTACACGTGATGAGAATATGCGTGCTACAATTTTTTTATTCGTCTTGGTTACTAATTTTTGTTGTTTGTTTTTGTTTCGTTTTTGTTTGTTTGTTTGTTTTTTGTTTGGTTTTTTTTTATAGTTGTGTTTGTTTGTTTGTTTGTTTGTCTGTTTATGTTTTTTATTTCGTTTCTTGTGTCGTGTTTCTTTGTCTTAATCATGAATTTGACACTCTTCTACTTAGTCTGAGAATCCTCTGCCGTCCAACGCTTTTTTTGCGTGTGACGCAAAAAAGAAAGCCTTGGACGGCAGAGGATTCTCGAACTATCTTCTACTGAATTGTGAGCCAGGTTGGCTGATCGACCTATTTGCCTTTTTCACAAGAGATATGATATCAATTTGTGGTTTTGGTTTGCCATAAACGATTTTCAGGATAACCTTTGTCAAACCAACTGGAGCAAAAAGGAATCAAAAGAAATATATACTTACATTTAAAACATTAGCGTTGGCATTCTTGGACGCCTAATTCCCAACTTTAATAGTTTAATGGTTTAGGGTAGGTACTGTGAAATACGTGTTTGGTGACTAAAATCGTGATCATTAAGTTACAAACTACACATTTCTGTCATGACCATTTTGTCTGTGTTGCTAAATTGAAGCATTTAAATAATTAAATGTTTATTAATGAAATAGATAGCTGAAATAATATTATGTTTTGAATCAGGGTTTTTTTTATATCCTCTTGAAAGTGAATGACCATATTAATGCATTGGTGCGTTCATTCATCGAGTATATACATGAGTTGGATTTTTAAAAAAAATTCCTAGTGAAAATTGCAAACATTTGCCACAGTAAAAGCCAGAAATCTCTAACCACATACACACAAATTAATGTTTGTTTAAAAGAAATTGTTAAATTGAACACACGCTGAATCATTAAATAAAATTAGACCAGGAATTAAAATACTGATGCTTCTATGTACTATACATTTATACATCCTCTCGTGTCAGGGGTTATTAAGTTGATTCCCTCCTTATCGTATCATCTAAGAAGGAATAGAATGTGTCCTCTTGAAATTTCGGGGTAAAATACGTATTTAAAACTTAAGCTGATTTAGATCATAACAAAATAGAATGATACAGTGCTAATATTGTTTGTTGATTCAAAGAAAGCGTCATGATAAAGTTGCAAAAAATATAAATTAACGCCACTTTAGGGGTCATCCATAATTGTCAACATTTTTCACGAGTTTGCAAAGAGCACTATAGGGGGGAGGGGTTTCAATTTCAACATTTTTTCGGTACGTTCTTAACTTCCGGTAATGTGAATGTGCAGACTTGCAAAAATGTTGACATACTCTTTTGGAGGGAGGGAGGGGGTTTTCAAAAAGAGTGCTCTTTGCAAACTTGTGAAAAATGTTGACAATTATGGATGACCCCTTAGCAATTTTTCAGCTGTATTGTCATGTTTTTTAGGGGGCGGTGGTGGTTAGTACATGGAGAACTCCGGTAGGAAAACCGACAATCCTTATCAATTAAGATTGCCGCAGTGAGACTCGAACCCATAACCAATCGGTCGCCCAAGTTAAAAATGTATACTCGAAAACAATGTAGCCTAAATACTTCTTGTCACCTTATCATTTTTATTTGCACTCACTCGGGTCAAGCAATACAAAAGAAAACGTTGACAATTTCAACATAATAATAATAAACACGAAAAATACAGGTATGCAACTTTTACCGACTATTAGTTCTAATGACTGGTGGTGTATAAAGGTGGTACCAATCAATCAAATCAATCAATCAGTCTCAATCAATCAATCAAATCAAGTACATTTTATTTATAGTCGGTAAGGCAAACAATAACAGCTTGAACATAGGCTCTTGTGAGCTTTTAAAACTGACATTCAGACATATCAGACATAACAAATAAAAAAACAAAACCGGCACACGTTCATACCTTACATAAAAGCACAGGTAAAAGCACGTGTAAAGATAAAGTAAAGTACATAAAAGCATGCAAAAGAGATATCTATCTAATATATAAACATAAAAAGCTCAGGTAAGATACATGTACTCATGTTTACACAAAAGGGAACAAACATGGGATAAATATTAGCAAGAAAGCTCTTAAAGATAGCATGCATCAAACATACATCAAAAGCGTTTGTAAACAGGAATACATGTATAAAAGCGTGTAAGAAACGCTGAGCAAAATAGAAAAAAACCATGCAGCACTAAAAGGAGCACCAAAGAGATTTCAGACACTAATGATGGGGTGCCAAACTATATTTAACAGCAACAAGAATAGTTACAAGCCACCCTTTCCCACCTACTAATTAAAATCTTAAATTTATTTAAACTTGTATCTTCCCTCATCCTCACAAGTCAGGGTTTCTGTGTCCACGAACCCCTGACAAACTTAGGTAGGATTTTCCTGGGCTACAAGATTTTCATTTGACGTCAAACCTTCAAAATATCAACTAATGAAATTGCTTGAAAGATGCAAGTGTTTTGCAGTAGTCATTCTTACTCAATTTTGAGTGGGAAGTAAACGTAACGCATCTTACAAAAAACGCGGTAATAAGAAACTATTAAAACTACTGTACAAAATACATTAATTTTCACATGGTCTAAGCAACACATCCGTGTCGACATCGGGATATGACCTAACCAAGCCGTGAATGAAAGCCAGCTTTTAATTGGCTACATTCAGGTATGATGAAGCCGATCAAAATAGTGACTTCTAGCCCGGGAATTTCCTAGCTAAGTTTGTCAGGATTTCGTGGACACATGTGGACACAGAAACCCTGACTTGTGAAGATGGTCTTGCCCTCAGATCATTTGGGAGTTCATTCTATAATTTTGCTGCCCCCGTACCGCACTGAGTGTAGACCATACCTTGTTGTATTAAACGTTTGGTTTAGCTGTTATATTTGAATTTCTAAACGAATAAAAACTTTGTTTACCGGTAATAGTTATCAAAGATGATATTTTGAGAGTGTTTTTTTTTCTTACATGGCTTGGGCATTTTCTGGGTTAACCTGCATGTGGTTATCATTAAACAATTGAATAAAATCTGTACTTTCTTCTTCTACAGCAACTTTTGTAATAACATCTTGAAAATCATACCTACTATATATATGAGTGTGTATTGTCATCTGCATATAGTTGTATAAATCAGTTTAGACACAAAGTGAAAGGCGTCATTAATAAAGGTGATAAACAATACCGGACCTAGAATTGATCCTTGGGGTATCCCTTTGTAAATATTAACAAAAGAACTTTATACTGGGCCAATTTTAACACATTGTTTCCTGTTGCTTAAATAACTTCTTTAAGTGTAAAAGCTTTATTAGATAAACCACTGTCTTCAAGTTTTAGAAGAAGATTTTGAGGCACAGCCGCAGTCAAATGCTCTTAAAGGTGCATTAATATTGCAGCAATATTTATTATCGTCTAGAGCTATGCGCCAATCTTCTTTAATTTTAATTAAAATATCTTGACAACTGGAACCCGGTCTAAAAGCAGATAAATACATACATGTAAAGATATTTTGACTCAAAGAAATCATTATCTGTATGTCTACAACTTTTTCAAAAAGTTTGGAGATATTTGGTAAATACTAACTGTTGGATAGTTTACCTTTAATGAGGTGCTGTTTTAATGTATTCGGTTAGTACGATTTGCGCTATTTTAAGTTAATCTGGAAAGACTGCTGTCTCTACAGATTTATTTATTAGTTCTTTGATTGGTGTTTTGATAACTGGAATTGCTATCTTCAAGTTGGTAATTTTGGTTGATATTTCATCTATACCAGTAGCTTTCTTTGCTGAGTTTCATGACTTCTTTCTCAATCAAATGTCGTTCAATAGTAGGGTTGAATTATAGTTGTTCGGGGACAGTCTACTCTAAAGTTAGTATAGCCTGTCCCGGTTGTTACATATCATTTACAGTGTCCCTTTTTACATTAAGCGTCTCATTTGTTTTCATTTTCTAATTGGCGCTTTAAAATAGTGTTTTCAGATTTAGTAAACTTGGAAGATTGTTCATGTACTCGCTTCCTATGCCTCTAGCCACATTTATGAAGAAATCTTTAAATATGTTACTAATTTCTTTATTACTTAGACCTACTTCTAGAAATAGACTCAGGAAAACTACAAACTAGGCTCTACGACAAGCGTGATGACTTCAAATAAAATGTCGTCAAAGATACCAAGGTTAA
This sequence comes from Limnoperna fortunei, assembly GCA_944474755.1. NCBI lineage: Eukaryota > Metazoa > Mollusca > Bivalvia > Mytilida > Modiolidae > Limnoperna > Limnoperna fortunei. Next base: position 17,377,442 of record OX104124.1, on the reverse strand, counting down.
CAAAAAATTTTCTTCGCCAGACGCGTTTCGTCTTTAAACTTTCCAATTGTCAACTTCCCGTTCCTCAACAGCAACATTCCAGCAGCTCCAGCGTATGGTGTGTACATTTTACAACTTGTACGTTATTCTAGATCCTGCGATCGGTATTCCGATTTTCAAGACCGATCACTGCTGTTGACTGCTAGAACTACTCAAACAAGGGTTTGTTTTACTTATTATAGGTTGATGATATCTCTCCAGAAGTTAATTCTATGGTCGGCACCACGACTTAATTGATCGTTATGGGGAATCAGTGTCTCAAATACGATCTGACAGTCCGCTGAGTCATATATAGGTAGTGTTTCCTATTCCTGAGTGCACCCATGGATTTTATTGGGTTCGAGTTACTCTCTTTCTGTGTTTTATGTTTTTGGTTTTTGAATTGTGTTTGTCCCTTGGCTTTTGGCTCTTGTTGTTTCGTCAGTTTTCTTTGCTATTTTCTAATTTGATTTCTTAATATTTATTCATTTTCTTGTATCAAAATATTTGTATCATGAAGACATTTGTTCGTGAGAAATGGTTCAATCAATCAAAAAATCAATCAATCAAACAATTATTATTTTATTTGCACCCCCTATTTCATGTTGTATGGAAATTTTCCGTAACGAAAAATATGAATATGTATGAGTAGGCGTGTTCTTCATGAAAGCTACTCAAGCAAGGAACCAGATTGTCTACTTCCTTTCCGCAGAATCAGTCACTTGTCTGAGCCGTGGCTTAATATTTATATATAAACAGACGCAACCAGAAAATTGTGTTCAATGGCAAATGTGGGGTATACGAGAAAATACGTCGCGGAAGACATGACCGTGGGATTTATTGGGGCTGGAAGAATGGCCCAGGCGATGGCCAGGGGTTTCATTTCGACAGGTAAGGAAAAAAACCGTTTCGACTGAAGAGCGCTAAACAAGGGGACTAATTCTACTGTTCTTAAAATAACAGCTGATTGACACCGGTTGATGATGCAATATTTGTGTTTTTTGCCATCATCAGTCTTTTCAGGATAAATCATGAACATCACAGGATAAATTAAATTTAATACTTAATGTTTCCAAATAAAACAATCAATATCTTATGGAAATAATTACAACAAATATATCCTCTTTTCATTTTTTTGTAATAAAAAGTAAAAATCCTCTGCACACGTATAATTGTATATAGTGGTCTTTTATTCATACATTTATTTCAGGAATAACTATTTTGTATTTACCAAGTTGTCAAAGACAGTCATGCAGTGATAGACTAGGTGGCTCATTTTTTTCAAAACTGTTTGGAATTATGTGTTTTTACTAATTTTTTAATCATGTTAATTGTCAAATATTACTAGTTAAAAGAGATGTTTCTTTAAAATCCATTAATGATAGTCTGTAGTCTGCATTTTTTTCTTTAAAAAAGTGTGTTTAAAATGAATTTTTTAAATTTTTCACATAAAAATATGCAATATAAAAAATATAAAAAGTAGAATAATAGCTTTTACACTTATTTTTGGCTTATCTTGTTAAAGATAAAATGTTATGAATTGATCAATTTTAATTTAATGTCACACATTATTTATTCATTGACAAGGTTTTAATAGGAAAAGACTTTTTATATTTTTATGTCAATAAAGAACTTTTGTACTGATTGAAAACCAGGTTAAAACAGATTAATAGTTTAAGTCATGCATATTTAAATGGGTACACAGATGTTTTAGTTTCTAAATGGATGATGCAATGCAAAATAAGGCCAGTCAAAATAATTAAAATAAGGCAGTGGTTATTTTTGTTTTCTTTTAAAAACTTTTTTTTGACTGGTTCAACAGGAGTAAAGGTGAAAATTGATAGCATTCATGGTAAATGTAATAAAAAGGTACAGACGAGGAACATTTTTGAAAAGGAAATTAATATTTTAGAAATAGGAGCTCTATTTAATGAGCTATTAATTTAACAGAGTAATTTAATTTTGTGCAAAAGATGAATGTTTTTGGTTTTTTTTCATCGTAAGATTTAATTTATTTCTAATGCAGAACCACCTCAGGCTCCTTTAAAGAGCAAAATTCTTGATTAATAAATTAAATGGTTGCTTTACTTCCAGCAAGCAGAATTTCAACTATAATTAGGACAGAAAAGTTAAAAACACTTTATTGTGTAGAATTTGATGAAATAAATGGCTGGAAATGTTGACATGTACAAAATAATATGAAAAGTCTGTGACATTGATTCTTACACAATAACCTGTAAATATCTCTGTTAATCAAGACCTGCTGCAATCCCAAACAAAGACAAAAATACTAGTAAGACAAAAAATGTCCATTTAAAATATAAGGTTAACTTCACATATGGGAAATTTATCATTCGTGATACTTATATGAACTTATTGACAAAATCACATTTCAATATGCTATTTTAATCAGAGTAATGTTCTTTATATTGAGCATCATTTACTGACTACAAGAGGGGCCTCAGGGGTCGAGTGGTTAAAATTGGGAAACAATAGTGAATCATCTGTGCCTGCAACTCACTAGTGTTCCTGGTCCAGCATCACTTTGTTAATATAACATGCCTGTCCCTTAGGTTGCTAGTTGGAGTCTCGCTGCGGGAAGAGTGTTCTAGACTCCAATCATAAATAGTAAGGATTTCCAGTTTTCCTCTGAAGGTAAGGGGCTTTCTTACAGTACTAAAGCTTCTGGATGCCATGATATAGCTGAAAAATTTCAAAAAGAAACAAAAACGCCAAAAGTTACATGACTATATGAGCATTGATAGAAATAGGTTGTGTAATATAAACAGCGGCTGCCAGCACAAATGGTATGTCTCAGCCAATCGTTGGAAATCTAATTGTATTCATGATGTATGTGAAAGGCAAATTAAAGGACAACTGAAAAGTATGTAGAAAAAAATTAATAGAACATAAAAAAACCAAGCAATTAAAAATGAAATACAAGAAAAAAAATGTAAGTAGAATTGAAATTTTATTTAACAGGAACAGGACTTCCAGTGCAAGTACTTAACTTAATAATAATTTTGCATGTTTGAAAAGGACTGATGATAAGTTTGACATATTTTATTGGTTTTTACTACCTTTGATGTCAGATTGGTTTTGTTGACGTAGTTATATATTTTGTCAACTAATAAACATGGTTTACTTACATGTACAGTTAACATTACAATGTGTAACATCTGTGGTCATTAAAAAATAGGATTGAATAAGCAGGAAATCAAGGTGGTAATTTTCATACATATAAATGGATGAATCAAAATTGTATAAAAAATGTCTTGGAAATAAATTTTTGTCTTCTTTAAAGGGTTAATTAGGATGTTCCATACTAATACATAAAATACAGTTAAAAACATGCTTCCAGAAGAAAAACTACATGTATGACACTGTGAGAAAGAGGAGGCACATTGTACATGTAGCTACGTACTGAACAAAAGGCTATATGTTTAGTTTAGATGCCTATCCCTCTGTACATGTATATATTCTATTCTGTGTCAGTCACAATTTAGCCCTTATTGACCCACCCCATGTCTCCAACTGATTTCTTGTTTGTTTTGTTTTTTCTTTTCCTGAATATACTTATAATACTACATGATAGATGTTATGAATCAATGAAGCAAGCAATAAATCAATTATAATAGTTAAAATTTTATCAATTACATTCTACATGTATTTATAAACATTATGCCTTAAATTAAAATGAAAATCTTCATGAATATTCATAAGATTTTGAATAATTTTATGATTACGTAGATGTTGATCATTACACCTTTCTTTTGAATATTCATTAGATGTGGGATCATTATTCCATTCATTTAAAAATCTGATGTGGGATCATTATTCCTTTAATATAAAAATTATTTGTTTGCTGTTTACTGATGGACCACCAAATTCTACTATATCAATATTTTTTATAAGGGTCTTTGAAAATTTAGTATGTACTAGTATTTTGTTTTTACTACAATATATAACACTACACATAGCTACCCAATTCATATAATGTGGAGTGTGTTGCAGTAGTTTGGGTAGTTTTAATATTGATCCTGGGCATATCAAAATGTGAGCATTACTCTGATAGGATGAGCCTAATCTTGACAATTATTGTCATTTTTCCTGCCTAGGGTTGGATTTGCTCCAGATACTCTGGCTTCCTCTTGGGTTTGTATTCATGGAATTTTGTGGCTTTACCAAAATATCTTCAACTTCTGTTTCAAATAAAGTTTTCTAAATTAAAAAAAATCTAACTTGCTTTATTTTTAAAAACTTTATTGATGCACTGAAACTGTACAAAAAATACTACTAGTAGTTAAACAATTCCAGTATGGTAACATAAACACGGCTTTATATTTGTTTCAAAAATACTATCTGTTAATATTTTGTTTTGTAGGTGTTATCAAGGCCCATAATATTACTGCCAGCGATCCAGACCCTAGGATGTTGGAGTTCATACAGGTAATTGATTTATGACTTTTATACTCATGGCATACCTGCCAATGCTTTGGATTTTGCCAGGAACATCTGGATTTTGATACCTGTGTCCCAGCTACCGGGTAGGTTCTTGGAATCTCCAGGATTTCTTCTTTTTTCAGGAATAATTATAAAAATTGTATTAAAACAACCTTTCTAATCCTGCATTAACAAAATACAAGTGTATATCAGCTCAAAAAACCCTGGAGACCCTCTGAAATACCATAGAAATACTAGTACTGTAAAATCCTTTTCGGCTCTTCGTCCCCCTCCGCACCCCACCAAGGCTTTTCTTAGGACCCACTGGGGAATTTTAGCGGTCCCCATACCCCGTGACAAAATAACCAGGGATTCTTACAAAAATATTTTGGCAAGTATGCCATGGGTTGATTGCTCCCTCAACATCCAGACACACAAGCATTGGGACGTCACGTCACGAGAGGTTTTATGTCACAATATTAACCGCTGATTTTTGAAGTTCTTACTAAAATAAAAGTTAATAAATAAAACATACCAAATGAACTTTAAGGTAAAATATTCAATACATGTTTAGTTAAAGTGTATTTTGTCCACCGTACATTGTAAACTTGAATGGATTACTTGACCAAAAATTTTTCATCATGAAAATGGTGGCTAGAAAATCATGACCAATAGGGCCTCCTTGAATCTAAAAACACAGGATGTTGTCATATACGAATTGAAATAGTTCATGAGGGTGTGATGTTGTACTCATTTACACATATGCTGGGCTGGTATATTCATATTTCTACGTCCCTAATGCTCGGTAAAAAATAATCAAATATAAACGCCCAGCCAATGTGTGAATGAGTATAACATCACACCCCTTTTTAATTTTTAACCAGAACAAGTTAACAAACAATAAATCAATAGGGAGATGAAACTGACCAAAGAGAACTATATTTTGACTGCTACCAGTACAGTTTGTAGAGATGAGTAAGAATGGGGAATTTTGCCTTTGGTAGTGGCCACCTACTCTTTTACTTGTTTTCTCACAAACATTAATTATGATAAGAAGACAGTTACTTGGTATTGCTGGGTGGCCAGTGGCAGATCCAGAGGGGCCTGCCCCTTCCCTCCTAGACGCACCATAATTCTATAAGCCTCGTGATCCAAAAAATGCCGTCAAACCTGAATGCAGATCTGACTCCCCTTACATGTATGTGACATCCTGGAGCTGCCACTGCTGGCATATACTTGTCATGCTTGTATGCATTACAACTCTTTTTCCACTCATCACATTGAAATGACATCTGTTGTTTTTGTGCATTGTACTGGTGGTATTTGTAACATAACAGTTTGTAAATACTATTATAGGAACTTGGAGTAAAGACAACCAGTGAAAACAAAGAAGTTGTAACTCGAAGTAAGATGATAGTTATCGCTGTTAAACCAAATACCGTCCAAAAAATACTGACAGAGGTCAGAGACTGTGTGTCAAAAGACAAATTAATGGTTTCCATAGCTGCAGGAATCACAATATCTACTTTAGAAAAGGTAAATATTGTAAATGATAATCATTCCAGAAGTCAAAACTAAGGGAAAATGACAGAAGTGAAAATATAATATTATAAATAGTAACTACTGAAGAAGTCAAAATTAAGTGAAAATAAAAAATATTGTAAATGATAACTACGGAAGAAAATCAAAACTTAATCATTGACTGTTGATCATCACCCGGATGCGTAACACCTAACTGTACCCAGTATCTGGTCAACCTCAGCTTTAATTGACTAGGATTGGAAAGTTTTTCTGCTTAAGAACAAGAGTTAAAAAACTAGATGAGAAAAATAGCAAAAACGTAACACAAAAACCAAAAACACAAAACACAGAAAGAGAGTAACCCAAACCCAATCAAAACCATGGGACTTTGTAATTGCTGAAAGTGGCACAAAAATTAGTTGCTATTTTAAAATTGTCTTAACACATGTCTGTCAACACTAAGGTTGGTGTTAAACTCAATTTAAACAAATTTAAACAAACAAACTTAATTTAAAATGATTCTAAATCTGCTATATTTAAATCATTTCCGTGGAGCAGTTGATAAAAGCAAATATTTAAAGCAAGAAATCAATATTGCACATACAATTTTTTCCCCTTTTCCTATAATTATTTATTGATGTTTTGTAGTACCTACCACCAGCGACCAGGGTCATCAGGGTGATGCCAAACACTCCAGCATTAGTCCAAGCAGCCGCCTCCGTCCTTGCAACGGGGTCCAGTACCATGCCAGATGATGGACCTCTAGTCAGGGAGCTGTTACAGTGTATTGGGCTTTGTGAAGAAGGTTCTGAGAGTCTCTTAGATGCAGTTACAGGCCTCAGTGGTAGTGGGCCTGCATATGTAAGTTATTAATTTTGTGTTGTAAAGTCTGTGAACTTGTTAATGCCTTATTGAAATTCATAAAATTTCGGTGTATTCCATGCACAGTATCTGTATAGATGAAGCAAATATTCGTCAAAGTACACTACTTGAATTGTAAATTTGAAAAATGTGGAAAGTAAAATTTATTCATTAATGCATCAGCAGATTTTATTTGCGACTATGTACTACCATAACTGGTTGTGTATAGTATGCATTGTTGTATTATACTCGCCCATCCAAATATTCCTACAAAAATGATTCAACTAATTTAAATTTAATCTATTGGCCTTCTTGTGTGTAGTATTCATCCACATTTACCAACCATTTAATGAGTAAACCAAAGGGTGCATTCCAGTTTGCCGAATCCCAAATTGCCGATTCCCAGATTGCCGCGTCCAATTTGCCGATTCCCAGTTTGCCGATTACATATTATTAATCCAATTAAGAACAATCCAAATGGTGTAAAAAGAATTGTATCGAGAGCAAATTAAATAATTTAAGTGACATAGAAGGAATTATCATCTTATACAATTATAAAGTATCAGCTTGGGACATTCTTTGCTTTAAACAAATATGATTAGCTGAGAAAAATTAAGTTACTGAACTTTACCGACAATATGGGGGGTGCTTAATTTAGGCAATCTTTCACAATTAAAAATTATCAGCTTGGGTCGTTATTGTTGTGAATTAATATAAAAAGCTAATAATTAGTGATTGAGAAAATTTAAATTGATATAAAAAAGAAAATTTCGAACAGAATTGCATTTAAGTTATTGAACTTAAGCAAAATATTTTCTTTAATGGTAAAATATCAATGTATCGGCAAACTGGGAATCTGCTTATTGGACGCGGCATTCTGGGAATCGGCAATTTGGGATTCGGCTAATTGGCACTAAACCAAACTAAAACCCATACAGTCTGATCAAATGATCTTTTAAACAAAAAAGTGAGTAGTATACCCAGGTACATATGGTACTGTATATGGGTGTTCCATTACTGATTAATAATAACAAAAGATTGTTAAATGGTTGTACTGTATCTCATAATTATAATTAGATGCACTTTAAAATTTCTGCAAGAAAGTATAAAGAGAGAAATTGGAATGTACAGGCAACAACATTTACATAGGTTGTCTTTTTTGTTACATTTTCGTATGCTGTTAGGCTAAAACTTTGTATTGAAGTAATTAACACAATGATGTGATCTTATGGTAATGTTTAATTGTATGGAAATTTTGAGTTATTAAGGAAAGAAAAAATATTTTGAGATGCAGATAGAATCACAAAAGAATATAAATTTACTTTTTGTTTTAAAGGCATTTGCAGCCATTGAGTCATTGTCAGATGGTGGAGTGAAGATGGGACTTCCTAGAGACCTGTCTATCAAACTAGCTGCTCAGACATTACTGGTAACTATGGTAACAATACACTTCAGCGTGGGTGGATTTTTCTTTTTCTACTGGTCCCATGAAGGTAGTCACATGGTGGGCAAAACTTTTCACTTGTTTACCATGCCTACCCTTTGGACTGGTCACTTCTATTTCTTGATTATTTATTGAAAAAAGATTTGATTTTTTTTTAAAGAAGGTAGAGAGTACTTTTGTGGGCTGCAGAATCCACCTAATCTGTTCTGTACCCTTGGTCGAGATATGGATACTACAAAAAACAGGAACACAATTATCCGAACAAAACCACAATACATTTTTATAAAATATTAATGAGAAATATGTCAATATACCATTCCAACATGACTTAAAACAAGCTTTCAGTATGCCATTGTTTACACCTTTGAAAAACTGCATTTCAACAATTAACTTTATGAAAACTGGGTTTTATCATCTTAACTAAATTTTAAAAATGGATGTGTGCATGTAAATCACTCTGAATACTATTAAACAGCAACTAATTATTTTGTGAAGGGTAAAATTCAAGGTTCTTGAAAGAATCCCTGAATTTCATTAGCAATTCATAGTACATGTATTTTTTAAAAGAAAATTAGATATAAGTACTTATATATGTATGAAATGCATTAGTAATGAGTATTCAAGATAAATATGTTCAAGAATGAAATGGAAAACACAGATTTTCTGAATATTAAAAATTAATTATTAAAATATCTACTTCAATTACAGGGAGCAGCAAAAATGGTGCTAGAGACTGGGAAACATCCTGGACAATTGAAGGATGAAGTTTGCTCACCAGGGGGCACCACAATTGCTGCCATGCATTCCCTAGAAAAATCTGGGTTCAGAGGATGTTTAATTGATGCTGTAGAAGTAGCTACACTAAAGGCTAGAGAACTAGGATCTAAAAACTAGTCTTCTGCAATTTAAATATGTGTGCTTTGTATGTGTGGATGTGGAGAAATTGACTTACTATTTGAGTGAAATTACTTCAAATTGACGATCTACATTTCAACTTGCATTTATTTACGGCTTAACTGGTGTATACGATGTTGTACTTAAATAATTTAGTATATTTTTATCCCAAAGTTATCCATATCCTGTGAAATGTACAATAGGACAATGTCTTATAATGTGTTCATTGGTCACATGACCCCTATCATGTGAAATGTACAATAGGACAATGTCTTATGATGTGTTCATTGGTCACATGACCCCTATCCTGTGAAATGTACAATAGGACAATGTCTTATAATGTGTTCATTGGTCACACGATTAAGGTTAAGTGAATTTTCTACCTTTTTTATCATTTATTCAAAATTACTTGAATGAAATAATTGATCTCAAAGACTCTGATGGGTCCAAATTAAAGACTGGATTTTAAATATCACAGAAAAATGTATCTGTTAGTCACAGGTGAATATAAAAATGTATTTTTTACCAATCACCATTACAAAGTAGTCCCCTTTAGCTTTTGTTCACTTTTGTAATATACTATGATAAAGTTTAGTTTTTTACTTGCTTCATTGTTCATGTGATATAATGGGGCTGGTGTCTGTTTATTTAAATTGACAGATATTTGAGGTAAAAACAACCATTTATAATTACATGTGTGTGTTAAACTAGATACATTATGTCAACGCATACAGGTAAACTTTGTATAAGGTTAAAAACATGAGAAAATGTGACGTTTTACCAATCATGTGCTGAATACACATATTGTTTGTATCCTGAAATTTAAAAAGATGCGTGAAAAATAGATAAATATGAAAAAAATTCCCCCCCCCCCCCAAATGGGAGCCAAAGGGATATGATGGGTTAATCTTATAGACCAGCATTTATAATATATTGGTAAACTTTATAGTCATTGAAGGATAACTTGATATCCACTAATATGTCAAACATATAATATATATTGTATATAATTATATAATACATAAAATGTATTATATATCCATAACATTCAGTATCATGAGTGAAAATTTTAGTCATAAACATTTGTTCAGTTATAAATAAATTATACTAGTTGTTTAATATAAAATCCAGGTACTTTGAGAGTTTTATTAATAGTCCCAAACATTTGCTGGATCAAGATCACCTATGAAGTGGCTTTGTGGATTTTTGTATTTTGTATTTCATTATTTTTGAGAAATTAGTTGCCATATTTTTTTAGTTTTAAATTTGTCCAATTGTGTTTGTTTTATTGTTGATTGTTAGAAAAATGTTAACATGTTGATACAATATGTGTACAATAAAAAAGTAAGAGATTCTGTAATACTGAATCTAATTAGATGTCACATAGTGAAGATCTGTAATGCTGAATCTGATTGGATGTCGGGGAGTGAAGATCTGTAATGTTGAAACTAATTGGATGTCAGGTTGTAAAAAAATATGTAATGTTGAATCTGATTTGATGTCAGGTAGAAAAAGTGTGTAATTTTTGGTCTGGTTGTAATCACAGATCTATTTATTTAATTAAAACATGTGCATATATAAAAATAGTGTTTTTTTCTAACTTTTTGTATTTAAAGGGAGATAACTACTTATTCTAGTATCATTAAAAGATTAAACACTGTTTATAGCAAGAATCAATTGTGATAGTCAATAACCAACAGACAACAGCAATATTTTGAGTACAAAGCTTTACTCACATCAATTTTTTTCTCATTTGTCATTAGATGGGCATTTATAGGATATGTGAATAAGGAAACTTCATGGAAATTTAATAGTTTGTTATAATGAATCTCCAGGCAGTTTTTACATGCCATGTTATAAAAAAATATTTTGTTATATCATTAATTAAAAATAAAGTGTTTTTTGAATTTGTGTGGTCATACCGACTAATTGGCCTTTACACAATGACTTCATGCACTTGTACCAAAGATGAGGGAACCAGCATGGAAAATTATGGGTTCTGTTCAAAGGGCATTAAATAGCAATATCAGTAAACAATGCATCCATCCAGGGACAGTCTATACTAAATTACTATAGGCTGTCACTGATACATCATACATATTGACCTGGTACCCTGAATTTGTCACATCACATACTGATAATAACATAAACAGTCATGCTGGTTCATATTGACCTGGTTCCCTGAATTTTTTCACATCACATACTGATAATAACATAAACAGTCATGCTGGTTCATATTGACCTGGTTCCCTGAATTTGTCACAGCACTTAATAGATAATTCTATAACCAGTCATGCTATGATTTCCAACAAGAGTTTCACCTGGTGTTATTCGATATAACTACATGTACATCAAAATGGGAACAATGTGCTTCAGCTAAATAAATATTCTATTGAAGATGGATTCTGTAGTATTTGTTTAGTTGCCACTTTTCAGCAATTATTCAGCTTTGGCATATTATGGTATCCAGGGTTTAGGGGGTTTGTTAGGGGGGGAGAGTTTCTGGCAAGAACTTTCTGCATGATTGCCTCCTCCTAGACCACTTTAGCACTAAGACCCATGGAAGTATTCCAGTCAAGATGACATGTTGGATTACTCCAGCATATTAATACAATATTAATCCTACCCATCTTGTAAAAATATTTCAAAAAGCTTGCCATTATACATATAAAAATTGGTTCAGTTTTAAGTTTACTGCAGTGGTGCCACCTAGCATTAACCTGTTGTCATCTGCTCTACATTTTATCTAAGACATGTAATGTTGATCTGTACAGGCTGATTCTATTTAATTTAGGGATTTTATTAGATGGAACAACATAGCTGCATTCTTTTTCCACATAGTTCATTTATTTTTGTCCTGAATATTGCTGAAATATTACTTGCTACACATTAGTCAGTATTCTGTTCTGGTTTTTGACATGTGGCCAAATGCGACATTTTTTCTAGATGTCAGGATATTACTAGAAAACATGCCTAAAAATTTCATGTCAGAAATTGACTTAAAGTGCTATTTTTTTCTTTTTTTTTCCATTGATAAAAAATGTTTTAATGGTTGCTAGTTGAAAACCATATTGGTACATCATCAGTAAAAATATTTGTACTGGGCAGGTTGTTTAAAAGGCTCGTACAAATAAATTATATATATTCTGACAATGTACGAATATAGTAGATTTATCAGACAAATATTATCTAATCAATTAGAAAAATATATGTCAACACATTGTTACTAAATGCACCGATTGATTTAGTTTACTTTCGCCCAGTCGGCTGAATTAAAAATAGGACACGCACTATTCAGGTTAAAACTGCTTTACGCACATTTGTATAGGTTGTCACTCTTGAAATTGAAGGTAACCATTATTCTATTTATAACTGTTTGCTACCATGAAACTCTATGTATAGTCCACTTAGCACTTGGTCTGATATTTTTTTTCTAGTGCCATAAAGAGGCTAGTGCGCTCTGTTCATGAAACATAATTCACTGCCCTCTTACAGCTATTACCTGCATTAGGAAAATGTAGTATATTGAGTGTTAAACAATGACTGGATTATTCTGGTTAAGTTAATGTGATTTGATTGGATACAATTTTCGTGATAAAAACAAATCAAAGACTTCAGAGCCATAATTGGCAATAACTTTCAGTGTTTCCTTCTATGTAGGTGGTCCTTTCCTAATTTTGAGATTTTGTTAATGCCGATTCTTTATAAAAAATGCCTGCCATTATGGACCATTTTTCAACATAGAACTATTGGATATGCATACAAATATGTTCAAAAACTCACTCTTGTTTAACATTTCTTTTTCTGTTTCCTTTATACCACTATCATCAGCCAATTTGTGACTTCTGATATGGCTTACCATCATGTCATGGCATCTGCCTTGTTTATAGATATCAATTTGTGCACAAAATATTGCACGTTTTAAATTTTAAAACAACTGCAATTTTCCTTCAGTGATCAGATCCTGTCAGAGTGGTCCCATTAATGTTTTCTATCACTGAAGCATTTTAAAGTAATTGAATTTTCTATAGAGATACCCTCTCAAATAGCAAAAGGCTTGTCAGGTTATATAACTAGATAACAGTGATATGGTATCCATTTCTGTGAGCCCCTCTGACCTTAAGTTCAAAGTTCAAGATTAAAGGTCATCAACAATGGTATGCGACACTTTGCCTTGAAATTATCAATGACACATTGTAGATGCTACACAAGACAAAAGTCACTTCATTACTGTCCTGGTGGCAGTCAACATTTAATGCCCACTGATCCATACATTTTCCTTCCACATGAGTTGTTGTTTCTTGACATGTTCTGGTTGTACCTGATGTTGTGCTGACTGGTTAAACAACTATTTAACCAATTTGTTTGTTTGTTTGTTTGTTTGAATGATGTTTAATGTCATTTCAGCTATATCATGGCATTCAGTTTTATTATGGGAAGAAGCCAGAGTACCTGGAGAGAACCACCAACCTTCAGGAGAAACCAATTTGAATTCTAGCATCAAACAAGTGTTGACTGTGATGCTCACAAAGGGATTTCCCCCCCACCACCCACCTCTCGCTTCGCTTTCAAGTCCAATTATCTCCCCTTAATGATATTCGAAGTCAATAAAATTCCTTCAGGCACATTAACATATAATGTACTTCCTTTATGCTAAGTTTCATTAAATTTCATCAAGTAGTTTAGGAGGAGTTGCGCTTACTAGGGATGTGGACAGACAGACAGACAGACAGACAGGGTGATTCCTATATACCCCTCCAAACAAGTTTGCTTGGGTTAAAAAGACAACATCTTAGAAATTTATAATTTTTTATTCTACAGACAAAAAATCTGGCACTACATTTCAATCTATAAGACAGAAATGTCCATTATCACAGCATTTATAACATTACAATATTTGATTAAATAAGCAGTAACAGATTTCTCGAATGTGCCTGATCATAGGACCTGATGGGCCATAATTTGCTTCCGTCAGACAAACTCTGACCAAATGTCTGACACATGTTAAAGGGTGTCAATAAAACTGTGTTAGTATCTGACACATATTTTTTTTCAGGCTTAAATTTTCCTTTGACTTAATGTCAAGCAAAGCTTTTCAACTTTTGGGAAGCCTGTAGCGCACCGGTAGAAATGTCAAGCACAGCTTTTCAACTTTTGGGAAGCCTGTAGCGTACCGGTAGAAATAATTTGTATTTACAACCATTAAATATTACATGTTTTGTTATTTAGTATCAATAAAAGAAAAATAGTTCGAACAAAATTTGAATTTTCATTTTTTTTGTGAGCACATACACATCATAGTGGAAAAACCTAGAGATGTGAATTAATTACAAAACTAAAACCAAAAGACTACATTATATTTCAAAATATAATTAGAAATAAAAAACTGATTAAAAATGAATTGGATACTATTATATTATATAATTATTATTTAATGTATGTTTTCTAAAATATGTAAAAAGCATAAATACATTAGGTACATGTATATTTTGAATGATAAAAATATAAATAGAATCACAACCTTTGGTCAAACAATGTCACAACCTCATTATAACTGAGCAATTATCCAACTGTCATGCTAAATGCAGAATTAATAAGATTTTCCTTCATCTATAGATGGAAACATCAAACAGGAAAATTTAAAAAATAAGGGAGACAATTACTCATAATTATAACCACAATACCAGGAGTTCATAAGATCAGTTATCAATAAATTTGCTTTAGTCAAAAAAGATTTAAAAATATAAATTAAAAAATGGACGCGAAAAAATATCACAACAAATTGGTCAAGGAACAAAAACCTGGATTCAATAAAGGTAAAAATAAAAATGTTTATAAAATTAATGCAAATCACATGTATTGAAGGTCATTTAAGTACAAAATGGAAATAAAACTTTTTTGACTACTTTACAGTAGATTTTGCATTTCCACCAGTCCATAGTAAACATCTCAGCAATGTCCTCTGTATTTAAAACTATTATTTGTTCCAACATGGAAAATAAACAGCACACCTAATCCAAGAAGTGGTCAGGGGAGACAACTCCAAAGAGTGGGCAGGGGAGACAATAAGAGCTTATCTGGTAGTGTGCTAGTTGCAAGTCTTATAATAAAGCAAAATAAAAAGCATTTCCACTCCAAATGGTGGGCATGATACACAGGGAAGAAGTTTTATTATATGACTTTAAAAATTCTTTCATTTGATTGGCTTAAACTGCCTGCAAAACTAATGATTTAGCATGAGAACAATCTAAATTGGGCTTGAAAATAGAACCAGATGTCAAGCCAACTGCGCTGGAAAGTTATGTCAACCTGGAGTATCCTAAAAATAGATTCCAGAACCCTGGCAGTATCTAAAAATAGATATGTATGATGCTGTTGTCTGAATGAACTTTGAAATAGATATCATCACTTTCATATTAAATTTATTCATTTAATTCTTCAAATAATAAAACATTTGTCGACTTTAACATAGGTTGACATTAATTTTTATCAACCCTCTTAACGACCTAACGGCTCAGTAAATAAAATTTTATTCCAGTTGATAAAACCAGATGTCAACCTATGTCAAAGTCAATTATTGTATAATGTCTAGCTGTGAAAACTTCCTCTCTGGACTGGTGGAAAATGCCAAATTCACACGAGTTGTAGTGTAACAAATCCATAACACGTCTAGGAATATTCAACAATGTGAGATTTAATGTAATCATAATCAAACTATACAAATATAAATACTCTTTTATCATGACTAGTTTCTACAATTCTGTGGCAAAGCAAAGACAAACCATCACCATTGGTTTTCATCACCAAAGTTCTGAACTATACATAAGGTGTCGACATATTGCAAGCTAAAAGCAGTCCAATCAATTTATTACACTACTTCTCATAATACTAAACTTTAGTAACTAATTATTCATGTTTCTGGATATACAAGTTTATAAAAATATAAGATTATTTTATTACGTTTTCCTTATACTAGCTATCATCAAAACGGAAATAACTCTGTTCATTATATAAAGGGAAAAACCTCTTTAACCTTTAACTTGATTTTGTTTGTTTAAGTGTTTTTATGCCACATTCAGCAATTTTTAGCAATATATCATGGCATCTGGATTTTGGGGGCAAGAAGACAAAAGATCTAGTACCCTCCCACACACACAATTGGCAGGAAAACAGGCAATCTTAAAAATAAGTTGTAGTTGCCCACTATGCCATGTTCATTTGAATTTAATGTGAAATAAAAATGCATTTCATGTATAATAACTGATATTAATTTCACCACAACTGAGATTATGAGTCAATATGTGCTATTATGCATTTGAATTTCTCAGGAATTATTTTTTTTCCAAAGTTTTGTATTTTTTTCTCCAAAATTCTGCATTTTCAGTGAAATTTTTTTTATGTTGAATTTCACATTACTACTTTTGAATAACATATTTTTTGTAATTTTCATATAAATTGTGATATAATATGAAATTTGTATGCAAATCACATGACTATCAAATTGACACTATGTATTAATAAATTATTACAAAATACACGTATAATAAACAGCCTTCTATTTACACAACACAAATTGTTCATTATTTTGGACACGCTAGTATCTAGAAATCAATATTTTAACATTTGAAATGAGATTACAAATAAACAGAACCTTGTGAAAGATTACAAGCTAATTTATATCCCTGCACAGTGTTTATAGCACTTGACCATACCATGTACGCATGTTACATAAAACCCTGATAATATTCAACTGTCAAAAAATTATTACAATCATGTTTATTAATCTGTGATATAATGATTAATCAGATTAATCAATTATTAACTGATCATGATTTGATAACATAAACATTATTGTGACAGAATTAAACATAACCTTTTAAACAGTATTTTGAGAGCAATTTTGATGAAAAATAGAATAAAAGATTAATTACTCATATAAATTTCAGATAAATAAATCAAACAAAATCATTATTAATTTGATAAATGTCAGTATTTAACAGCAGTGTTGTTTATAGATGTAAATGTTAAGAATGTTTTCGGGGGAAAATTTCTTTAAAAAGCATTTTTGTATGCACAAATGACAGCAGTAAACAAAATCATAACCAACTTCAATCCCTAAATTATTTTGGCAAAATCAACAGCTACCAAATTTGATTTAAGAAACAAACACAATCTATTTTGAAGTAGACATCTTGGAGGAAACTGCTTTATTCATTCCAAGATAATTTCGGATTTCCTCTTGTGTCTTGTTGGAAATTTTATTCCCTGGAAGAATCGTTATTTCTAAGATAGTTGTGTTACATTTGACCAAATCAACCAACATCTTTCCTCCTTCCTCTGACAAACCAGTTGATTCCAGATCTAATGTCTGCAAGCTTGTGTTGACTTTTAACCCACTCACCAAGGCAGCAATTCCTTCATCACCAATCTTGTTAAAATCGAGAGTCAATGACCGAAGAGTTTTATTCCTTTTCAAAGCTTTAGACAGTCTTTTCCAGCCAGTGTAACCAACTTTAGTATTTCCATTCAGATTCAATGTTTTCAGATCAGAATCTTTTTCCAGAAGATAAGCTACATGTCCGATTCCCTCGTCACCCATGTCAGTATCTCCCAAATCTAGCTCTTTCAGCACACATCGAGTTGTCTCCCTTGACACTTCCTTATCAACTTCCTGTTCTTCAGCCTTTTTTTGTCTGAATGCCTGGTGGATGTCGAGGATACCATTTACCAATATCTTTACACCTTCATCACCGAGAGGGTTGCCATGTAAACTGAAACAAATGGAGGTTAAAAAATTTACAATTAACATTCCTTTAATGGTGAGCCGACATTTTGATATAATAGAGAATTTAATAAACATAATTACAATATCATAAGTGACAAAGCTTTGACAGAGCAGGCATATCTCTTTGATGGGCCATTTCCATTTTTGAAGAAGTTAACAGACAGAACACATCTATTGTCATTTTGAGCTATGCCCCATATAATGTGCTGTTATAATTTCACAAGCTCTATAAGGAGTTATCTTTCTTAGAAAATAAGTTTATGCTCTACCTCTCAACACTATGTATGACTAATTTTAGCATCAGTTTAAACTGGTAGTATCCAGTTTTAAGCTCTAAAAGGAGTTATCTTTCTTAGAAAATAAGTTTATGCTCTACCTCTCAACACTATGTATGACTAATTTTAGCATCAGTTTAAACTGGTAGTATCCAGTTTTAAGCTCTAAAAGGAGTTATCTTTCTTAGAAAATAAGTTTATGCTCTACCTCTCAACACTATGTATGACTAATTTTAGCATCAGTTTAAACTGGTAGTATCCAGTTTTAAGCTCTAAAAGGAGTTATCTTTCTTGGAAAATAAGTTTATGCTCTACCTCTCAAAACTATGTATAACTAGTTTTAGTATCAGTTTAAACTGGTAGTATCCAGTTTTATCTTGTAATACCAATTTTATATAAAGCATTCTGATAATTTAAGTTCTTTTAATACTTACAGTAAAATTTCAATAGATGGTTTGTCTAACAAGACTTCTATCATTTTCTCCACTGATCCTGATGTCATTTGGTTCAGATTGAAATTGAGCATCTGGAAATAAAAAAACCCAGAAAACATAAATAACAAACCAAAACGGGTTTAATAATATATGTTATATCCTGATGTAGCTGTTTTAAATTAGTTGCCGAGGGTTCACCTACTTCTTCCACCAATAAAAACTGGATGCCAAGAAATTACTAAAAATATGCTTTGTACAAAACGTTATACAGACAAATTTATAGTAGTGGCAATCAACAAAACACAAAAACTGTATTTTGCCTTTATATATGAACTCTGACTTTTGGGATAAGGTTAAAAAAAAATCGAACTTACCAATGGCTTTGATTTTGTAGCTATTAAGGAGTCAGCTATTGGTGCAAATTTCTCATCATCTATCCCAGCATTTCTTAAACAGACCGACTTCACACTGTCTCCAGTAGATATAAAATCAGCAACCTCAGTTACCTGAAGATAATACGATGTACAATTTATTCGGTTATTTAGATTTATATGTGTACAGAACATACATGTAACACCCTGGTGGAGTGCATTTTTTTTTGCTTTAATATTATTTTTTATTATTCTATATTTTTTCTTTTTATTACGAAAATCCAATATAATTTTCTTTATGATATCCTTTCCATATTTCATACTAGGTCTCTGTCGTTTACATGTCACAAAAATCTTCCTTAACATTTGCTATGGGATTACATTGTTGTTCAGCCATATTTGTTTCTAAAGCAATCTTACATTGTTTACAAAGGTTTGTCTACTTTTGTGACGTTCTATGGTATGCAGACAAAGTGCGAGACATTTCCTGCTTAAACTGCAACAGGGTTTTAAACATATAACATTCAACTGCTCCTAGCACACACATATATTTTTAATTTAAGTCAAAATTTACTAAGGAAAATTGCCCTATCAAAATAAAAATAAAAATGCTACACTTCAAAGCATTGACTAAATGTGGAAAATAATTGTTTATTTCAACTTGCACCTTTTTGGATCTACAACAGGAGCAAAAGCTCGCCCATACATGGTAAGCAGTTTTTATTTGTCCCTCAAAGAGTCTATGCAAATGTACCCCGTCTTTAACTATAGGCCTATGGAGAGGTTAAACCTACCTGTGAATCTGTCAAAGCAATGTTACTCAGCTCCAGATCTCTTTTGCCATCTATCATAAAGGCCACAGTTCCTTCCACCGGCTGACCTGGGGTCACCCCTATCTTGGTAAGGAAGGATTTGACCTCGGGATTGCTTGAGGCTAAGTTGTCAGGATCATTACCTGTATGACAAGAATATTAAGATTCAACACTCCTGATCACTTGATTTCTTTTTCACTTTAAATATTTTGTATATTATTATTGAGGAATTATTTGTTAAGAGAAATAAATGCAAGATATTTAAAGTGCATGTGTCATCTGTTTTGAATTCATTGTTTACATTGCTAAATGAAGGAAAATCAATGAAATTCAAGAGGGTGGACATACAAGACAAAATTTTCGACCAAGTAAATTTTTCATTCAGGCAATTAAATTCTGATAGTTACTGGTGACAAGTTAACAAAAAAGGTTACTTTCAAAAACCTGCAATATATGTGCCTTAACTCTAACCATGGACAGGAACAAAAAGACAAACCCTCAGGATCTGTACTGATGATTTTGATTTAATTACCTCCATGCATGTTATCCCCTTCACTTTCACTGGCAAATATTGTCACATTTTTCTGTTCTCCTTCACTTTCACTGATAAAGGGTTCATCACTGTTTATCTTCTCTTGATTGTCACCACCAGAAGGTGTTGATGTTTCAACTTTCACTTTCTCTTGGATCTTATTTTTCTCTGGAAAAAAGGATTAGTTTAAAAATTTTAATGGAATTACATGGATACTTACTTAATAAATTTTAATTGTTCTCTGTTATCAATTTTAATTATTTATCAAAAAGGAGTCAATTTCACCTTTAATGAATTATTTAAACAAATAATATATTAATCTTGATAGAATGTTGTTCTGATCAGTTTTGAATTTTGCTGTTCTGATGAATTTTGAATTTCGGCTATATAATAAACAGCTCATTACATGAATATTGGTGAGTCTAAAGCAGCCCTTGGTGTAATGTCAATTCTGATTGGACAATAATTCCAAAGCAACAATTCCAAACGCAAATGCAGATGTTATATATCCAGTAAATAAAAATTGTCTATTTTAGTTAATTTAGATTTATATTGCCATTGCATCAGAATGATGATAGCTGTAATGAACTGAAGATTTGACAGCAACAAATGGTAATAGGCATGCGGGTGGGGTCAGATTGCATTTTTTATTTTTGTGCCATTTTTAAAAGAAATAATGGCCAAGGCCATATTTTCTTTTTAATGGATTGAAACTGGAAGTAATGCCAAATTAAATATCACAGAACTAAATCTGGACACGACATGGGATATTTCAGGAATTTGCATCAGGGATATTTTTTTCAAAATGTGACTTTAGAAATGAAAAAAAAATGGGCGGGTGGGTATGACAATCTAGTGGTTTTTTTTAATTGGTATAAAAATCCTCTTATTCGGCTTTATACCGGACAGGATCTGTCTTCCTACAGTGTTGTTTGGTGAGTTAACGTGCATAAACCCCTAGGCTAAACAGTTACCAATGTCGAGCCTTGTATTTTCTAAGACAAATGCACATATTTTCTATATGCATCGACAATGTATAAAATATTGTAGATAAAAATGTGCTGAATATGTGAAGAAAGTACACAAATTATCTTGTACAACATAAAGAAATACTTTCAGTTTTTTCAATACAATAGCAAACAAAAAAGTAAAAGAACTTATAATTATACCTTCTATTAGTAGATGCTCTGAGTCACCAAGATGTTTTGATTTCATCTGACAGGATTTCATACAAGAAGTTGTTAGTAATAGCCAATAGAAAGTGTTGTTACAGTATTACATTGAGAGATGTTGTCAGTGCTAGCCAATAGCATGATTTTTTACATTGAACAAAAAACAAATGTTGGAAGTAACAGCCAACAGATTGTGTTATTACATATTTACAAAGATTGTTAGTAATTGGATTGCAGATGACAGTTAACAAAGCACAAGTGAAAGTGTCAAAGGTCAACAAGATGGTGGAAGGGCAGCAGCTGAACACATGTTGCAGAAAAAGCATTATCTGCTTGTTATTGCTGTGATTGTGTATTGTTAATTGGTTAAATATAAAAGAAAACAAAAATAATAAAATCACCAATCAGGTACAATATTAAGGCTTCCATCAAAATGTGTTTAGAATTAGCATTAAAGAAAATTAACTCTTAAGTTAAATAAAATTTTATACTGATCAAATAACAAATAAAATTTTCATAACTGCAATGTACCCAAAATTCCACGTTTGTAAAACACACTTTAAGATATGGAACACGATATACCTACAGACTATTGAATTCCATGAAATGCCAGCAATGAAGGTAAAAGATCAAATATTTCTGAAAGTTGATATTTCACAAAACACTAAAATTGGGCTTATTAAATGGAATATATTATTTAAAATGATTTTTATGATAGCTGTTAAAAATTTAACTTTCTCCATGCAAATTAGTCATAATGTCTACATCCATATATCACAGGTTAAAATACGACAAAAATGCATTCAATTAAAAAATAATGTATTTTCTAAACAGAACACAGTCCATTAATAATTTATTAAAACAATTGCTATGGTAATGTAAATAAAATCAATAGCATGATTTGTTCTTTAAAAAGTCTTTGTTTATAACACAGTATTTTAAAGTTGAATGCATGATATATAAAAAAACAAACAAAAAGGTGGGAAAATTCTAAAGAAAAGCAGACAGTAATTTTTAGTAAGAAAACTCCATTTCTTAAGGCTGCTGGCCCTTCTCTGAAAAAAGGAAATAGAGAATGGGTTAGTCCTGTATCCAAGCAACATAATCAAATAAAGAAACAGATATAGCATGTTGGATGTATGATTTTCAATTGTTTTAAATGTAGGTCATTTCAATAAAAATAAGTTTTTCTGACATCTGGACATTGTTGGTCTACACATGTTACATTAAACGTCATACAATCACATAATATCATAAAAATGTCTGCTGGATGTCTTGGTAATAATAAATTCTGCCAGATTACCATCAAAGGTATAGAAAAATTCCTGAATACATAATTACCAAAAAATCTTCTTTAATTTCCAGTAAACAACATACATAAGTTTGTTTTTCATGATTTTTGTTTTGCTGGCAATTAAACTGAACAAAATGGCTAACAAATATACATTTTAATTCCTATAAATTGCCATGCAAAATTTACTTAACAGAGTTTAAGTTAAGCAACTGATCAATAAGAGTTGTCTCCCATGGGAAATAAGATCGTCAGACTGATAACAAACTGGCAATTAGATCGTCAGACTGATAAAAAAACTGGAAATTAGATCTCCAGACTGATAACAAACTGGCAATTAGATCGTCAGACTGATAAAAAAACTGGAAATTAGATCTCCAGACTGATAATAAACTGGCAATTAGATCGTCAGACTGATAATAAACTGGCAATTAGATCGCAAGACTGAGAACAAATTAGCATGATATTCACCATGGTGATGTACTGCAATTAACTTTTATTGATTGATAGGATGTTTACTTTATGTCCAGCGAGCAGTATTTCAGCAATATTCAGGAAGGGAACAAGTTAACAAACAATAAATCAACAGAGGTGGGACACAAGGAACAAAGTTTCGAATGCCCCTGGAATGTATGGAGTATTGGTTAGGGGCATGAAATTTTGCCTTCTGTTGTGGCTGCAATAAGCCTACTCTTTAGAAATCTACAAAAGGGGTCTTTATCGTGTAAGGAGAGTGGCACTTTCCAACACGTCACTTACTATGGTACGTGGCCAGGCTTTTCATATTATGACCTGACAACCCTCACAACAAGAGGGTCTCCCCTTTTTGCCACCTGGGGACAAGCTGGGCTGCTCTAGGGGTTGAGCAGTGGGAACTCTCCCAGAACAGCCCCAGACATTTTGATTGCAATGACTGGTTTGTTGGCAACTATCTACTATCACTCTGCTCACATGCCCTAACGATCAGGAAGATATCTGTCTGCCCACTCCTGGCATGTCTCAGGAGCTGTATATTGTAAATATATCAGGAAGATATCTGCCTGTCCACCCTAGGCATGTCATCCTCACAAGTCAGGGTTTCTGTGTCCACAAAACCCTGACAAACTTAGCTAGGAAATTCCCGGGCTAGAAGATTTGTGTATGACGTCAATCCTTCAAAATGTCAACAAATGAAAGAAGCAAGTGATTGGCAGTAGTCATTCTTACTCACTCTTGAGTTAGAAGAACACGAAACACAACTAATAAATAACATGGTAATAACAAACTATTAACACTACTGTACAAGTTACACTGATTTTCACATGGTCTATGCAACACATCCGTTTGGTTTATTTGCAATCGACATCTGGATATCCTCTAATTAAGTTGTGAATGAAAGCGAGCTATTGATCAAGGTATGATGTAGCCAATGAAAATAGTGGCTTCTAGCCCTGGAATTTCCTAGCTAAGTTTGTCAGGGTTTCGTGGATACATGTGGACACATAAACCCTGATTTGTGAGGATGGTGGCATGTCTCAGGAGCTGTCTATTGTAGGCTGGATATTGTCACATGTTACTGTTATATACAGAGCCACATTAAAATTTATCTTTCAATTATTATTAGTTATAATTTTAAAATAACTTGATGTACACAGCAGTAATATGTGATTTAAATATAAATTTGTCACCTTGAAGATGTCTGCTGGCCATCAATTACCACAGTTCCAATGTTGGTGACCAACAGAAACCTTTATGACGAATAAAAGTTCTTAATTTTTTTGTTCCCCTTGAAGAAGGCTACTGGTCGAATAGATAGAATTGGAGATTGGAATTTCACCATAAGAAGAAAATCATGAATCGACATTGCTTGTTCTGCATGTGAAATTAAAAGTAAAATAACGGCTACACAGACTGTCTTGTTCATGGGAATTAAGGTTTAATAACTGAAAGTTTACATTGAGAGCTTTATAAAGGGGAGGTAATTCAAGAAACAGGCGAAGACAATTATCAATGAGTCAAAATTTAGACTCTGACTGAAAGTTTACAATAAGAGCAAAATAAATACCATTATGTTAACTAAGATACATGCAGAAAAGCAAATCAATAAAGGAAGATAATACATTTACTATTTTAAATGATAGAGGGAATTTTAAAACTTATAATAGATCATAATTCATCTGCAAATATTCATTTGGTAAGTAAACATTCAATTTAGGATGATTTTGAGAATAATCCATTGATTAACCATAAGCTTTCTTCGACATGTGAAACAAAATAAAACAATAACGTCAAAGATCAGAGGTTTTGTACAGTGATCTTCACCTTCTTTCTACCGAAAAAAAAATCTGGATGCCATGAAATAGCTGAATAATTGCTGGAAGTAGGGCCGAATCACTTTATAACAAACCAAATAACAACATTCGAATAAAACACAAGTTGGGGAAGTGAAAAATGTTAAACAATTCCTGTTTTGATATTCATAACTACACGAGTCATTCTGTCTTGTATAAGTAACATCACTAGCCATTCTAACAGATCTCCTAGCATCTAATGTCTTTAGTAGACATAAATTACATTTTAAAAATGTCTCTACAAGATTATCTCCCTTTTATGATGATACTGTCTGCCCGAACATTAATTTATATCCTTTAAACAAGTCTAAACAGCAATGTATTTAGTGTAGTCGCCCCTCTTACCAGAGGCTTCCTCATCCCTCCAAAAGGCCCCATCATTTAATATTTGTATAAGGTTTCTCGATTAAAATTATTTCTTTTACCAGGGGTCATGCTTTTCATAATCCAAATCTTCATTGCATAAATGGGGGTCTTATAAGATAGGGACTAAACTCTAAACTAATTTTTTTTTTAAATTGATCAAAGACAGAAGTAGGAAATCAGGAAGTAGGTGAGTGACAGACCTGAAATCGAATCCCTCGTTATGGGAGGCCATGCTGATGCTGCATACCAAATTTCAAGAGGCTGTGATTAGTAGTTGCTGGGAAAACTGTTATGAAAATATTTTTCCCGCCCGCACATCCAACATTCATTATTTTAATACCCAGATTTTCACTTGAAATCCGGTCAAAAATGTGTATCAGCAACACTGATGCTCCATTTTTTCAAAGTTCACTGAAGTCTGAAATATTTGGCACAGCCTTTTAGAAGTTTGCCAGTGAAGACAGCTCAGATGGACGAAGAGATGAAAAGACCAAAAATCTTTGTTCCCCAACTTTCATTAGCAGGACATAAAAGCAAAATTTGGAGTAAACTTATTTCACACATGTATCATCATTAAAGGAAGGTCCTCTTGTACTAGTAATGACAATTTGGCTATGAATGACTTTAACTTAAATAATTACCATCAGTTTTCTTTTGATCTTCATCTTCACTGTCAGATGAATCAGATGACGAATCAGATGATCCACTAGACGAGTCAGAAGTGGTTGTAGTATCTATAAATAGAATTCATTTTTTCATGTATGTGGTACAAATAAACTTATTTTTTCTGACAATGTATATTTTTTTATCCTTTAATGATTTAATGTAAACACATTTTCTTTTAGCTAAAAACTGCATGAATTTTCAAACTTGTGACCATTTTCCATAACATATTCTAGCGACACTGGCAATTTTACATAGAATGGCACAGATGAAGTTTGAAATTTATTTACTAAAATCCGACAGTAATGGTTGTTATACAAATGATCATAACTTTGGGATTCCATGGCCTTCCAAGGACTTGAATATCTCATGACTTTTCCAGGATTCCATGACCTGTATGAACATTGAAAGAGAATTTCTAGTTGATTTATGAGTTAAAACATTTGGTATGTAATCTGGTGATAGCAAATACTGTATTCAACAACATGTTGTAAACCAGAACAGAATACTATCATTAAAGGTAACAAACGGGTATCAGGAGACTTTATTCAAATGTAATAATTGAAACCGGTCTCAACATTCGATATTTTGCTAATTGACGGACCAGTCAATATTCACAATGCCTCACCTTTTTTAACTTCCTGTTTTTCTTCTACTTTTTTCTCCTCTTCAGGTGGGTCCTGTTTGACCGGGGGAGACAACTCCGGCTTTGCTTTTCCAGTATCAGTTTCTGTTTCACTGTCACTACTTGACCCACTGCTACTACTACTACTACTGCTGCTTGTCTTTTCTTTCTTCTCCTCATGCTTCACTGCAGGTGGCGCTTCTACTTTCTTTTTCCCAGTATCTGTTTCACTGCTGGATCCACTACTACTACTACTGCTACTTGTCTTTCCTTTTTTCTCTTCCTGTTTCACAGCAGGTGGCGCCTTAGTCTTTCCTGTATCAGTTTCAGACTCGCTGCTGGAGTCACTGCTTCCACTACTACTGCTGCTACTTGTCTTTCCTTTTTTCTCCTCCTGTTTCACAGCAGGTGGCGCCTTAGTCTTTCCTGTGTCAGTTTCAGACTCACTGCTTCCACTACTACTACTGCTACTGCTGCTACTTTTCTTTTTTTCTTTCTCAACAATGGCTGGCAATTTTTCGACCTTTTGTTCTGCTTCCTTTTTCACTTTTTCACTGTCAGTTTCAGTCTCTGTGGCAGTTTCACTTTCACTTTCAGAACTTGAGCTGACATCTTCCTGTGTTTTTGTCTTTACAATGGGAACCAGAGGCTGTGGGGGTGGCCGAGGTGGAGTGACTTGTTTCTTAACTTTCTCGTTATCAGTTTCCGTCTGAGTCTCAGTTTCACTGTCAGAACTGCTAGAACTAGATGACTCGTCTTCCTCTTTTATAATTTTCTGTTGTACTTTAACAGGTTCGCTAGGCTTGGCAGGTTTTTTATCTGTATCGGTGGTTGTTTCTGTGTCGCTACTGGAGCTGACTATTCTTGCTTTTGGAGACTGCACTCGAACAGGCTGTGTAACTTTTTTACTAGTGTCTGCCTCTGAATCCGAATCACTGCTACTACTAGAACTAGAGCTTGAACTTGCTCTTGACCTTGGAGGTGTGACCTTTGCTGGAGGTATTTTTTTGGATGAACCATCAGAATCACTGCTGTCAGAGCTACTAGAAGATTGTTCGTAAGGACTAGAAACTTTGGGAGGTGTGACAAGTTTTGGATGAGCTAGTAACTTTTCCTTATCAGAATCACTGCTAGAATCACTACTGCTAGATGATTCCGATTTCCTAACATTTTTCATCGCTATCTTTGGGTCTGGCTTCTTAGTTTCTACTTCCTTTATTGCCTCTATTCTCTCATCCTCATATATTCTAGAATAACTAACAGGTTCTGGTATAAAGGTCATATCAGGAGTAGAATCATAATGAATTAATGTTTTACGTTTGGCGTATAAATCACGCCTCTTGGCCTCCTCTTCTTCTTTCTTCTTCTTTTCCTGCTCTCTTCGTTTTGCCTCTTCCTCTGCCCATTTCCTCTGATCATCTTCAATCTTTTTCCTGTCAATCTCTTTTTTCTTATTCTCCTCTTCACGTCTTGCTTCTTCAGCTCGTCTTTCATCTATCCTTCTTTGCTGTTCTTTTTGTTTTTGTTCCTCTTCTCTTTCTTTCCTTTCTAATTCTATACGATAAACATCGGCCTGATTATCACTGTCTGATGAAGACGAAGACGAGGACGATGACCTTTTTTTAGAAACCAATGGTTTTTTGGGTCCAGACTCCACACTAACATGTGTGTCACTCTGTGTGCTCTCTGTTTTAGTTTCATCAGTTGTTTCAGATGCCTGATAAGATTTAGCTTCCTGCTTCTTTTCTCTACAACAAAAGTAAACAATAGAAAATTTATTTATGAAAGAGAACTTAGCAGGCTTAACCTTTAACCTCATTACAACCATTCCAAATTTCTTTCTACCAATCACACTTATCTCTATCATAATTCCCACCTTGTTTCCTATTTGACTTTTTCCCATTTTTATTTCCTCCCCATAGCTCCTACTCCCCTCCCCAGGGATCCGAAATTACCTTGTTCACATCTTTAAAGTGATCTAGCCCAACCATTTTAAGTTTATTGATATTGACTGAATTTAACATTGCTTTAAGTAAATGAAGGTAATAACAAAATACCCAACACCTAGGAAACTAAAAAAAGACAATCCACAAATCAAAGTCAGAGAAACCGGCAACTCCAGAACCAACAACCAACATAAAGCAACTACAGCAATGGTCCTGACTTGGTACAGGCATTCAAAAGAAACAAGGTTTTATGGCATGCCAAACCTCCCACCTCCATTGGTGTAGCATGCCTACTGTGAAGAAGTCAAAAATGTGAAGAAGTCAAAAAAACAAATTAACTGTATAGTAAAAATAAAGTTTAACTGTGGGAGCTAAAACTCACTCAGTTCATTTGAACACAATAGCTTTCTCATTTTTTTTATAAATTCAAAAATTTTTTTCCTATAAGTCTTTGTACAACAACCCTTAGTTTCTTGAAAAATCAAAGTTTTGTAAAGTACATATTGTAAGAAATTCATATAAAACCTCCTAAATACTGTCCTCGGTGTGAAACAATTAACTTCTGGTAGAAAGAATGCAAATAAATCTGTGATTATTATAATGCTCACTAGTGATACCCCTGATTACACAAAAACTATTCGGTAAACAGGAAGTAGATGACCAAAGAGCATAAAATCGCTATACACGATATGGAACTGTAGGATAAAGTACAATATTAAGCTTCTGCATCCAAGTTGCTTAGAAAACTGTGACAGAAACTTTTGTAATGGACAGACAAAAAAAAAACCAGATGGACAACAGTAAAACATTATACCTCTCTTCTTCTAAGCAAGGGTATAATTAGAAATTCATCTAAATCTTCATCAAAACTGGCCTCGGTGTGAAATAATTAACTCCTGGTAGAAAGAATGCAAATAATGGAAGCCAGATATATAGCAATTAGTGACAGGAAGGTATATTTCATCAATATTACAGGTAATAATTATATCATAATTAGTGTTTATGGGTAATTACACATTTTTGACATTGACTGTTCCATGTGGGTTATAAAATCAACTAGAAAAACTGTGAGCAATGCTCACTAATTAATAACCCCGCTTCCCAATTTTCTAAACATCCCAACTATTAATCTGATCAAAATGTTAAATATCGGACTACGTGACAAAGAATCTGTTAAAGGATCATCAATTCCATTCAGTGGTGTAGGTGGAATTGAGGATAAGAGAAAGTGTAACGGATGCATGGAGAGACAAACACCCCTATCATTATATACCCCCACCCCCTCAACAACCATACACTGTGAAATATTGGTAATCAGAATCAAACATCTACCTATTAACACATATTTACTAGTGTTGTTGTATTACTTGGCTCCAATCTTATTTGACAAGGACTGCTAGTTTTCCTATCAAAGGTCACGATTTTCTATGGATACTCCAGCTTCCTCATGGGATGCCATGATATAGCTGAAAAATCCTTCAAAGACAGAAATGGCCGGATTTCGTTTAACAGGAAGTAGGTGAGCGACAGACCTGAAATCGAATCCCACGTTATGGGAGGCCATGCTGATGCTGCATACCAAATTTCAAGAGAAAATTTTTATATTATAACCCGGATTTTCACTCTGTGAAATCCAGCCAAAAATCGGGGAAAGTGTCATTAAACAACATTCAAACATACAAACGTTACCTCACACTGTCTTTAGAGCTCGAACTGCTGGAACTGCTACCAGGGCCTCGTCTTTTCTGCTTAACCTTCTCAGAACTGCTGGAACTACTACCAGAACCTCGTCTTTTCTGATTTACCTTCTCAGAACTGCTGGAACTACTACCAGAGCCTTGTCTTTTCTGCTTAACTTTTTCTGAACTGCTAGAACTACTACCCGAGCCTCGTCTTTTCTGCTGAACCCTCTCTAAAAAAATACAAATATTAATGAAATAGTTGGTTTAAAATTGTAAGTTGATGATTGGTTAACATAAAGTCATGGTCAACCCAACCATTCTGTTGTTTAGTCTTTGTTTCTGTATCTTGTTCGAGTGTTATTTGAGTAAAACTGGTTTCTAAATTTTTTTTTTACAGAAATTAGGAGGAAAACTGGCAATCGCCAAATGTATCGCAAAGCACAATTTTTATTTTACTTGTCCACAGCCAACCAAGTCAAACAAACTATATGTCTGGTGGGTCTGGGGTACAAGCAAGGTAAGTTGGCCATCACATTTCCACAACAATATGATCACAAATTAACAGAGGTCATATCTTCCTTACCTGGTTCTTGACGTTGTGTCCATTTTTTACTATGAGGCTGTTCATCTTCATCTGACATTCCTTCAATCTACAAAATATTACGTTTTAATGATTTTTATTTTTGTTCCATAAAAGTCCAGTGAACATTTAGAACCCACTACGATTCCCATGGAAATATGCTCAACTTAAGGAGACCTCAGTTAAAATACATGAATAGAGGCAAAATAAAAACTTCCATTTTAAAACTTGAACATCAATCTATAACAAGTGGATAAAAATCATAATCCACAGGGCAATGTGACAGAATCTATACATAGGGTCCATCAAATAATCACTCAAATATATATGTGTTATAACACACTTACTTTGAGACAAAAGATTATTTTTATTAGGGCCCCACCACTTTGACTTTGTGGCGGACGCCCTATAGTGATTAGTCCGTCCGTCCGAAACTAATCGTGTCCGGGCTTTAACATTTTTTTATCTTTTGAGGTAGGCTTTTGATATGTGAGTAGATAATATCAAGGCAATGTGTCGCATACTGTGTTTAATCACTTTTGACCTTAAGGTCACATTATTGCTTTCTGAATGACAAATTGATGTCCAGGCTGTAACATTTTTATCTTTTGAGGTAGGCTTTTGATTTTTGGAATGTAGGTAGATAATATCAAAGCAATGTGTTGCATACCATTGTTGTTGACCTTTGACCTTGACGTCAGCGGGGCCCACAGAGATGGGTATCATCTCACTGATATCTAGTTATTATTGTTGTTACTATTATTATTATTTTTCAAAGTACAATAAAATATTACAGAATTTATCCAAATCACAAGAATTCATACCTTCAGTGATCTTTCTTACATATCTTGAGTTTTTAATGTAATATCTACTCAAGACTATTTCAAGACTGCCCTCTTTTTTTTGCTGGAAAGCATAGTCAGTGACTCATTATAATTATTATTTGCAGAGCAACAAAAGTTCATACCTTTAGTGTTCTATCTAACCTTATCTTTATGATCTTTTGATGTAAAATGTGCTCAAGACCACCCTCTCTTTCAAAAAAACATTTATTTTGTAGTCCTAAAACAAAGTTTACTAATAATACCTTCCGTGGTCTATCTGATCGTTCAGATCTTACACCATCATAATCAGTTTACTTATAATAACTTCCGTGGTCTATCTGATTGTTCAGATCTTTCACCATCAGAATCAGTTTACTTATAATACCTTCCGTGGTCTATCTGATCGTTCAGATCTTACACCATCATAATCAGTTTACTTATAATAACTTCCGTGGTCTATCTGATTGTTCAGATCTTTCACCATCAGAATCAGTTTACTTATAATACCTTCCGTGGTCTATCTGATCGTTCAGATCTTACACCATCATAATCAGTTTACTTATAATAACTTCCGTGGTCTATCTGATTGTTCAGATCTTTCACCATCAGAATCAGTTTACTTATAATACCTTCCGTGGTCTATCTGATCGTTCAGATCTTTCATCATCAGAATCATCTTTCTTCTTGACTTCCTCATCAGCTCTTAATCCATAAATCTTTCTGTTATCCTCTGGTTCTTTTCTTGGTGTTGGTGTTGGGGTTCGAGACCTAGACCCTGACCTGGAGGAACTTGAACTTGACGAACTTGACTTTGACCTTGATTTTCTAGGAGCAGGCTCCTCTTCTGATTCAAAGTCATCCTTATATTTTTCTGCAACAAAAAAAGTTTCCATAAGTTAGATATTGTGTAAGTATACTGTCTCCAGTATATTGCTATAATTATCGCTATTTGCAGTATTTTCCTTAGATCTTTATGTGTGGTATTATCTCATCTCACCTTGCTGTCCAGAAGTGAAGTAAAAACAGTGACGTCACAATGTTACAAAACAGCAATAAACAGATTATTTATGTTTTTTGAAATTCGATGTATTTTCTCCTCGTCTCATTTCAGGACTGTCATCCTTCAATGAGATAAGGCTGAGTAGCTGCTTTCTCAGTTTATCACAACTTTATTGTTGTATTTTAATTTATTGATCATTATGGCAACAAAAAGGTTATACATGTTTAAACTCGTATCAAGACACAATCATCAATTCCTAAACAGGCAAAATAGTTCTGCAAGTGTTTATGTTCTTAATACAATTTTGAAAGCATTTTATTCCAATTGTCAGTTATAATTTTTAAAATATAAATTTAGAAAAATTCTAATTAATACAATGTATCTTCATTCAAATTTATAAAACCCCCATGTTTGGTAAATTTAACCAACTGCCCACAATTTAAACTTAAAAAAAATTATTACTCACCACAATTTTTAGAAGCATCTTTCCAGTTCCTTGTTAAATTAATGCATTCTCACCTTCGCATCTGAGTCTGCTTTGTGACCACAGATAATGGTATTACCAACTTTTGAGGAATTTAAATATATACAAGCCACCAAAACAATAGACCTACATCAAGGAATCTAAGCCTCCATAACAATCTACCTATATCCTTTAATCTACCAGAAAGTCACCAAACACAATCTACCTATACCAAGAATTGTTCTTATCATAACCAGGAACCAGCTGAAAGAACTAATCCAAAACCAGTACACAACCTAAACTTATCTTGCTTATACTTTCATATGACTTTGACTTTGATAGGTCTAAAGGAGTCTATTATTGTATTCCTTGCATACAGACAGTCAACACAATAGCACATAGTCTTGATCATCCAGACGCTTAATTACATTTGTGCATCTGGATTCATCTCTATATTGAACTCGTTATCGTTACGCCCAAAACTGGGCGTAATTTTTGATTGGATGATATTTTCATTGTCTAAAAAATTACTTCCGTTCATACAAGAAATGTATAACAAATTGTATCAAAGTTTACATTTGAATATTTTTATAAAATATTACTTTATCAATTAATTAAACAAATATTATTGTTATGCACAATCAAGAGTGAATCTTACTGTGACGTCATATGATAAGTATAGATATGTTTGCATGGTTTTCC
Source organism: Limnoperna fortunei (assembly GCA_944474755.1). NCBI lineage: Eukaryota > Metazoa > Mollusca > Bivalvia > Mytilida > Modiolidae > Limnoperna > Limnoperna fortunei. Next base: position 17,343,408 of record OX104124.1, on the reverse strand, counting down.
TGGTTTAAAAATAGGCCCTAAAAATAGAATTATTGTTTTGTCTCCACCTATCGGTAGCGAAATTACAACAAGGTGATCCCAGACGCTATATATATGCGTCTGGGTGATCAAGACTAAATATCACAGAAAATAAACTGGTTTCAAATACTAAAACATTGAAGCAATTAATACAGGGGTGCAATTAGACATTTGAACTGGTACCATCGAATAAAAAAACCCCACATGATTTCTCAACCAGTCATACAGTGATTTTACCAAATTAAGGCATGCCTATTGAAGACATTGTCAATAATCATGGTTTTACTAACTACACATAATGCTTAAACAGACTGACATTAAAAAAAAATTTTTATTCTGTATTCTTAAATTCTACCGATAACACATCAACACAATACATGACAAGAAATTACAAAATTATATATATCATATATGTAAAAAGGATTTAAAAACAGAAAATTTTGTATAATCTTTGTGTGATAAAAAAAAGCATAAACTTTCTCTGATTACACATCATGTATACGATATTTATAAAACAGTTTTCAAAACTAGAAATAGTGCTATGAGCCGTAAGAACAGTTACACTGTCATCAAAGATACCAAGATTAATAAAATTTATAACGCCAGACCTAATACATATATTTATAAAAATTAACTGACGGAATTTTTCAAAGATTTCACCAAAACCAGAACAATTTCCCCAGAATAAAGGAAAGGATTTAACAGAAGTAAATATATGCAATTTTGATAATCCATTAAAGGTTTGGGGAAGAGGGTTAATATTACAGCAAAATCTATACAGGAATTCTTGTCATAGACACATTTTTGGTTAAAGCCCCTTTTTGTGGATTTTTATAGGTGTCCCTGGATTTTTCTGTAAAACAGAAAATAGCTAGAATTTGCAAATCAAGTCATTTATTCTAAAAAAATTCCAAGTCATGTTTTAGGCTTTTTTTTTTCTTAATGGTACAGCAGGCCCAATGACTATTTATTTCCATTTTCATCTAATAAAATCATTACCTTTGTATCTGATAATATTCTTAGACTAAATCACATAACTACAAAATATATACTAAATAATCTAACAATTATTAAACAATAATTTACATAATAATTAATATTCTAAATTTGACATGAGTTGGCACTATGTAATACTACTGGTTGCTAGGATAAAGCTGAAAAATTACTAAAAGTAGCATTATAAAAACAAATTCATACCCATTTCTAACTTTCATTTCCTTGTATATTTTGTCAAAAGTTAAACTGCTTTAGAAATTTGTAAGGGTTTAAATTTACATATTTACATTACTTATGTCTTTCATCAATATCCTCGATTTCTATTGGTTCAAACCGTTACAGATGAAGTATAATAATTTGTTTGCATTTCGCAATGAAACAGGTAGCCATGAATAGCAGAAGAGCACGCACTTGCTTGATGATGTATTTGTATTTTTTATTTTTTGGGTGGGGGGATACATGGGATACAAGCCTCAAGACAAATTTCGTTCGATAATGCCTTGGGAGAATTGTCATCCCTCAAATTGTATTTTTCACTAACAATCTACATATACCAGAAAGTGTTGTTCACAATTTCATAACAAATAATCCTGTATAACAGCTAGGATGGCCTACTTTTCATTTAAAGCTTTATAGAAGAATGTTATTTTGTTTCATTTCTTTGTTTTTAATTATGTTCCTTCTTCTGATTCATTCTTCTGTAACTTTTCTACAACTAAAATATCATTTTTATGTCAAACAAAAAATTCCAGGTTAAACAAATGTTTGTGAAATATGACAAACAGTAGTTCCAATAAAACATACCAATAACATGCTATTATTTGTGGGATATTAATTTTCATGGATTTTTGTTGTGACTGGGAAAATTTTAATTTCAGACCTTATAGGAGCCATTAAATAATTCCAGGTTGGACAAATGTTTGTGAAATATGACTAACAGTAGTTCCAATCAAACATACAAATGATTTGCTATTATTTGTTGGAAATTAATAATATATTATTAAAACAGAACATTTTTCTCAAGCATGAAAATTGGTATCTATTGAAATTAATTGAATCCACATGTGATGGAACACTGGGAAATGTACTTTGAAATTTACACTTCTTTGTAATACATGTACTTATATATGGTAAACTTAAAAAATATACTTGTGGTTAGCTTATTTAAATATGGAGAGTTACCTTATTTAATAGGGAGGGTTGGATGGGGGAGTTTTTTAATCCTACACCGACAACTTAATGCCCTTGGTCGGACAGTAATAGGAAGGGGCTATCACATTTATTTATATAGGGTTACCCCATTTACATAACAGTGTTTACCATAATGAACAGGGTTGTTACCATAATTAAAAGTGGATCCCAAGGTAGAAATTGTTTCATTGGAACTGACAAATGTAGCATGACTAACTATAATGAAATATAAATAATAGAAATCAACAGGATACAACAGTAATACAACAGTACATTGTGAAATGCTTAACTTGTGCCCAGTGAATACAGAGTATTAAATAAAGTAACAAAACAGGAACTGAAGAAAAACAAAAGCTGTAACAAATAATGGTAAAGTATAACAAACAATTGATAAACAGTCATCAATGTATAGAAATTTATTGGCACTCAAAATATCACAGCAAAACAATCAAAAAATATTTTATTCATAATATGAACTCCAAATAAAATTATTAGAAATAAACAACATGAGTATGTAAAATGAAATTTTTTAGTGTACATAAACAATATGAAAATGATATCAGATAAAACGTTAACAACATATGTGATACGTACTTAACATATATTATTATACTTTACTATGGTAACCAGTACGAAAATAAATTAGATGTTACATGCAAGCAATAACTTCTTTTTATTCCTTAAAACTGCATGCAAATAAATAACTGTCTGGGAATTTGCACGTATACAAAATAACTAGTTATTTGTTCAACGTGCCAAAGCGCGCCAAATTTATAAGGGTTACTCAGTTATGACTACACAGTCCCCTTGTTCTTGTTTGTGTTTAGTTCAGTATAATAATACAGTTATGGCCTTTAATTGACTTCAGGTAATATCCAAATTATTAAATCTGGAAAGAGTTATTTTGCATTTGTCCTGCAGACCTCGGAAAAATAACCCTTTCTTGATTTAATAATGATGGATATTACCTTCGTTAAAGCCACAATTGTACAATATAAGCATCTGATTTTAAATAGCATTTCTTAAATTTTAACAGAAACAATAAGGAAAAAATTTGATTGTGTGAAATATGATTGAATATTAGCCTTATGTCACGACAATCAGTGTTGAAAGACTGTGGGTCCTTTAAGACAGGTGTCTTCTGAAAAAGTTTGTTTTCTGTAAGTATTTTCAGATGGACAGATTCACAAGCAATCATCGTCAAAACAGATTTTATCCTTTTTGGAAACCTACGAAAGAAATTACTTATAATCTTAGAAATGAAGTCACATCAATGTCATTTTGGTAAACTCTGAGTTATAGAATCACTTGTAACCTCAGAAATGGTAGACATAACGTCCACGTCGTAAGCAGCTGACTTAATTTCTCTCAGTGTCTCTTTATCAATTTCAAGGTCACCTCCATTCTGTAAAATATTTTCAATGTCTTTCTTCGTAAGCGGCCTTGTCTCGTATTCTGAATCATTTTCTTTAATATTTTCATTTAATTTCTCCGCTAAAACCTTTTTTTCATCACTATTTAGCTTCTCGTCAATTTCATTCATGATGGCTGAAAGTTCCTCCTCATCTGATAATTGTTTAGCTTCATTAGTAACATTTTCCTTTATTAACGAACTGGCATCACAAATTATATTTGTTTCTTCTTTAACCAAAGTAGTCTGCCTGGTCATGTTGATGTCTGTTTTTTCTGTATTATCTGAATTTTGTATTTCACTTCCCTTCTGATATACAATATCATTGTTTGGCTTGTTCTGGTCTAACAGCATGTTTTCATCTTGATTTTTGTCCCACTCTACAATACAATCATTATTTGGGGGACAGTTTGGAGATGTAACTACAATATCTGGAACTTCAGTATTGATATCATGGGTTATCTCCCCTTCTGGAACTTCAATATTGATATCATGGGTTATCTCCCTTTCTGAAACTTCAGTATTGATATCATGGGTTATCTCCCCTTTATCTGGAACTTCAGTATTGATATCATGGGTTATCTCCCCTTCTGGAACTTCAGTATTGATATCATGGGTTATCTCCACTTCTGGAAGTTCAGTATTGATATCATGGGTTATCTCCCCTTCTGGAACTTCAGTATTGATATCATGGATTATCTCCCCTTTATTTGGAACTTCAGTATTGATATCGTGGGTTATCTCCCCTTTATCTGGAACTTCAGTATTGATATCATAGGTTATCTCCCCTTTATCTGGAACTTCAGTATTGATATCATGGGTTATCTCCCCTTCTGACCCTAACTGTGTACTATTATTTTCAGTTATTTCCCCTTCTCCAATTTCCGGTTGACCATTGATTTCAGTTATATCTATTGTCCACTGATCTTTACAGACATTTCTGTCGTGCAAAGAAATATCATTTCCTTCTGGTTGTGTATCAGTGACTGTTATTTCTTCTGGTTGTGTATAAATAACTGTTATTGTATCCAACTGTGTATCAGTTACTGGTATATCTTCTTGTTTTGTATCAGTGACTGTTGCTTCTTCTGGTTTTGTATCAGTTACTGGTATATCTTCTTGTTTTGTATCAGTGACTGTTGCTTCTTCTGGTTTTGTATCAGTGACTGTTGTTTCTTCTGTTTTTGTATCAGTGACTGTTGTTTCTTCTGGTTTTGTATCACTGACTGTTGTGTCTTCTGGTTTTGTATCAGTGACTGTTGTTTCTTCTGGTTTTGTATCACTGACTGTTGTGTCTTCTGGTTTTGTATCAATGACTGTTGTTTCTTCTGGCTTTGTATCAGTGACTGTTGCTTCTTCTGGTTTTGTATCAATGACTGTTGTTTCTTCTGGTTTTGTATCACTGACTGTTGTGTCTTCTGGTTTTGTATCAGTGACTGTTGTTTCTTCTGGTTTTGTATCACTGACTGTTGTTTCTTCTGGTTTTGTATCAATGACTGTTGTTTCTTCTGGCTTTGTATCAGTGACTGTTGCTTCTTCTGGTTTTGTATCACTGACTGTTGCTTCTTCTGGTTTTGTATCACTGACTGTTGTTTCTTCTGGTTTTGTATCAGTGACTGTTGTTTCTTCTGGCTTTGTATCAGTGACTGTTGCTTCTTCTGGTTTTGTATCACTGACTGTTGTTTCTTCTGGTTTTGTATCACTGACTGTTGTTTCTTCTGGTTTTGTATCAGTAACTGATGTTTCTTCTGGTTTTGTATCAGTGACTGTTGTTTCTTCTGGTTTTGTATCAGTGACTGATGTTTCTTCTGGTTTTGTATCACTGACTGTTGTTTCTTCTGGTTTTGTATCAGTGACTGTTGTTTCTTCTGCTTTTGTATCAGTGACTGTTGTTTCTTCTGGTTTTGTATCAGTGACTGTTGTTTGTTCTGGTTTTGTATCAGTGACTGTTGTTTCTTCTGGTTTTGTATCAGTGACTGTTGTTTCTTCTGTTTTTGTATCACTGACTGTTGTTTCTTCTGGTTTTGTATCCCTGACTGTTGTTTCTTCTGGTTTTGTATCAGTGACTGTTGTTTCTTCTGGTTTTGTATCAGTGACTGTTGTTTCTTCTGGTTTTGTATCAGTGACTGTTGTTTCTTCTGTTTTTGTATCAGTGACTGATGTTTCTTCTGGTTTTGTATCTGTGACTGTTGTTTCTTCTGGTTTTGTATCAGTGACTGTTGTTTCTTCTGGTTTTGTATCAGTAACTGATGTTTCTTCTGGTTTTGTATCAGTAACTGATGTTTCTTCTGGTTTTGTATCAGTGACTGTTGTTTCTTCTCGTTTTGTATCTGTGACTGTTGTTTCTTCTGGTTTTGTATCAGTGACTGTTGTTTCTTCTGGTTTTGTATCACTAACTGTTATTTCGTCCAACTGTGTATCAGTTACTGGTATATCTTCTTGTTTCATATCACTTACTGTTGTTTCTTCATGTTTTGTATCTGTGGCTGATGTTTCCTCTGGATTTGTGTCTGTGACTGTTGTTTCTTCTGATTTTGTATCTGTGACCAGTATATCTTCTGGTTTTGTATCAGTGATTATTATTTCTGATTGTTTTGTATCAGCCATTGTTGTTTCTACTAGGTTAGTGTCATTTGTTTTTTCTGTTACTGTTGGTGCTTCTAATGTTTCCACTGATTCTGTAGTTACCACAGGTTTTTCCTCAGTGACTGTTCCTTCTATTGGTTTTGTATCAATAAGAGTAGTTTCTGTATTAGTGACTGGTGTTTCAGTTAACGTTGCTATCTCTGAGCCTATGGTAGTAACACATGCTTCTTCAGGTGGTGTGATGATAATTATTGTTTTCATTGGTGTTGCTTCAGGGACTGCTTGAGATGATGGCTTTTCAGCATCAACATGAATAATAGCAGCCAAACTGCCAACCATTCCTGATTCTAATACTGCTATCTGTACAGCACCAATATCTTCTATTTGACTGTCAGGTTTGACATTATTTGGTTCAACTATGACATCTATCATTTCACTATATGTTGTTACTGATTTTGTGTCTTCTGTTGTTTCATGATTTATGTCTTGTGTTGTTTCAAGGTTAGTGTTATTTGTTGTTTCAGGCTTTGTGTCTTCTGTTGTTTCAGGCTTTGTGTCTTCTGTTGTTTCAGGCTTTGTTTCTTCTGTTGTTTCAGGCTTTGTGTCTTCTGTTGTTTCAGGCTTTGTGTCTTCTGTTGTTTCAGGCTTTGTGTCTTCTGTTGTTTCAGGCTTTGTGTCTTCTGTTGTTTCAGGCTTTGTTTCTTCTGTTGTTTCAGGCTTTGTGTCTTCTGTTGTTTCAGGCTTTGTGTCTTCTGTTGTTTCAGGCTTTGTGTCTTCTGTTGTTTCAGGCTTTGTGTCTTCTGTTGTTTCAGGCTTTGTGTCTTCTGTTGTTTCAGGATTTGTTTCTTCTGTTGTTTCAGGCTTTGTGTCTTCTGTTGTTTCAGGCTTTGTGTCTTCTGTTGTTTCAGGCTTTGTGTCTTCTGTTGTTTCAGGCTTTGTGTCTTCTGTTGTTTTATGGTTGGTGTCTTCTGTTGTTTCAGGCTTTGTGTCTTCTGTTGTTTCATGATTTATGTCTTGTGTTGTTTCAAGGTTAGTGTTATTTTTTGTTTCAGGCTTTGTGTCTTCTGTCATATCAGGCTTTGCCTCTTCTGTTGTTTCAAGTTTTGTGTCCTCTGTTGTTGTGGGTATTTTCTCATCCGCCTTTGAAACAGTTTCAGTTAATAAACTTAAAACCGCAGAATCTGATGTGAATTCACTCCTTTCTGTCACTACTTCCTTTTCACATGATCTGTTGTTCTCCATGGCTGAACGGGTTAGATTAACAAGAGTATCAGGAGCTTGAATATTAGCCATCTTGAAATCAACAGTTTCAGTAACTTGTTTCTGATCATCTAACTGAGATATACTGGGTTTAACATCAGATTCCTGCCCCTTGGGATCCTCACCATTTTCAGTTGTCCTATCATTGGTTGTGGTCTCAGATTTATGTTTTGACACTTCAGCTTCTTCCATTTTCTTTGCCTCTTTGATAATGCTCTGAACATATTCCTTCACAAGCACAGAGGAAACTGAAGAAAGTTCAGTTGCAACTGAAGTTTCATCATCCAACGCTTCATTATTAACTTCTGGCTGATCTTTTACAGATGATTTAGAATGTCTGAGAACTGGTTCCACTTCTATAGATTCACTGTGCGTCTGGTCTGAATATGATTTATATATAAAGGACTGAGGAGCTTTAGCCTCATTTTGATTTTCAAAACTTTTAACTTCACCACTACCATTACTGGCTGAAGTTACTTCCTCATTGGAAGATTTTTCTATTTCATTAGGTGTGGTGTCTAGAGATGTCTGCTCCGTCACAAATTTTGCATCAACAATAACAACACGCTTCTTTTTAGGTTTGTCTGCTGTGTCCTCCATTAATGTACTGTAACTACTAGCAACTGGAATAGTATTAGAGTCAAAGTAAACTGAATTATTTCCATCAAGTTCTGAAACATCATTTGTCTCAAGAATTGTTACATTACTATTAGGCTCTTTTTTATCTCTTTCCATTTCTGTTTGTATTTTTTCAAGATATATGTTTTGCTTCTCGTCACCGATTTCTTGATCAAAGAAGTCTGCAGTGATATCAATCAGTTCACTCTTTTCATTGGCTAAATGAAAAGTATTACTTTTATTCTTCAACTCTGACTTTACTTGTTCTCTGTCGGGATAAGTATCGACTTCAACAATCACCTCTGGTTTTGCCAAAACTTCAGGTGTTGGGTATTCACTTTTCTGGTCTAAATGTTTATTATGGTTTTCTGCATAACTCTCTGATGCAGAATTTTCGTCAGGCAATTTAATTTCTTTAATGTCATCCTCTACAGTGTAATTATTTGGCGGCTGTACATGTTTTTCCTCATTTCCTGTGGTAATATCTTGTTGTTGTTGGTCTTTAGCTACAACTTCTTGACTATTTTCTAATTTTATTTCTTCAATGTCATGTTCTGAAATAGCACTGCTTGAAGAGTCTTGAACAATATTTTGAAGTTTATCCTGGTCAGTTTTTGTTTCATCTGATTGGTCAGCATTGTAAACTTCTGTATCCTTACTTATATTAACTGGTGAATTGTTGGAAGTATCTGACGGTTGCACTTGCTCTAGCTCCAAAATCTTTTGAGAACTGATTTCTGATTGGTCATCATCGTCCAATTCTATTAAACTGACATCATCGCTTACCTCATAAGATTCATCAAACGTGCTTTGAATCATTAGCCTAAGTATGTCTTCATCAGATAGATTTATCTCCCTTCTCTTTCCTTCCTGTTCTAACTTTGCCATTCGAACTTTTCTAGATTCTTCATCATCCTCATCATCATAATCCCTATGAAGAAGATGAGGTTTAATAAATCTGACATGACTTTCCAGCTCTTTTTCTGATGGATCGTCCATTGCAGCTACTGCTGCTTTTAGTACTTTTTGGTCTATTTCATTATTTTCATTAAATTTATTTGCAGTCATTGATATAACATCCTCCTTTTCCCTAATTACCTCACTTTCCGTTTCATTATCTGACTTATTTGTTATTTTTTCCTTTTTGGTAGTCTTCTTCCTATTTTTTACAGACTCACTATGACTTGACATACTTGACAGAGACGAGTCAGATTCTTCTGATCTGTGATACTTCTTTAATACTCTAGTCTTGTGTTTTGTTGCTGCTATTGGTTTTAATCTTCCCTGACAAATCTTTTTATCAGATTTTGAGTCAGAGTTATTTCCCTTGGATGAACTAAAGTCAGATTTAGAAATATCACTGTCAGAATACTGTTGCTGCATTTCTACATTATCTCCCTTTTCTTCAGTCTTTTTTGAGTCTGATACATTCTTTCCATCTGACTTACTAACAGTATCTTCAGAACTTTGATCAGCTGGGGTACTTTCAGTTTCACTTTCATCTATCATTATTAACAGCTGTTTCTTTGATTGATTCTTAGATTTCTCACGCTTTTGCCTCCTAACCTTGACAAGCAGAGTGGCCAAAGGACCAATTATGTTCATTTCACTGAAAGTAATGGACATCGGTCCTTCTTTCCTGGAGTCCATGTTTGAGTCATCCTCCCCATCGCTAAATTGCTTGACTTCATATTTGTCTCCCTTTCTTTCTATAATCAATTTTTCATCTGCCACAGTCGTGCTCTTACTTTGTGAACTTTCAACATGCACATGCTTATGTGAGGCTGTGTTATCTCCCTTGGATACAACATGATCTGTGTACTCACCCGTTTTTTGTTCAGAAGATGGAGTAGATGCTTCGTCAACAGAATTTTCATCCTTCTTGACCTCAGTTGAACTGACTTCAGTTCCTTGTGATGAAGTGGAGTCAAAATCATCACTATAAAGTTCTTTTTCTTGTTTTGTCAGCTTCTTCAATTTGTTCTCTTTTTCATTTGATTTTGCAGGTTTTTCTTCATTGACGTGGTCAAGTGACTTTAAAGCTTTCTTTGATAACTGTGGAGGATCTGGTTTACGTGGCGAGTCCAAATCGGTTTCAATCTCTGATACCTCATCACAAGTGTCAGTTTCTTCCAAAAATTCTTTCAATTTCTGTTCAATTTCTTTTTCCTTCAGATAATCCTTTTGGGCCTTGACCAGGTCAGACTCATTTTTACCAACTGTGTCATCTGATTTTTCAGATGCTGTAATGCATTCAACATCTTCATGGAAATGGACAAGACGTTTTTTGCAATCATTGTCATTGTCTTTTTTTCCCCGTGAAATTATTGCCTCCTCTTTTTCATCATCCCAATCAACATGAGGTGTACTAGACCTTAACAATCTATCATGTCTGATTTTTCCACGAGAAATGACCTTTGCTCCTTCAACATCTGACCAATCATCATCTTCTTCACATTTTTCACCCCTGATTGCCCAATCATTATGATCTGTAAAAAATGTACGAGATAAATTAGAAAAATTACTTATTTTCAATATTTTCCGCAAAAAATATAAATAGCAGATGCTTTGTCATTTTCTCTTATGCTTTTGAGAAAGTGTCAACCAAACCAGAAAAAAAACGTAATCATGGATATGCTTAATTGCATGGATTATGCTTGTTTTTTTATTCAGGGTTTTATGCCATTTTCAGCTATATCATGGTGTGTAGTTTTTATTAGGGGAGGAAGCTGGAGTACCTAGAGAAATACAGTGACCTTCAGTTGGAAAACTGTTAATCCCTGTCAATTAGGATTATAGTGGAGCAGATTCTTCCATCAGTGAGTCTCCAACCCTCAACCTCAGTGTTGACAAACCACGTGACCAATGAAAGATAACTTTATTAAGGACTTAATTCTCTTCCTAACTCCATGACATTATTTGATGGATGCTGACTGGGAGTGTGGAAGGTTGACATTAAGTCTGAGTTGTTTATTTCTGAAAAATTACTCACTTGGCATTAAACAAAAAAAGTCACTCAAAACCTGTAATTTTCATAGCAATATCATCTTAACATAATATTGTAAGCACAAACCTTAGTGAATAACTCTGGACAGGATGCTGTTTCTCAAACAATTGGTGAAGTCAGGTGATAAATCAGGTGACAGGCACATGTCAGTCAGGTGATCCGTGAATTCAGGTAAAAAAAATTATTGTGTCCTTGTTATAAGCTAGTAAGGTGACAGAACGTAAACACAACACACAAAGAAATTGTAACATTGAGTTGACATGAAATTTGATTCTGCTTTGATGTACACTACAGTTCAGGTGGAGTTTGGTTTTTTCACCTGTCTACTGTGGGCAGACCACCAATGTCTACCTGTCCACAGTGGACAGCACACCAATGTTCACCTGTCTACAGTGGGCAACTGACCAATGTCCACTTCACTCTTATTTCTATTTTTGTAACAACAGTGAACATTAGTGTTTAACCTGCTTTTTTCAATAGGACTTACATGTCTTAAGATAAAGCTAAAGACATAGCATGTCCAACCCAAATGTAGGGCATAAGAAGATTTGCCCACATCCCACTATGGAAGTGGAAAAACCTAAATACTCCCACAAAAGAACTGTAGCTTTAGAACACATCTAAAGTAGAGTTGAAGATAGATTTTAATCATCAACTTGTCGTTCAGTGAATGAAGACTGCTGTCCACTCAAACTACCAGTTCTCTTCTTTCTGACTGAACCAGTAATACAGTTTGTATTATATAGTATTGATGATAAGAGCTGGTGGAACTCTCACCATAATGGGAGGAGAATTTAAATCCACTTGAACTGTAGGTATCAAAGTATAAATAAAAGATATATTCACTGAGCAAAGTTGATCATTTCATAAATAATACAGTGCTATAAAACGTTTGGTCATTCTTAATATCACCTTAACAATTACACTGATTTCCTTCAATAATTTTGAAAGAAGAACAAATTTTAGCTTGGAGTTCTTTCTTTAACAAAACGGAAAAAAGTAGTTTTTGAACAGCTTGATAAAGTCTAAAGAGATCCCCTTTTGCAATAATTTTTGTGTGTAGGATCTGAAAAAAAAATAGTATTGTCAATATAGTTCTGGTTTCCTGGAATTTCTGTCATCTCAAACCCCCTTCCAAATTTCAATCTTGCTTATCTCGCCTGTTTCACCTATTTTTTTGTTTAGGTTTTGTGGTTGAAAAAAATACAAACAGCACCATGGTCAGTGTAATTGTTCAAGGGAGGTAATCCATTCATAACGTTAACATTAATCACATCAAACATGCAGTGATTCCATTGTGGTCAGGGAGTCATGTAACATGGAGAAAATAAATAAAATATAACAAGCAGCATGCACACTAAAATTAAATTATTTTTGAAAAACTAAAGGCTCCCTGAACCAGCAAAAAATGGGAAAACTACATGCTTGCATGTTTAATTACACTAAGGTGATTCTGAGATAAATGGTATATAGCAATTCTGCAATATAAAGTACAATTTTAAACTACACTTTTTAACATTTAAAAAATGTTCTATTACTCTAGAAGTAAAGAGAACAAAAACTCTTCAAAGAAGTTTCAAAAACATATTATTACAGAATTCCTGTGTAACACCATGCGATTTTGTACAAATATTGTTTTTATAACAGTACTCCCTGACCACTATGTATAAAATGAGTATCATACAGGAAGTTCTTCTGTGAAATAAAGGGAGACAATACAATATTCACCATATAAATAGTCTCCAACATTGTGAATCTTGTCTCCTATCAAACAATAAATAAGCAGTTTACAGGACTAATACATTTGACAAAAAGAATACAATTTAAAGTACTACTTGTAAACTAATTCACATATAAGTCTCTTTTTCAGTTTAGTTATATATTGCCATTATCACTACATTATATTTAAAACAAAATACATGTGAAATTGTACAATAATTAGTCATTAAATGGGTGTTTATATAAACAATCCATTTAATAACATTATATTTCAAACTTAAATTTATCTTGAACTTTAAATTAATAATAATAATTGCTTTTTTAAAACTGAAAATGAGATTAACTGACTGATAAAAATACATATATGGTAATCTAATCTGCATATAATAATAAAAATTGGATCTAAAAATTACATAAACCACCTCTTTAGCATCAATCATCTGCAATTTAAAAATAGCACCATTAAAAATATTCCTTTCTTTAAATAAATCATTGACATAAATATTTATGTTAAGTAAAATAACAAAAAAAATATTGATGTTTTTAATCAGGTATAAATAAAATTACATACTTTGTTCCATGGTATCAAACAAATTTCTATTTATATATAACAAGTGCCATAGTGCTACAAAATACACCCGTCAAACAATTGCCATTTTTTGTATAAATAAAGGGCCATAACTTTGAAGTGGCTGAAGTGATTTGACTGGTTTTTGAACTTGGCCAAGATATTATGCCAATAAACATTATTCCCCAAGTTTCATTAAGATCTGACAACTGTTCCAGTTAGAGATCAGACCCACCAAGGGTTTTCCCAAGATTCGACTGGGTATGAAAATCAATGTTGAGAACATAAAAATATATTATTTTTTTAACTTTTTAATTTTTCAATGAAAAATTGAGTTGAATTTTCATTCAAAAGAGTTTAAGAAAGAAATTTATTTACATAAAATTAAAAAACTATTTACCTTTGTCAAATTATCTCACCTTTTTTGATAAACAATAATATTTATCATAACAATGAATACATTTTAATTTTATTGTTGTCACTGGCTTTGCCAGTAAAAACATTTTAGAAAACTTGCTGATATTTTTCATGCAGCTGGTAACTAAATGTACCCATGGTAACAAAATGTACCCATGGTAACAAAATGTACCCATGGTAACAAAATGTACCCATGGTAACAAAATGTACCCATGGTAACTACCAACAAAAGCAGTGATCAAATAATTGTCTAGACAACATTATCAAAACACAAATATACAGTGACTGCAACTGTGTATAAAATCATGTGTGTATCCAAGGCTTTGTATCTAGTGAGAAATGAAGTAATACATTGAACAAAAACTAGAAATAATTCACTGTAAGAAGACTTTCAAAGCTCTTGACACAAGAGTAAAAATGTATCTCAAATGTATTCATTCAATTACTTCTCATGAAATTTTACATAAAAGTCGGTCTTATGTTATCACCATGGTAACGGTAAATGCATTCTGCACATTAGAAGTAAATTCATATCACAATCAAGAATCCATTGTAGATATTTTTCATTAAGACTTTCAGAAAAATTCTCTGTAAGATGTCTCCCATTGAAACAATTATTGTCTATGAGATATGTTCCACTGATACATGTACTCACCACTAATTCTATCCATGAGATATGTTCCACTGATACTCACCAATAATTTGTATGGGCGACTTCCAACTAGACTCGCCACAGTTCTCATGTACTCACCTTGTCCGCTATCTTTTCTACTATCAGAATCATCTTCAAAATCATCGTCATATGTATCTTCTGAAAAATGGATGGCAATATCACATATAATGCAAATAAAAACAACAGCAATTTTCAGTAGAAATTGGAAAAATGATTAATTATTAATTATATTTCAAATTAAAATCTACAAATGTTTATTTTTTATTACATTTTTCCCCCAAAAGTTCATTAACAATTTAGCATGACTATTGGTATCAATAATATCAGTAGGCAATTAAAAAGTTTTCCTAAGATAAAGTAATACCTCCCCTCAACAGATCAATGATAGTTATCTCCCCATTAGATCAGTGATAGTCATCTACATTAGCTACATTCCTGATATTTAGTGTTCTTATTTAAATAATTAACATACAGTGGCAAATATAAATACATAATGTGAGTGTGATAAACAACTAAAAATAGTTATCTCCCCTATCAAGACAGGTAATAGTTACCTCCCCTAACTAGATCCAGTGATAGTTATCTCCCTTAACTAGATCAACTTAGCTACATTTGAGATTGCATTTCTCAACATACAGTGGAAAATGTAAATACATAGTGAGAGTGAAATAAACAACTTATTATACTTCATGAATTGTATTGGATCAACTGCATTAACATTCCACAAGAGCTTCCTGAATTGGCACTAACAATCTTACAACACCCTTTGATAATAATTTCCCATATAACTCCATTTCAACATATACATACAATATGAATAAAAAACAACATTTATTTCCAGTTGAATGTCGAAACATTATTAATTACTAAATCTATTTCAAATTAAAATGTACAAATTTTTCCAAAAGTTCAAAATCTAGCATAAAGATAACTAGCTCCCTCTATCGCAGCAGGGGACAAAAATAGTGTCACACACTCTGGATAAATATTAAAAACAAGAATATCACCTGGCCCATCTCCAGATCCCCCTGGAAAAAAAACAGTGGCAAGGGTTATACGTATTTTTGTGCTGGCTCTAACAGGTTTTAATGTCACTTTACACAAGGAAATGTCAAAACCATTTACAAGAAAACATTTACTTGCCCGCACTCTGAACCAGACAGTCAAAACAAGGGTCATTTGGTTTTTGTTTGTCGGCTTTAATGTGGTTTAATGTCACACTTTTAAACTATTTTTAGCTATATCATGTTTTATTGGCAAGGAAGCTGGAAGATGTGGATAACCCTTACATTCAGCAAATGTAAAATTCAGTTAGCATTAAACACACCAACATCTACTATGTTAATTGGTCTCCAAAGACAACCAAAATTATGTTAACTTTGTTCTCTGTATAAAACAATTAGTTATGTAGGTTTTCCATCAAAAACAACAATTGTATTAGTATTTTGTTATGAAAATGTGAGTTTGGTTGTCCATATAAACAACAAATGTTAATTTTGTTCTCTATATACAAAAACAAATGTTACTTTGGTTCTCCATATAAAATGTGAACACATTTCAATACCTCTAATTTTAGTAACTTGGTCAGCAGGAACTACATGCACTAGCGTAGCTATTTAAAGAAAATATACACAAAGTTAGGAACACAATAAATTTTAGCCTACTACACTACAGCGTGGCGAGCATGGGCAGCCCAAGAAAGTCCACTCTATTTTGAACTTGTATTTTGTAAAAAAACCAAATGCTTATTCTATGGATTGTGGAAGGGGAGACAACCATCTACTCCAAGAACTGGACCAGGGGAGACAACCTAGAATTTATGCCCACTCCCATTTTTTGTAAAAAAACCAAATGCTTATTCTATGGATTGTACTTGCAATTTGATGATTAGACAAAAGAAACATAACATTTACTCCAGGAAGTGGGATCTACTACTCCAGGAAGAGGGAAGGGGAGACAACCATCTACTACTCCAGGAAGAGGGAAGGGGAGACAACCTAGAATCTGTGCCCACTCCCACCATGGACTACTTGGACAGTTAAATATACCACAGCTGTAGTGTATTTAAACATAATAAACACAAAGTTAGGTAGATTGCTACTAAGGTCTATATGTAAGCTGTTAAAATTATCTAGAGTTATCATCACAAACAGGAGTTAGCTCCCTTCTAGGTGGATCTGTAAAATTCAACAAATATATTAGCAACAGAATTTTCATCATAAATAGGAATTAGCTACCTTCTAGGTGAAACTCTAAAATTTAACAACTTTTTCTACTTTAATGTTTTTGAATATCAGTATCAATAAAATAATAAATATAAGTCTTTGATTTTCATGTTTAATACATTGAATATTATAACCAGAAATATTGAGAAAATATTTATAATACAAAGGGATGTAACCCATGTTATTTGGAAGACAACTCTAATTTAACTATTAAAAGGTTACTCTATTGCAAATTCTATGTTGGGGGAGAAAGCAATTTTTTTTTCAAGGCATAGCTTGTAGTATCGACCCCAATAAAAAAGCAAAGCATTAGTTTGACAAAGTATCGTGGCTGTATATCTAGTTTTGAACCTCTCAACAGTTCTAAAAATTGGAGATTACTTAAAATAAACCTGAAACTAAAATAAATTCACTCTAATATTCCTTTAAAAATATTTGTTAGCTTTCAAACATAAACATCTTTACTAAAAATAATTCTACAATGAAACGAGTGAGGGTAAAATCACATGCAGCATGAGCAATGTGGCCACAAAATTGACTAGCTTTCTCACAAAACATCAAGTACCATTTTTATTTTTATTGTTGTTAGTTTTATCATCACTGCGCTCAGAATCTGTGTCAGTTTTAATATAAGCATTATGTGAGCGTGAATTATCCTCGTCGTCTTGATTATGAGCGCCCTCTACAGGAACTTCTACCTCTTCTTCTGGTTGTTCTGAAATGGTGCATGTTAGTACCAAAGCTAGGTTAGTGACCAAACACTCCACATATTAGATTTACTAGTTTTGTGGGATATTTATTTCTGTTTTGATTTCATATGGAGTTGTAGCATTCTTGCCAACACTGCTTCTTAAAGATTTAACTCCATGCTCACTCTGACCTCTTATTCATACAAATAATGTCTATAAAAATTATTTACATTTTTGACAATGGATTTCACTTGCACATGTTAAACAAATGAAATAGCATGCTCTAGGGTGGCAGAGTAAACAAAATACAAATGTAGAATTTTTGCCATACAATGACGACTCCTGCTGAGATTCTATGGAGTGAAATACATTATTGCACTTATATTTCTGGGGCTCCCTAAGGGAGCGATAATTCTAGGGTCCCCTAAGGGAGCTATATTTCTGGGACCCCTAAGGTGTGCTTGAAATTTCTATGAGAAAAGAATTGTTTTATGAAATAGGTTGTGACCCTATTTCATACTGTGCTGGTAAAAAACAGTTCTACATAGCTAGAAGTAAAAACAAACATATAGTTATAAAGAATAATTTATTCAGAATAATGTTCCAATTTTAGCTTTTCGTGGCATAATTTTACAATGGGATCAATTTCTCCTAGCCCATCCCATATGGGTTTATATGTTAGTTGTCATTTTGTTAACCTTCAACCTTTACACATTGTCCACACCTATAAATACACTTGTTGAAACACACTTACAAAATGAAGGCATTGCCAATACAGGCGTGGATTAGTATATAATACTCAGGGTGTTGTATAAGTATTCAAATAACCTACCGGATATGTAATTTTATTGCTTATTAGCTAAAACTTCTTTACTCTGTCTAATAAATATGAGTTTTGATAATGTGTTGAATTTTAAAAGTGTCACATAAAAGGATAGATTTTCAAGGTCACAGGACAAAATTCATATCTTTGTCAACCTCCAGGAATTAATTTGTTTCCAGACACAGCAGCCATTTTGAATGTCATGTGACTTCTTACCTTCTTCCTTTTCCTTCTTTTCAGGCCTAAGCACAATGATCTCTTCTTTAATTTCTTCTACTTTCTGCTGTTTTTTCTTTGGTGGTGGACGTCTTAATGAACGAGGACTAGCTTGAGCGTTCAACTTGCACCTGTAGATACAAGGATAGCTACATTGTAAACTTAACAGAAGACAACATTGTCCAACCAAACCAAACTCTCCATACCTTTCCAGTGGCAGTAAAATGTATGATCTATCATATTTCACCAACTGATTTATTTTTGTTAACTTGCTCTTGTCCTCAATATAGCTGAATTACTGCTTGCAGAAAAACTTATCAATCATCTAAAACATATATTATTATAAATAATAGATCCAATACACACCCCTAACTGCCTCATAAGAGGGGACCTACTGTAGATCCAGTATGTACCCCTAATGGCCTCTTATAAGAGGGGACCTACTGTAGATCCAATACATACCCCTAATGGCCTCTTATAAGAGGGGACCTATTGTATATCCAATACGTACCCCTAATGGCCTCTTATAAGAGGGGACCTACTGTAGATCCAATACACACCCCTAACTGCCTCTTATAAGAGGGAACCTACTGTTGATCCAATACACACCCCTAACTGCCTCTTATAAGAGGGAACCTACTGTAGATCCAGTATGTACCCTTAATGGCCTCTTATAAGAGGGAACCTACGGTTGATCCAGTATGTACCCCTAATGGCCTCTTATAAGAGGGGACCTACTGTAGATCCAATACATACCCCTAATGGCCTCTTATAAGAGGGAACCTACTGTAGATCCAGTATGTACCCCTAATGGCCTCTTATAAGAGGGAACCTACTGTTGATCCAATACACACCCCTAACTGCCTCTTATAAGAGGGAACCTACTGTAGATCCAGTATGTACCCTTAATGGCCTCTTATAAGAGGGAACCTACGGTTGATCCAGTACATACCCCTAATGGCCTCTTATAAGAGGGAACCTACTGTAGATCCAATACATACCCCTAATGGCCTCTTATAAGAGGGGACCTACTGTAGATCCATATATACCCTTAATGGCCTCTTATAAGAGGGAACCTACTGTAGATCCAGTATGTACCCCTAATGGCCTCTTATAAGAGGGGACCTACTGTAGATCCAACACATACCCCTAATGGCCTCTTATAAGAGGGGACCTACTGCAGATCCAATACGTACCCCTAATGGCCTCTTATAAGAGGTTACCTACTGTTGATCCAATACATACCCCTAACAGCCTCTCGTAAGAGGGTACCTACTGTAGATACAATACATACCCTTAACGGCCTCTTGTTAGGGACCTACTGTATACATGATTAACCCTACTGGCCTCTTGTGAGTGGACCTAATGCATCTCCAATACTAACCCCGAATGGCCTCTTGTGAGGGGACTTTCTGTAGATGGCCTCTAATGTGAGGGGACCTTATGGATCTCCAGTTCTAACCCCTAATCACCTCTTGTGAGGGGACCTACTGAACCTCCAATACTAACCCCTATCACCTCTTGTGAGGGGACCTACTGAACCTCCAATACTTACTTGTAGCAAGGTGTAGCACCAGTTATACTCTTCAAACAAAACTGTCCCATTTTACCACCAAGTCTAACACCTTTGGCATGACCATATTCACAGCATGTGCTGACACGTGCACTGATCCTACCCTCCACAAATATAGACAGACTGAATGGGTAACCTCTGTGTCGTCTTGATATAAAGGTAAACTCATCTGAAAAAGAGTCATGCATATTTCTTTTTTAGAAATAAATGCAAGATTTGGAAGTTTAGTATAGGTTGCATTTTGTGCTACCTTCAAAGTGTGCACATAAAACTATACAATTTTTCATTCTATTTTAATAACCACATTTCATAAGCAAATAATTAATATTAATTTTAGATAATTTTATGAAAATCTTCCACAATGTATTTTCTGTTTATTTAAAGTACTCAGCGGTGTTTGTACTTCAGCCATCATCAAGGATGCGAGTACTCTTTACTTTTATGCACTGATTCAACTTAAGTTTTTTAATTTGTGTTAGTATTCTGATTCATTAACTTTAGAGTCACTTTGTTTGAAAAATTATACCCAACATTTTTCTTTTTACATTTCTGGAGGTACAGAGTTGGGCAATTGTCACCGTGACAGTACAACATCATATTCACCCTAACTATATTACCTCCAGGTTTGATTCTTTCTTTGAAAACAGGAAGTGTATTTCCCCCACAATGCTGTTGTTCAATTTCTACTTCCTGTGTGGGATCTCTTTGATCTCTTGGCAGTATAAGATTGGGACCATAGTATTTCATGGTCACCTCACACAAAGTTTGAACTTCTCCTTGGTGCATCATGGCTGGCTCTTGTCTATGTAACATTAATGTTCCCTGCAAATAATGGTACAAGTTTAACATGATTGCTCTAACTGATATATGTTAATTATGTTTATGGTTATGAAAAAAAATCTGTTCATCTTTTTCACTTCATGTTCCTTTAAAAACAAAACTGTACAAACTAAAAACTGTATGTGAATACCGAAAATTGTAAGCAATTCCGTCATGTTTCATTTTTTTATTTTTTCCCATTTCGTCGAACCACGAATTTAAGAACCCCACGATGTTTCTTTTTTCCAACCACAATGATAGATACTCACGAAAATATATGAAACCACAGTAATATTAGACAGTAACTAAAAAAGCCTCCCTAACAAGAGGCCAGCTCTTTTATAAGGCATGATTTCAGTGCAGAAGGGGTGATCTTATAGAGCAGGATAGACACGATTTAGATGTGGATGTACACTACAGCACATGTTGATTTTTCATGCTAAGCATGTCTTTCATGGGTGTGGTCACCAGGTGGGAAAATCTAGCTCATCTACTTTGCCCCCACCCTTGAGGTAAACATGCAAAGGTCAAACATGATCTATAAAAAACAGATAAGCGTTAATGTTAACCTTTAATTAATGAAATAAAAGGTCAACAAGTCAAATTAAAAGAAATTTGGTAGGCTTTACAATGTGGGGTGTAGTGTACATGGTTTGAAGAGTGTCAAGCTCCACACAGGTACATGGTTAAATCCAAATAAACTCATGGGGAAAATGGGGCTTATTGCTGAGTATATCCTTTGAATGTTCTTTTTCTTTGGAAATAAACATTTCTTTTGCATTGATTACGGTTCTAGATAAGGTCAAGGTTAGATTCAAAATTAGATATTTAAATACTGCAGCATTTTTAAAATAAATTTAAAAAACAAGAATGAGTGGCATTTTCATCCAAATATCTAAACAATCCCAAATGCCCTATTTCCATCCTAAATGGTTAGAAACATATACATGTATATATTTACAAATACATGAAAAATATGGGATATAAAATGAATATGTGCATTTGTTACTATTCTGTGTGCAATATAAATATCTAAAAAGGTGCAGTATATTATAAAATGAATTCATCTTCAACCTTGATCTACCATTTGGGCTGTTTTCCACAGAATTCTATGTCCCACCCATTAAGACACTTTTCTCAACTCACACCCCCCACAAAAATACATTAGTCCATATTACATATTTTTCTTACATTGTTTTTCCATTTTACCCTACACCCATCCCCCTCAAACATAAAAAAATATAATAAAAGTGCCTTTCTGAAGGAGGACATAGTATTTTTTGGTATGGCCCTTAGCATTACATTAAACCCTTCAATCATTATATTATCATATGGGCGTAAAAGCTAAAGCCCATGCAATATACTCCTTTCATGCATGACCTAGATACTATTTATAGATCCATGCCAGATTGACATACGTGTACGGTTTGAGATTTATAAACTTTCTTATCAGCGAGTAACCAGCTCTCTCTAAACTGTAACTGAAAATTATAATTCACATCAAAACATCCATTATTCATCAGTGTTATACAATACATTGGTACATGTATGGTAAAAAATGTAGTTTATCAGGCCAAACTTTTTAACAAAATTTACACTCCAAAATATAGGGCTGAAATCTGATACTAGTTTGAGTGCAACTGATACTAGTTTTATTGGTGATTCATACTCAGTTGTTTTTAAGAATTGAAATCATTCTTTTGAAGTTTCATTGATGTATGAAAGCACTGCACATTTTTACCAAAGCACATTTTCAATAATGCGTGGTAGCGCGCTGGATGATGAAAATGAGCCTCGGTCAACAAAATTTCAAAATTGACATTCTATTTCATTTAAAAAAATGCTGGGGTCCTGATTTTAACTGTGCACAATGTATTTTTGTTGATTTAAATTACTCCGCCTTGTTGTTTACTGTGGATGTCGACAAGGAAGCACGTCCTCTTCATGGCTACTGATTTCATTGAGAAATACAAAGAATGATTCAATGTCATCTGTAATGGTTTGAACCAACAGAAATTTAGGATACTGATGAAAGACATACATAATGTAAATATAGTATTACGGCCATAACACTTTTTTGCGATACTTTTATCAAACTTTTTAGCTACCTATATCAAGGTTTTATTACACTATAAACATTCTACAGAAATATGGATATCAAGGTACAAGGTAGATCTAGTCATATTACAATTAAAAAAATTAAAAGAATGGGCCTTTTTGTACATCTAGTAATATTACAATTAAAAAAATTAAAAGAATGGGCGTTTTTGTAGATTCAGTAATATGACAATTTAAAAATTTAAAAGAATGGGCCTTATTCTGATAATTTAATTAAAATAATGGCCAGATCCATATAAAGTAAATAATTTCAGTTCATTATAATTAAGATGAATTATTTCAGGCATGTATACAGTTTTAAATTTAATTACCTTATACCCTTAGAATGTAATCAATAATGTCTAATAATGTAGTATAATGTTTTACGGTTTAAAAAAAAAAATTGTGTATATACTACAATAAATAAAATTTGAGTAAACTGATGGCAAGTGGGAAATTTAGAAATAATGAATATTACCACTTTCTTTCCATTAAGTGTTTATTAATATTTTTAATACAGAAAATGTTAACAAAAATTTTGGGCTTATGAACAATATCATGAATCTAAAATATCTTCAAAAACAAAACTGAAAAGTGTTGATGCAAAACCTGGAAGTAAGCTGTGCATTCTCATAAAAAATGCAAATAATTAAGTTATATTACAAAATAAACAGTCCTAAAAATTAAACCAAATAATCTGCAAGGAAAACACAAAAAATCTGTTGATACAATTAAATGGGTATTTGTGTTGACCTACTTCTACAACTATTTTTGATGCAGTATTTTGGTCAGCTTCGTGTGTTGTCTTCAATTCTGACTCCTTACTCTAAAAAAATATATTTACAAAACGCAACCAATCATATTGGTATACAAATTAAGACTTTTTAACAGTGTTATTGCCCTATTTCATGATCACTTTGTACTGGTATACAAATTAAGACTATTTAACAGTGTTATCGCCCTATTTCATGATCACATAACTGATAGATTCCTTACACTAAAATAATATACACTATGCAGCCATTTTATTTTTTAACTTCACACGACTACAAATATGACACGTAACAGTAATCTTCCTTTACTAAGGATTCCACTTTTGGGAATTTTTTTACCAGGGGCACAAATTTTGGATAAAGACAGATTTTTTTTAATCATGTTATTATTTAAACTCCCTTTTCTCTTGATCAACAGTAATCTAAATGTACTTTGTCTTACAAAAATTTTTTTTTGCCATGGAAAAGGTGTGGGATAAAGTGGGCTTTTCTGAAGTAATCGGAATTAATTAAAATTTCCAACAATATTTAATAAATACTACTAATGGTCCTTTGACTTGAATTGTTGTGGCACACCATATATCGTTCAATTTAAAGGTAAAAACCTTTCTATGTGTTTCCTCAAATTTTTCAATATTTAAATGCTTACATCCACAGACTTCTTGTAGTCAAGGATAATAACACTGGTCTACATAGGAAGCACAACAGACTTCGTATAGTCAAGGATAATAACACTGGTCTACATAGGAAGCACAACAGACTTCGTATAGTCAAGGATAATAACACTGGTCTACATAGGAAGCACAACAGACTTCGTATAGTCAAGGATAATAACACTGGTCTACATAGGAAGCACAACAGACTTCGTATAGTCAAGGATAATAACACTGGTCTACATAGGAAGCACAACAGACTTCGTATAGTCAAGGATAATAACACTGGTCTACACAGGAAGCACAACAGACTTCGTATAGTCAAGGATAATAACACTGGTCTACACAGGAAGCACAACAGACTTCGTATAGTCAAGGATAATAACACTGGTCTACATAGGAAGCACAACAGACTTCGTATAGTCAAGGATAATAACACTGGTCTACATAGGAAGCACAACAGACTTCGTATAGTCAAGGATAATAAC
Source organism: Limnoperna fortunei (assembly GCA_944474755.1). Lineage (NCBI taxonomy): Eukaryota > Metazoa > Mollusca > Bivalvia > Mytilida > Modiolidae > Limnoperna > Limnoperna fortunei. The sequence continues at coordinate 17,318,588 of OX104124.1, read as the reverse complement.
ACTGGTCTACATAGGAAGCACAACAGACTTCGTATAGTCAAGGATAATAACACTGGTCTACATAGGAAGCACAACAGACTTCGTATAGTCAAGGATAATAACACTGGTCTACATAGGAAGCACAACAGACTTCGTATAGTCAAGGATAATAACACTGGTCTACATAGGAAGCACAACAGACTTCGTATAGTCAAGGATAATAACACTGGTCTACATAGGAAGCACAACAGACTTCGTATAGTCAAGGATAATAACACTGGTCTACATAGGAAGCACAACAGACTTCGTATAGTCAAGGATAATAACACTGGTCTACACAGGAAGCACAACAGACTTCGTATAGTCAAGGATAATAACACTGGTCTACATAGGAAGCACAACAGACTTCGTATAGTCAAGGATAATAACACTGGTCTACATAGGAAGCACATGTATATTTAACAGTGCCTGCAATGCTTATAGTGTTTTGGCCTAATTAAATGAATGATATTTACAACAAAAACTTTTGTAGTTCTTACAGCAATTGTTTTATAAATTTACCTGTACTGCCCCAGTTCGCTGACTTCTATAAGGACTTAAGCTATTGGCAGTTCGTGGTCGCTGGAGTCGTGTCTTGAATCGATTGTCCCTATAGCTATTCCTAGTACTACTACCTCTCGCACTACGGGGTGGAGAAGGTACTTGGGAGATTAGATAGGGGGATGTCAAGCTTTCACCCTGTTCTATTTTTGACAATGTTAAAGCATACTTCTTTAACGCAGCAGAATCCAGCTGAAATAAATAATGTAAACATGTTATTTATTTATGCCTTTATCTTGATCTTCTCTAGCTTCAGAAAGCTTATTGAAGCAGCAACAAAGCAATGTTATTTAATTAACAAGTGTGGACACAGAAAAATGTCTTGCTTGCATTCCCCATCAGTAATGAAACAAGTGTGGACACAGAAAAACGTCTCGCCTGAATTCCGCATCAGTAACGAAAATAAATTTCTTCATAAGCATTACGTTAATAGCATTAATTATGAGCAGCCGCCTGTATACCAAATATTGTCACCATACTATGCATAGTTACAGATGAACTGTCCTAATACAAAAACTTTAACGTAGTCGCTGGACCGTGAAATTGAGGTCAAGGTCAGGTGGAACCTACCAGACAGTCATATACTACTAATCAGCAACCTATATACCAAATATTGTCATCCTACCATGCGTAGTTACAGAGGAACTATCGTAACCCAAAAACTTTAACGCAGTCGCTGGACCATGAAACTGAGGTCAAGATCAGGTGACACCTACCAGACAGTCATGTACTAGTCATCAGCAACCTATACACCAAATTTTGTCATCCTACCATGCGTAGTTACAGAGGAACTCTCGTAACCCCAAAACTTTAACATAGTCGCTGGACCGTGAAATTGAGGTCAAGGTCAGGTGACACCTACCAGACAGTCATGTACTAGTCATCAGCAACCTATACACCTAATATTGTCATCCTACCATGCATAGTTACAGAGGAACTGTCGTAACCCAAAAACTTTAACGTAGTCGCTGGACCGTGAAATTGAGGTCAAGGTCAGGTGACACCTACCAGACAGTCATGTACTAGTCATCAGCAACCTATACACCAAATATTGTCATCCTACCATGCGTAGTTACAGAGGAACTGTCGTAACCCCAAAACTTTAACGTAGTCACTGGACTGTGAAATTGAGGTCAAGGTCAGGTGACACCTACCAGACAGTCATGTACTAGTCATCAGCAACCTATACACCAAATATTGTCATCCTACCATGCGTTGTTACAGAGGAACTGTCCTAACCTAAAAACTTTAACGTAGTTGCTGGACCGTGAAATTGAGGTCAAGGTCAGGTGACACCTACCAGACAGTCATGTACTAGTCATCAGCAACCTATACACCAAATATTGTCATCCTACCATGCCCAGTTACAGAGGAACTGTCGTAACCCAAAAACGTTAACGTAGTCACTGGACCGTGAAATTGAGGTCAAGGTCAGGTGACAGGTGACTGACTGGCAAGTACTCATTATAAGCTACCTCTGGACCAAATTTGATGGACCTAGAGCTTGGGCTTACAAAGATATGAAGCAAGATGTCAAGTGTTTACGCCGCCGCCACCGGATTCCCATACATATGTCTCCCTCCAGCGACTTTCGTCGCAGGCGAGACAAAAATTACTGAATGAGCAACTTGTAAATATCATTAAACTGTTATCATTTAAGATATTTAATGCATGGTTACAGAGGAACTGACCTAATCAAAAAACTTTAAAATAGTCCCTGACAGTGAAATTGAGTGCAAGGTCAGGTAACACCTACCACACAGTTATGTCAACAACCTTTATACCAAATATGTTATCCTACCCTGTATAGTTATAGAGGAACTGCCCTAATACAAAAACTTTAACATACCGTAAAAAGTGTCGTATTGTCCGCAGTTTTTTTCTTTTAATCTAAGTCGGAAAGGAATGGTGCGGATTATACGTAAATACAAACTCGGTAGAGTTTTTTTTTTGACCCGTTGATTGTTGTCACTGGCGGTCGCCATTTTGTTGTTGTGTTAGATGCGGTATTTTCGTACTATTCTAACGTGATTCTTTTATAAACTTTCATTATGTATACTTTGTAATGATATTAATTGTACTTAAATTATTTTTATTTATGATTTTAATTATATATGACAAATAAAAATTGAAACGGATACGAAAATAGAGGATGTTTAAACCAGCTATGCGTAAAATGCAAATGGCGTCGTTATGTAATGTTACAGTACGTTGCAGAAGATCGATGTTTTGGTTGCAATCTTTGAGGGATTGAAATAAAACGTGTTATCTTTTTTCTTTTCTTTGTTTACGTTGATAAATGAAAGTTGACAAATCGGTTTGGTTTCGAAATGTGTGAGTATTCGTTTAACAATGATCAACACAGACGATATGACAATGCACTATTTTTAATTTTATTTATTACAATCGTAAGAAATAAATAAAACGATAAACATTAATGATATTTTAGAAGAGAATAAATTACATATTACAGTAAAAACTTTTTAAAAAGCGCGCCCAAGTCGGACTCGGATGTCTTCATCATGACGCGTTTTGTAAAAACATGTACGTGCGGATTGTACATGCATATAAGAATTTTTCCGCAATTTTCTGGTCTAAGAAAGGGGTGCGGACAATACGTAAATGCGGACTACACGCAACGGTTTACGGTAATCACTGGTCGTAAAATTGAGGTAAAGGTCAGGTGACAACTACCAGACCGTTATGTACTATTCATCAACAACCTTTATACTTAATATGTTATCCTACCCTGTATAGTTATAGAGGAACTGCCATAATACAAAAACTTTAATGTAATCACTGGTCGTAAAATTGAGGTAAAGGTCAGGTGACAACTACCAGACAGTTATGTACTATTCATCACCAACCTATGTCCCAAATAATGTAATCCTACCATTCATAGTTACAGAGGAACTGCCCTTATTCAAAATCTTTAACGTTATCACAGGTCCATGATATTGAGGTCAAGGTCAGTTGACAGATGACTGACTGGCAAGTTCTCATCATAAGCTAGTAAGCTACAACTGGACTAAATTTGATGGACCTAAGGCTTAAGCTTACAAAGATATAAAGCAATATGTCAAGTGTTGACGCTAACACGACCAGATTCCCTTATATATTTAGATGCCCCCCCCCCCCGGACATGTCGTCACGTGGGCATACAAATAAATACAAGTAAGTTCACATACAGCATATAAATGTCTGGTGTCAATTTCTTCTCTTTTGTTACTTCCTTGATCATCTTCTAGATCTTTTGGTGGGGTCACAGGTCGTCCCTCATCATCTACATATATCACCTGGTAAATTAAATACAATTATTTTAAGGACAAACCATTGTCTTAACTAAGGATCATGGGATGTTGAACACCTGGCCGGCTAACAAAGAAATTTTCTCTAGTTTTAAAAATCCCCCTTTTCCCTATTTTGGAAAATATATGTTTTTTCTTAAAAGCAAAAATTATATACTTACAGATATTGTCATAATTCTGTATTTAAGAAAAGTCTAATGGTTACTTCTTTTTTTTTCAATATAATAATTCAATCAATCTTGATCAAATTCAGTTTTATCTTGTGTACACTAACAAACAACATATTTACAAAGCGTCAACATGTGTCGTCTTGCAGCAAAGTTAAATGCTACTGTTTCTTAACTTTTCCATATAAAAAACAAAATAACTTCTATCTGAAAACCATTTTACACAAAATACAAGAGAATATGTGTATAACCAGTATAGAACCAGATTGAAGCCATTTAAAATTGATAAGTGAATTCCTTTAAAAATTATGTCAAATGTTATTTAAATAAAACCACCAAGGGGTCATCCATAATTGCCAACCATTTTCACAAGTGTACATCAACCATTAAACTAATATAAAAACCAAACTCCACGGAAACTAAAAATTTCTGAAGATAAAAAAAAAGTGTACGCAAAAATGTTGAAATTTTTAACCCCCTCCCTCAAGTGTGCGGTTTGCACACTTATGAAAATGGTTGACAATTATGGACGACCGCCAATACAATAATGTTACAAAAATAAAATTGTACTGAAAAACGAAAACAAATATAAATTTACCCTTGGATCCATTCAGTCTACATTTATTTATTTCCCCACATTATACTCACGTCAGCCTCGTAACTTTCATCATATTGTCTGTCTGCAGGGGCACTACGAGGGCGATAACGACTCTGTGGTCGACTAGATCTTGGGGATAGATACGGTAAAATATCTTCATCGCCTTTCCTGTATTTCTGAGCCTAAGGAATTAGAGCACACAAAACTAACACAATGTGAGGTCAAACTTTTCCACTAAGCAGACATATCAGGGTTCATCACAGTTATTGATGGATAACCTCCCTTACATGAATTACTTTAGCAATATCAATACCTGTGGTATTATCAGTTTAAGAAATATAAATCATTTCAACATTTTGTAATGTGTAATTATCACATTAAACACATTTTGCTCTTTAAAAAGATACACATATATAATTAATTATTTTATCCTTAAAAATGTTACTACAGAAAAACAATTCAAAATAAAAGAGGAATAAAGGATTGTAAAAAATATAATGATTTCTTTTGTTTTAAATAATGTTTAAAGTTATAGAATTTTTTTTTTGTTGAAAAAAAATTTCACAATAAAAAGTATTTAACAAAATCAACCAAAATGACAGCATACACTTTTTAAATTTATTTAATATAAGTTAATATTTTTAAAATTTTTTTTCATCTAAACGATAGAATAATCCAAGTATAATCAAATGTTTTTGGTATAGTATATATAACTGGGAATTTTCTGGTTTTTTACTAATGACAGCCCAATTTATAACAATTTTAAGAAAGTTTGAATTAAAACAATATGTTCAGTTATCCCTCAATTTAAAACTGTGAGTAACCCTATTAATTTCTTTTGTTGTAACACATTGTCAACGCAAATATAAGCATTGCTATAGATATTTCCAAAATAAAGATTTTGTAGACTTTGGTCATAAGGTAATTTTCAAGTAATTCTGTTTATGTAAGAAGACAGCTACATGTGTTACAGAAAAAGAGATTTTAAGAACACTACAGTTACAGTGAATTTTGCCCTTTCTACCTGTCCTTGTGAGGGGGGCACAGAGTAAGCAATACTTCAAGCTTGTCTTGTCTACCACTTTTACTATATATATAGATACTTTTTGCTTTGCTTTATCTTAAGACTTCAAATATAAAAAAGTAGATAAAGTATTTATTTTACCTATTTTTACCAAATAAAAAATTAAAGTCAACACTGATGGCCTGTCCACTGTGGACTGGTGTTAAAGGCAAAACACTTGTAAGCTGTAGTGTACTTTAAGATATAAACAACAACGTAAAATATACACAACATACACATGACACTTGTGTTAATTAAAACAAATCAAAATGTCACACACAAGCAGACGTCATAAATTAATTTTAAAAATTAAACGAAGATTGACACTCTGCTTAACTGACCAATGAATGTGGAGTGAGAGCATTGTCTTCCTCCTCTACAGATTCTGGAGCAGGAGGAGGAAGAGGTCGTAACCTTGGTGTCAGCAGTGGCATCAAAGCTGAATCACTTCTTTTCTTGGTTTCTGCCTACGCATTACAAAATAATCTTAAATTACAGAAATAAGGATTGCAGCAACTGTCATTTTTAATGTATTTATATTTGTCAAAAACTGATTCAATTCAACCATGACCTGATTTTATTCAACAAACATAGTTACATGTACTATTATTAATTATTATTTTACTTAAAATGATAATTACTTGAAATGGACAAAACTTTGATTTATGAAATCACTGCTGTTAACCCCTAAGGGTATTCTCTACTCAACATTGACATATTTTCAGGCCTTTTTCATAATTTTTCAATACTCTTATTCTCGAGCCTTCTCAACCCACTTTCCCAGTCCCTCGCAAAAAAGTAAAAATTTTCCTAATTTTGTTGTTTTAATAATTGAACTACGGGTGATAAGGTAAACATGGAAACTTATCCATTCAGGGGAAATTACTACTGATATGAATATGCAAGAATCCAATCAATAATTCGCAGTAATTTACAGGTAATTTTTACACCTGAGTATAGTCACATAAAATATTAATTTAAAACTGCTTCTGTACAACTAAACAATCAATATACACGTAATTATAAAAGGTTATAAAGGAGAGAATTGGGAATATAGGATATTACGTAACAAGAACCATGTTTACATGCTGAATTACAAAAAAAGCCATAAATGTTTTCTCTTCACTGACCTTGGTTTGAATAATTGATGTGTAGGAAATGTGTTAGAATGATAAGGTTTCCGAAAATAACGAAATAAAATCTGGAAATGTTTGGGGCTTTTAACCTCTATATATTAAATGAACCTAGTCCAAAATGCAAATTAATTATGATTGTGAATTAATTAACAATTTTTTTTTTTAAAGTTAGTCTCAGGCTAATAATAACCCGTGGATAATTATTAGATACAAAATTGTCACATTCATAAAACCAGCTTTTATACGAAACACCATTTATATCTTATTTTGTCAACTGCTTTTTATTTGTGCTAGTTTAAACATTCATTTGTGTATATCTGTTTCAGATCAAAATTTAATAATTTAATTGCATTACAAGTAATAAGAGTGAATTGCTGCTACATGTAATATTTTCTGGGTTAAAGTCTGTGTCTGTAACAGGTTAATTATTGATTTCATTGTTTCTCCAAAGATGTATAACAAAAATTATATCAATAGTCTGTTTCATGTTGTATTAACCTACCCTGACTCTACGAACGAGTTCTAATTTGGCAATTTCCTCTAGCTTCCGTTTGATTTCCACCTGTCTAGTCCTCTCAATGTCCAGTGTTTTGTGAACTATGGCCTGTGCTAGTAAATCTTTGACATGTTTTTTGTGTTCTTTCCTTGCCATGTTAAGTCTGTACTGGTTTTCAGATATAATCTGTCCTCGCTTGTCAACCTAAAACAGATATAAAAATATTTTACAAATTTATCAGCCAAAAGAAATGAAAATGTTCTGAAACAATCCATGCATTTAAATGTGAATGCCTCGTTTTGTGTGTTGTTTCTCTTCCTTCCAGGATAACATCATGCCTCAGGGTACTATACATAGTCGTATTTGTCATTTCAATTATGATTATTCCCTTTGGTTTATTTTGGGAGGAAAATGAAAATAAATACGTCCAGATATTGTTTCTTCATAGGACATACTTTTACGTTATTGATAACACATCTGTTTACGGTTACAAATGCCAATGGTTTTAAGTTGAAATTACACAGAATTTTGTATATTTACAAAACTACAAAATGCATTGAAGATACTTTTGATGCCTTTCCTGACATAAAATCTTTACAAAAAATTCATCCTACAACAGGTAATATACTTTCAACCACACTCTAAATGTCTGCTATTTCCCCCAGTGTGTATTTTTAAACTGTCAAGATTTTACCTTTCACAATATTACAACCTGTATGTTAACAACAAACTATTCTGTTAATTCCTTTCAAGATACTGATGTCCGAAACAGCCCTTCCTTATTGCCATAACCCATTTCCCAATCACAGTATGGTATGTTGTTGTAGTCTCAATCTATTTAAAATTAAATTATTCACTTGCTTTTTCTATGATCGCTGTGTTGTAAGCTACACATAGCGACCATAGCAAAAAGGGGATGAAAGATTTAATTTTAATTACATTGTTCATGTCTACGAATTGGAGTATTAGTTAGCTTGGAAATAGGCTAACAGAGTACCAGATATTATTTTGTGAAATATGCAGGTAGGTAAAATTGTGCACAAGTCACAAGTAATGACAGCTTATCTGTGGGTAAGCATAATTCTTTAAAAATGTGGAAACCTGGGAAAGACGTATACATGTACTATAATCAAATGAGGTAAAAAGCATTAAAATAAGAACTTAAAACTATAAAGGGATGGACATACACAAATACATAACTCACCAATCCAGCACGTTTAAGATGGCGTCGCATCCTGGTATTGGCAAAATACCCAGCCAAATTTCTGTCCGTGAGACTGCTGTAGGTAGCAAGGGGTCTATACACAAAAAATAAAGAGTTTAAACTATTAGTAACTTATACATTAAAAATAGAATGGAACAAGTACAGTGTTTGCTGTTTTATTTTTGTAAATTTAAACAACACTTAACCTCAGTATCAAGTTTTTACCCATACTTAAAACATAATCACAGAGAATACAACTGCTGCTTGTGGGAAATAAGTTTAACTAATTTTATTAGAAGACAGTGCAATTAAAAAAACCTAAAGTATGTACTAGGTCAAATTTTTACATGAATCAATTGTAGAGATTTAAACAGATTAAAAATTTAAATTTTGAAAGCCACTTAAAAAAAGTAATTGTTAATCTGTTTAAATATTTAAAGAAGTGCATTCTACTTTTAATATACATGTACCAGTACATGAATGTCAGACTATGATGCCATTTTCTAATTCTACTTCACTTATAACTCATTAGACAACGTTATGTTTAAAAATCGTTTGTATAAATTATGTTTTACACCACTTCAGCAATTTTTCAGCTATATCATGACATCCAGTTTTTATTGAGGGAGGAAGCTGGAGTACCAGAGAGAACCCAGGACCTTTGGAAGGAAAACTGGCAATCCTTATCAATAAAGATTGGAGTCAAGTACACCCTGCTCCCACTAAGACGCGAACCCGCAACCTCACAAAGTAATGTGTGTACTGTGCTAATAATACCGATTACTTAATTGGAGAAAGGCGGGGCGGTTTATCAGGTAACTTCTGTTGTCCTCAACTAATTATAAATTTTAGGTACCTGTTTAATTATTTGTAATTTTAAGTGAAAAATTATTGTTATTATGTGTATAGCTCATGAAATTTCAAGAAAATGAGTTGTAGATACAGACACATTTTAACTAAATTTGGTTTGATAGAACTATATATTATTTTCACCATAAGTAATTGCTAAATAATTAGATATATTTAAAGACCATATGTTTTAATGATTAGTTTTGTTTGCAAGATCATTAACGTTAATTAACAAAACTAATTTCTATTGATCACCAATCTCTTTAGTGAGGACTTCCAAGAAACAAATCTTGACCTGTTTTATCAATTTATTAAAAAGCTTGATATCAATAAATTGTAGATGAACTGTGTATTATCCGTTTTATTCTTGACAAGAAAATAAAAATGAAGGGAGAAATGAAACAAGATAAAACTAGACAAACGTTTTATAAATGATAATTCATTTCAACAACACAATATCATAAAACATGGGAAGAGAAGATAACTTCCGAGATGTTAGCAAAATAATAATATTTATATTTCCGAAATATACAAAATTTGAAACAATACAAAATTTATACAATACAATTGTCAAATATAGGTCCTAAAGGACTAACTCCTAGTACCCAAATGTCCAGTACCGAGATCCGAAGTGTCCATGTTGGTACCGAAATGTCCAGTACCGAGTACCAATGTGACCAGGTTGGTAATGTCCAGGTACTGATGAAATGACTAGTATTTAGGGGTGGGGGGTGGTGGCAGATTAGCTATGTATAAGGTGCACAAAAGAAAATGTTTTTTGTAGGATATGCCGTTCACAGATTTTAGACTTTACACGGGACGTGGGCCAACCCAGCAATCTTTCAAGTGTTGGAGTAAACAGGGTCTATGTCTGCAATTAAATAATTTATTGATAAATTATACGTTACCTAATTATCGTACTTCACATTTTAGACAACAAAGGCGACTGTATTCTATTTAGTTATGTGTCAAATTAATTATCGGTTTCTAGCTTCTTTCTACCTTCCCCTTTGATACAAAATGAAGACATTTTCTCAGAATCCGAATCGTAAGATGAAACTTCACCAAGACTTACGACACTGATCAACATTGAAATAAATACCTACCCATCGTGAATTTGACTCATCTTCCAGAGTTAAATTAGAAAAAGGAAAATTCCGTCTGCAAAAATAATGTGTTGGACAATATTAGTCTCAAATAATGTTTAAATCCATTTCATTCTATGATCAATATTATTCTATTCCGCCATAAACATTCGTCGCCGGGGAGAGTCACGTGATCAAACAACAACGTCGCGCAGGTGCCCGTTATCCTGGTTTCTTGGCCATGAACATTGTGTGTACTGTCAATAGTATACCATGAGCCAGAACCCAGGGTAAGTGCTCGTCTGCAAATTTGTTTTTTTAATTCCTTATGAAGCAAAATACACATCAAAATTACATAGACCATATAAAATACAAAACAAATGAAAGAGTGCATTGATTTCCACGGATAACCCCCCAAAAGCAAACATGGCTTATTGCCAATAGAGTGCATTTATACAGGGACAGTCTATACAGTTATGGTATGGTATAGACTGTCCCCGATTTATAGAGAAATGTGTACGAAATTAATGTATACATATTATGACCTAAAACTGAGCGTATGTTGGATAAAATGAGCGTATATTGAAAGTTCTAATTAAAAATCATTTTGATATCATTAATATATACCGTATTTGCCCTAGAATAGAAATAATTAATTGTATTTTTCTGGTTGGCAGTTGACCTGTATCCTCCCAGGTGTCTGGTCAATTGGTCCCACATGCAAATTGGTCCCAGCCAATTCGCCCCAAGTCTTTGCCAATTGGTCCCACTTTTGGACAATTGGTCCCAACACTTTTAAAAAGTATATTTTAGAACAATTTTTGGTTTTGTATAGCAATTAATAATAAGTCATCGAAATTTAAGAAGCCCACAATACAAAACAAATTATAATGTGTGTTGATTTATAGGTTCCTGATAAAAGTAATGACAAATATTATTAAAAATAATTTGAGAATTGTGCATTCTTTTTAAAATAAAAAAAGTTGTATAGTATAATAATTTTGTCTTATTAGTTTCATTAGCAGCTTGGGCATATAATTATAACTTTATATATATATAGTGGTCCTCATGTCCGTCCGTCCGTTCGTCCGTCCACATTTGGTTTCCGGATGATAATTCAAACAGTTTACATCCGATTTGAATGAAACTTTGGGATATTGTTATATATCAGGTTGGTAAGAAGCCTATCGATTTGGGGGGAAATCCGTCAAATTTCAAGGTCACAGTCCACGAAAACCGTTAGAAATTTTAACATAAAAATTGTTTCCGGACGATAACTCATAAAGTTTGCATCCGATTTGAATGAAACTTTGGGATATTGTTATATATCAGGTTGGTAAGAAGCCTATCGATTTTGGGGGAAATCCGTCAAATTTCAAGGTCACAGTCCACGAAAAACTTAAGAAATTTTAACAAAAAAGTTGTTTCCGGAAAATAACTCAAAAAGTTTGCATCCGATTTGAATGAAACTTTGGGATATTGTAATATATCAGGTTGGTAAGAAGCCTATCGATTTTGGGGGAGATCCGTCAAATTTCAAGGTCACAGTCCACGAAAAACTTTAGAAATTTTAACAAAAAAGTTGTTTCCGGACAATAACTCAAAAAGTTTACATCCGATTTGAATTAAATTTTGGGATATAGTCATATATCAGGTTGGTAAGAAGCCTATCGATTTTGGGGGAAATCCGTCAAATTTCAAGGTCACAGTCCACGAAAAACGTTAGAAATTTTAACATAAAAGTTGTTTCCGGACAATAACTCAAAAAGTTTGCATCCGATTTGAATGAAACTTTGGGATATTGTAATATATCAGGTTGGTAAAAAGCCTTTTGATTTTGGGGGAAATCCATCAAATTTCAAGGTCGCAGTCCACGAAAAATGTTAGAAATTTTCACAAAAGCGGGGGTATCAGCGATCGCTAGATCGACTTTGTCTAGTTTATCTTTTGAAAGCATAAGGTTCTAGTTTTAATTAAATATTCAAGGCGCTATAAATGTAATTGATTGCCTTTGAATGTCATTATACAAAAAATAAGCAGTTAAATGTTTATCTGCACATTTACTCTTAAATCATACATCTGTAGATTTTACAACATTTTCAATTAAATTTTGTACTCACTGCCCCTTTTGAAGTCTTACGGAAACAATACTAAAGACACACATGATTGTGACTTCGGCTTGGGAGGTAGGGGTAAAAAAATAATGTCTTATGATAGGTAAGTTATAGAAAAACCTATCAAATTTATTCATTTAATAAAAAAAAATCATAAAAGAAAAGATGCAACTTTAAAAATTACTTTATTCGACATCATGTCTTCTGAATTAGAAATATGGACCAGACCAGTTTGTGTAAAACACCATACCTTTACAGTTCAGGCTTTTTGTTGTGGGTTATACAATTCTTGGCCACACAGAAGATTTAGTTTTTTTTATACTTGATTCCATATTTTACATTTGTTGACCATAATCATTAATAAACTTAAATGTTGTACAATAATCTTAAAGGACAGAAAACCTTCTTGATGATTGAATTAAAGTCTTGTGTATTCTTACATCACTACATAAATTCATTAATTTTTTTGTAATTTATTAGATTTAAAATAACTTGGTCAGCAATGAAACTGTCAGTATTTAAAAAAATTGTAAAAATTATATTTGTCTTGAAAGTCTGTTAATCATAATTCAATTAACAATTGTTGTCAATAGCATGTGTCACTGTTTAATTGGCTAATGAGATTACCTGAATAACTCAATTTTATTGCATTTGAATTTGCTAATTATAATGAAACATATTTACTTTTCTTTAGTCAGTTGTTTTATACAAATTCTCCAATGAATATGTTAAGCACTACTTTTCCTAAAAAAATTAATATTATTAAACCTTAATAATTGTCATAAATTGTTGTTAAACACTGATTGTCTGTACTGCAGTAGGTTGTTATGTTATATATAAAGTACATTGAAAAGTGAAGTAGATCAGCATTTGAATAGATTCCTATTGTTATGATTTTCAATGCTAATTTGTTGGATTTGTTTGTGTAATATTAAACATTTTTTTGTTTTTAATTCCATTATTATATTTGTATAGTAACTTTATTAAAATGTTTGTATAGTTTTTTTGTTTATTTCAGGTTTTACGTTTCATTGTCATGCTGTTGCCTGGTCCTGCTTCAGTTTTGTTTTGTGCTTTGTTTTAGTGCATTTATATTTATGAATAAAGTTGGGAGTGTGTGGAAGTGATATGTGTTTCGAGTGAATAACATGTATACATATATTTTAATATGTTTGTTTGTTTGTTTGATGGTGTTTAACACCACTTTCAGCAATTTTTCAGCTATATCATGGCGTCGAGTTTTTATAAGTGGAGGAAGCCGGAGTACCCGGAGAAAACCCCCGACTTGCGGTAAGAAAACTGGCAATCCTTGTCAATTAAGATTGGAGTCGAGTACACCCTGCCTGTTGTGTATTTTAATATGATCGTCAGTGTGAAAACAAATGTGTGAAATGTCATTTTTGTATGGTGAAAGAAGGTATGAAAGTAGCATGTGAGAAAATAAGAAAGACAGTTTCTAAGTAAGAGCACACTTTTTATAATAAATTATAAATCAGAAGCATTAATATACATCAATATGTTGAAATAATCTCTTAAATAATCTCTTGAACACAAATAAAACATTTTAAATGCAAGTTGGGACCAATTGACTTGGGACAAATTGGAAATGGGATCAATTGACCAAATGACTTGGGACAAATTGGAATTGGGACCAATTGACCTGTATCCTTTTTCCCAATACCCGCTTTGTCGAGTGCCAATACAGCGACCGAGAATCAATGCATGGTCAATTCAAAATTGTCCATATTAAATAACCCAAACAGTCCATACGGCGTTGTCTGGTTCGTACCCTCTAGGTAATATGACTCTCCGTAATGGCCTGCTGGTTTTATTAACCGGGTATCCTTTGGTGTCTGGTCAATTGGCCCCACATGCAAATTGGTCCCAGCCAATTCGTCCCAAGTCTTTGCCAATTGGTCCCACTTTGGACAATTGGTCCCAACTCTTTTAAAAAGTATATTTTAGAACCAGTTTTGGTGTTTTATAGGAATAAATAATAAGTTATTGAAATTTATGAAACTCCCAATACAAAACAAATTATAATATTATCAAATTTGAAATTTAATATACACATTTATATATAAAAGTAATGACAAATATTATTACAAATAATTTGAGAATAGTGCAGTCTTTTTAAGTTGTATAGTATAATAATTTTGTCTTATTAGTTTCATTAGCAGCTTGGGCATATAATTATTACTTTTTTAATCTTTGAAGCATAAGGTTTTAGCTTTAATAAAAACAATTCAAGGAGCTATTAGTGCAGTTGATTGCCTTTGAATGTCATTGTACAAACATCAAGCAGTTTAATGTTTATCTGAACATTTACTCTTAAACCATACATTTGTATATTTAACAATATTTTACAATTAAATGTTTTACTCACTATCCCTTTTGAAGTCTTACATAAACATATCAAGAGGCACATGATTGGGACTTCGGCTTGGGAGGTAGGGGTAAAAAAATGTCTTATGATAGGTCAGTTATAAAAAAAACAATCAAATTTATTCATTAAATGAAAAAATATAAAAGACAAACGTATAGCTGTATATTTCACTTTATTCATCATGTCTTCTGAATGTGTAATCTGCACCAGACCAGTTCCAGTAAAACACCATGCCTTTACCGTTCAGGCTTTGTGTTGTTGGTTATGTAATTCATGGACACACAGAAGATGTACTTCTGGTAAGTCTTTTTATTTTATAAGTAATTTTTAATTATTTATAAATTTTTTTATTTATGTCTATTTATTTATTATTTATACTTAAATCCATATTTTATATTCGTTGACCATAATCATTTATAAACTTAAATGTTGTACAATTATTATTAAGGGACAGAATACCTGATAATTGCATTGTATTTTAACATCACAATATAAATTCAAAATTTTTTTTGTAAATTGCTTAGTAAATTTAAAATAACTGAAGACTTGATTAGAAATGAAACTATCAGTATTAAAAAAAATTGAAAAATCATATTTGTCTTCAAAGTCTGTTAATCATTATTCAATTAACAAAGTTGTCAATGGCATGTGCCACTGTTTAATTGGCTAATTAGATTACCTGAATACCTCAATTTTATTGCATTTGAGTTTGCTAATTACAGCCTTAATAAATGTCATGTATAATTATTAATTTCCATTGTTTGTTGTTGTATTGTTGTTTCGTTGCTTGTCTGTAAATTCTATCTTATAATTAAATTTGTGTTTCAGATTTTCACAAAACAACAGAATTTATGTGTGCCAATTGTGAGCTGGCGCCACACATGATAGCACCATTCCTAACTTCAACTTGACATTGGCTACATCCATAGTAACTTCAAACACAGACAGCAGCGACGATGACGAATCAAGGAGTTTATATGTGCGTGTACGACCAGCTGTAAATGATTTTTGCAACAGTGACTCCCCCGTACCAAGTGACCAATCATTTGAGATCACACGACATTCTTTTGCAGAACCAGAGGTACATCAAGGACACTCTATTGTTGACACCAGCCTTCCTAATGTCAGTTCAACAGCAAGCCTTATATTTGCAACAGAAAGACGGCTTAGCATCTTAAGGAGAGCAAAGACCTGGTATATTGACGCTACTTTTAAAGTTGTTCGCAGACCATTTTACCAGCTTCTGTCAGTGCACGCCTTTGTCTGTTCTGGTTCTTAGTGCCTTCCACCAGGACCCAGAGATCTGCAACAAGAAGTTGCCAGTCCAAGATTTTTCAGCTGTGGGAGCGCTACAGCAAAGAAGAAATCACGCCTTCAACCCACCCAAGTCAGTGGGAATTATAATAGCGCCGAAGACTGTGTAGAGACTTACACTGGACAATATTTTTTATGTTGTTCTCTTGTGCTTTGTGTTTTTATGTTGTACTTTTGTGCTTTTCTTTATTATGTTGCGATTTTTTGCTTTGCTTTTTTATTTTTATATATTTATGAATAAAGTTGGGATTGTGTGAAAGTGTTTTGTGTTTTAAAGAATAACATGTATATATTTTGAATGTTTTCTGAAAGTTAATATGATCTTCAGTGTGAGAACGAATGTCATTCTTGTATGGTGAAAGTAGGTATGAAAGCACCAAGTGAGAAAAGTAAGAAAGACAGTATGTATGCTAGAATGAATGGGTAGGCATAAGTGGTTCAAATATATGTAAAAAAAATAGTATAGTGCTGTAAATCTCAATAAAGAACATAAACTTGTTTTGTCTTCTATTGTTATTATTTTAACATATCATGGTAACTAAGACCAAATATTTTCATAATAATTTCTACATCAAAAGCATAAATATACATCAATATGTTGAAATAATCCCTTAAATAATCTTTTAAACACAAATGAAACATTTTAAATAAAAGGTGGGACCAATTGACTTGGGACAAATTGGAAATGGGACCAATTGACCAAATTTGGGACCAATTGACTTGGGACCAATTGGAATTGGGACCAATTGACCTGTATCCTTTTCATCTTACATCTTTTCAGGAATCAGGATATTTGTCATGCCAGTTTGGGCATATTAGGGCTGATTTTTATGTATTGTTTAATAAATACTGATTTTAACAGAGATTGTTCGTATCCGGGGGCCTAGCTGCTATTTATGCCGAAGATGTTATACCTTTTTAATGGACAACTATCATCAATTTAGTTAAATTTCAATTCAGAATACTTGTTTATATTCACATACAACAATGTCGGGGATAAATTAAAACTTTAAACATTATCGCGAAGATTATGACCTAAGGTCGCTTTAATGAAAAATTCACACTGCTTTTATCTGGCTAATACCCAATACTCATACTTTTCCATATGTCCTATTCCTCCCCTTTTCCGTTGATTTATTGATTATTAATTTGTTCTCGTCCTGAATTTAACTGAAATACTGCTTGCACGATGTAAAGCAAACATCCAGTCAATTTGGCCGTGATATTTGAAGTTTGCTATATTGATTGCAGTATTTATATGTTTTCTTCATGTTACA